>CP092881.1:59598645-59936303 GCA_030710605.1 Cordylochernes scorpioides | reverse complement strand
GAGTGAAGTATTTAAAGAAAAATACAACGGCCGATCGTACAACTAAAATTATGTTTCTATTCTTAATTCATTTTAATCATGGAAATTTCAGAAGCTTTTTAAAAATAATTAAAGCGTGGAAGACTCGAGTTGTTTTGTGGACATGAGGGACAAACCTCAATACATCTTTACAGGATTGTCCTGTTTTCTAGTCTATAGAATTGACAATAGTTTAATATTTCCAGTAAAGAAATGTATATTAAATTTAAGACATTTATATATTTTGAATTGTATAGCTTTATCTTTCAAGAAACTGATAAAATATTATTATGAGATTGTACATATTACCAGACATTTCTTTCTTTTTGTACACAGTTATTTCTCGTTTTTTTTTTCTCTTTCCCATTGTAAATATCATATGATTATTCTATTCACGGCCTGAAATTATTTATATATTTATATGTATAGATAAATGTAAAGACTTACATGTATGACAGCGCAAGTCTCCCTAGGGGAACATGGTACTTTAAATTGAAATAAATAATCAAAATAATCAGTATTTTCGGTTAAATAATCGCTCACAGAAGACATTTATCATAATATAACACTAATTTTTGTTCTGGCCTTTGCCTTTTTTATCATTCAAAAGAATTCGTTTAAAAGGCAGTAGCCGTCATTAGCAAACACATATGTTCACCTGATCTTTTACAGAAAAATATTTACATGCCAGTATTTTGGGTTAATTTTCTTATAAATCTATTTTTTTATTCTTATGAGAGATGGCATCGCAATCAAGATCCATCGCAGTCACTACTCAACCCAGACAATTTCAAGAGTTATGCGCTGGGGCAGATTCGGGGTTTGGGTGTAAAAATGGGCATCTATTTAAACTATTTGGTTTTGAAACAATAAATGGATTGCAAAAAAAAAATTAATCAAATACCTAAACACTAATATAATACAATTTTGCAATCACACACACTTTTGCCTGTGGTTTTATGTGTTACTTCTGTATTGCTATTCTATGGCACTTCTACTATTTTATTTGATGTACTTTCAGTATGAAGAAATTGCACTCGGAGGAATTTTCAGGCGAAGCCGGGTCATTCGTCTAGTATATATATAAACATACCGTATTCCATAGTTCAGCTAACTATACAAATTTTAGAATGGAAAATATTTATTATATTAAAAAGGAACACACATATAAAAGATGTAAATTTGTTTGAAATTAGAGTTGTGTCGACGTATCTGAATGCTGTTTTATAAAATGTTTGTTGACCGAGATTCTTAGAGTAAATAGCCATCGACAAATTAAATTTGATATTTACATATAATCCTCGATATAAAATATTTTTAAATATCTAAGCTCAATATATATTAAAAATGAAACTAGAAATAGAGCTCTACAAACAAGATTCAAGAAACCCAATCAATAGACGACTACAAAAATGTATCTTTTATCAAAAGAAGAAATAAATATATTATCTTCAATCAAGATAGATACATTTCTTTTATCCGTTTAGAATACAGGGATTTTTGTTAACCTCAAGGGAGAAAATGTTCCATTAATAACTATTCCATCAATATAAATATATTTGGTCTAACATTTCCACAGAATCATTTATAAAAAAAAAAAATAAAACTAGGTATGGTAAATGGAGTGTAAAAATGATGATGCGGGAAGACTTACACAATTCTATGAAATAAATAAATATCTGAAGGAAAAGAGATATTGTCCATTGTAAAGTCGAAGATAATCCTTAAATTGAGTTTATGACCATTTTATCTCCTTTTATATAAAAATTTAATAAAGTTCGTTTAGTGGTTTTCACATAAAAATTCTAACTTCAATTTCTTTATTTTTATTTTAAAATAAATATTTTTTATTTTGAGTAAAGGTAAATATAGAAAATTGAGTATTTTGCTTCAGCTCGGTTTATAGATGACTTTAATTTGTTATTTATAAACATGAAGATATCAAATACTTATTATGAAGAAAATTGTACTTTGGACAAGAAACAGAGAAATGTTGTATCAGATACAGGATGAAATTAACACTTATAAACACATTTTTCACATTAAATCGCGGTCTCACGCAATTCTGGCCTTAACTACCCGTTTCATGATTTTTTCAGGATGCCTGAATAACCAGTTTTTTGGTCGTTGAAGTACAGCTTGCACCACGCTGATGAAGGCCAACAGCCCGAAACGCGTCCGTGGTTAGCTTTTTTGATTAATCAAGAATGAGTATTTGGCCTCTTCTGGAATAATTAAAAATCAACGAGAATAATTGATATTTATTCCGATGCATGTCGCAAGCCATCAGAACTTTCAGTTGAACGATAAGGAGATGCCTTTTTCATAACTTATTAAACAATATAAAGAAAGAAACGTACGCGCATTCGTAAATTAGAATGCAGTTGGAGCGCTTATAACATGTATGTAATATATTGATGCCATAAAGTAATTATTTGTAATATATTATCTGTATATATGATGAACGCGGCAATGATCGATGCAGTATATCAACATATTCCTGCTATCCTTGAAGCGTATATGTCCATAGTTTCAATAAATTCGTCTACTATAAATGCTTCCTTAGCACCAGCAATATAAGCGGAATAGTTAAATAAAATATTAGAGTGGCAGGGTAGATTAAACTTCGAAACCGTTGCAGGATTACCCATTTTATTGACCTCTCCTAAAATTATAGTATTAGAGTAAAGGCATACAGTATAGAGAGTTGTCTTTTTCCAAAATATAAGTCTATACACGCCAAAGGGCACAGTAGGAGTTATTTATATCTAAAAAGGAATTCTACACACTAAAAATAGTTTGCAAGTTAAAATAATATACATTCATGTGGAAAATTAAGTAAGGTGTATCTTTTAAGCATGTATATCGGGATTCAGTCAACTCTGAAAGATATTAGATAGAAAGTGCTTTATTGAAAACAAACGAGATAACCAAGTTTGAACAAAATTGCATACAGTTCCTGTTAAAAAGCAGACTACTTGCGACATTAATGACTTTACATTTCTTAAGTTTTGTCATGGGTGTAGTCGGAACAGTTTGAAGTAAACTGGAAATAAACACCGAGGATGTTGACAACAACAACACGCACATCACATAAACATACACAACACAACACATATAACAGACAACGCCGGCATCACCAGCGATTGGCCCTCCATGCGCTTCCTCACCCGGCACCCAGAATCTGCCTGTTCTTCCTGTCCTTCCTGGGGTTCCTCTGATGGCTTGGGCCAACGATACTGTAACTGCTCGAGTATTAGGCCTTCGTCCGGGAGGCCTTCAATATCGTTGGCAGACCCCTGATCTCCGGCAAGGATTTCGGGACAGGCCTGGAGAATGACGAACTGGCCATCCTGCATCGGCGAAGTCAAGAATTACCTTCGTCCAGGGTTGGACTGGGTGAGGACATCGAGGACCCCGTCATTCCTATAAGCGGACACTATAGCGGTGGACACCTGGCTCTGACTGTAAATGTAATTTTATTTGGAAAAATTGACTACGAAGTCAATAAAGATGTTTTAATTGTCACAAAACACACAACACACATATACACAACACACACATACAACACACACAAGTAGACTAATAACACAGGTCTACAAAACTCAAAGTAGTTGTACCTTATAGCATATATATATCGGGATTCAGAAAAAAACTCTGAGAGATATTTGATGCACAGGGATATTTATCACTGTGCATCAAATATCTCTCAGAGTTTTTTTTCTGAATCCCGATATATATATGCTATAAGGTACAACTACTTTGAGTTTTGTAGACCTGTGTTATTAGTCTACTTGTGTGTGTTGTATGTGTGTGTTGTGTATATGTGTGTTGTGTGTTTTGTGACAATTAAAACATCTTTATTGACTTCGTAGTCAATTTTTCCAGAATAAAAATTACATTTACAGTCAGAGCCAGGTGTCCACCGCTATAGTGTCCGCTTATAGGAGATGACGGGGTCCTCGATGTCCTCACCCAGTCCAACCTGGACGAAGGTAGATTCTTGACTTCGCCGATGCCAGGATGGCCAGTTCGTCATTCTCCAGGCCTGTCCCGAAGATCCTTGCCCGGAGATCAGGGGGTCTGCCAACGATATTGAAGGCCTCCCGGACGAAGGGCCTAATACTCGAGCAGTTACAGTATCGTTGGCCCAGGGAGCCATCAGAGGAACCCCAGGAAGGACAGGAAGAACAGGCAGATTCTGGGTGGCCGGGTGAGGAAGAGCATGGAGGGCCAATCGCTGGGTGATGCCGGCGTTGTCTGTTATATGTGTTGTGTTGTGTATGTGTTGTATGTGATGTGCGTGTTGTGTGTTGTCAACATCCTCGGTGTTTATTTCCAGTTTACTTCAAACTGTTCCGACTACACCCATGGACAAAACTTAAGAAAGTGTAAAGTCATTAATGTCGCAAGTAGTCTGCTTTTTTTAACAGGAACTGTATGCAATTTTGTTCAAACTTGGTTATCTCGTTTGTTTTCAATAAAGGTCACTTTCTATCTAATATCTTTCAGAGTTGACTGAATCCCGATATACATGCTTAAAGATACACCTTACTTAAGTTTTATCCACATGAATGTATATTATTTTAACTTGCAAACTATTTTTTAGTGTGTAGAATTCCTTTTTAGATATAAATAACTCCTACTGTGCCCTTTGGCGTGTATAGACTTATATTTTGGAAAAAGACAACTCTCTATACTGTATGCCTTTACTCTAATACTATAATTTTAGGAGAGGTTGCAATAAAATGGGTAATCCTGCCAACGGTTTCGAAGTTTAATCTACCCTGCCACTCTAATATTTTATTTAACTATTCCGCTTATATTGCTGGTGCTAAGGAAGCATTTATAGTAGACGAATTTATTGAAACTATGGACATATACGCTTCAAGGATAGCAGGAATATGTTGATATACTGCATCGATCATTGCGCGCGTTCATCATATATACAGATAATATATTACAAATAATTACTTTATGGCATCAATATATATTACATACATGTTATAAGCGCTCCAACTGCATTCTAATTTACGAATGCGCGTACGTTTCTTTCTTTATATTGTTTAATAAGTTATGAAAAAGGCATCTCCTTATCGTTCAACTGAAAGTTTCTGATGGCTTGCGACATGCATCGGAATAAATATCAATTATTCTCGTTGATTTTTAATTATTCCAGAATAGGCCAAATACTCATTCTTGATTAATCAAGAAAAGCTAACCACGGACGCGTTTCGGGCTGTTGGCCTTCATCAGCGTGGTGCAAGCTGTACTTCAACGACCAAAAAACTGGTTATTCAGGCATCCTGAAAAAATCATGAAACGGGTAGTTAAGGCCAGAATTGCGTGAGACCGCGATTTAATGTGAAAAATGTGTTTAATAAGTGTTAATTTCATCCTGTATCTGATACAACATTTCTCTGTTTCTTGTCCAAAGTACAATTTTCTTCATAATAAGTATTTGATATCTTCATGTTTATAAATAAACAAATATAAAGTCATCTATAAACCGAGCTGAAGCAAAATACTCAAGTTTTCTATATTTACCTTTACTCAAAATAGAAAAATATTTATTTTAAAATAAAAATAAAGAAATTGAAGTTAGAATTTTTATGTGAAAACCACTAAACGAACTTTATTAAATTTTTATAAAAAGGAGATAAAATGGGTCATAAACTCAATTTAAGGATTATCTTCGACTTTACAATGGGACAATATTCTCTTTTCCTTCAGATATTTATTTATTTCATAGAATTGTGTAAGTCTTCCCGCATCATCATTTTTACACTCCATTTACCATACCTAGTTTTATTTTTTTTTTTATAAATTGATTCTGTGGAAATGTTAGACCAAATATATTTATATTTGATGGAATAGTTATTAATGGAACATTTTCTCCCTTGAGGTTAACAAAAATCCCTGTATTCTAAACGGATAAAAGAAATGTATCTATCTTGATTGAAGATAATATCATATTTATTTCTTCTTTTGATAAAATGATACATTTTTGTAGTCGTCTATTGATTGGGTTTCTTGAATCTTGTTTGTAGAGCTCTATTTCTAGTTTCATTTTTAATATATATTGAGCTTAGATATTTTAAAAATATTTTTATATCGAGGATTATATGTAAATATCAAATTTAATTTGTCGATGGCTATTTACCTCTAAGAATCTCGGTCAACAAACATTTTATATAAACAGCATTCAGATACGTCGACACAACTCTAATTTCAAACAAATTTACATCTTTTATATGTGTGTTCCTTTTTAATATAATAAATATTTTCCATTCTAAAATTTGTATAGTTAGCTGAACTATGGAATACGGTATGTTATATATATACTAGACGAATGACCCGGCTTCGCCTGAAAAATTCCTCCGAGTGCAATTTCCTTCATACTGAAAGTACATCAATAATAAATAGTAGAAGTGCCATAGAATAGCAATACAGAAGTAACACATAAACCACAGGCAAAAGTGTGTGTGATTGCAAAAATTGTATTATATTAGTGTTTAGGTATTTGATTTAATTTTTTTTTGCAATCCATTTAGTTGTTTCAAAACCAATATAGTTTAAATAGATGCCCATTTTTCACCCAAACCCCGAGGAATCTGCCCCAGCGCAATAACTCTTGAAATTGTCTGGGTTGAGTGAGTGACTGCGATGGATCTTGATTGCGATGCCCATCTTCTCAATAAGAATAAGAAAAAATAGATTTATAAGAAAATTAACCCAAAATACTGGCATGTAAATATTTTTCTGTAAAAGATCAGGTGAACATATGTGTTTGCTAATGACGGCTACTGCCTTTTAAACGAATTTCTTTTGAATGATATAAAAAAGGCAAAGGCCAGAACAAAAATTAAGTGTTTATATTATGATTAAATGTCTTCTGTGAGCGATTATTTAACCGAAAATACTGATTATTTTGATTATTTATTTCAATTTAAAGTACCATGTTCCCCTAGGGAGACTTGCGCTGTCATACATGTATGTCTTTACATTTATCTATACATATAAATATATAAATAATTTCAGGCCGTGAATAGAATAATCATATGATATTTACAATGGGAAAGAGAGAAAAAAAAAACGAGAAAATAACTGTGTACAAAAGAAAGAAATGTCTGGTAATATGTACAATCAACATAATATATTTTATCAGTTTCTTGAAAGATAAAGCTATACAATTCAAAATATATATAAATGTCTTAAATTTAATATACATTTCTTTACTGGAAATATTAAACTATTGTCAATTCTATAGACTAGAAAACAGGACAATCCTGTAAAAGATGTATTGAGGTTTGTCCCTCATGTCCACAAAAACAACTCGAGTCTTCCACGCTTTAATTATTTTTAAAAAGCTTCTGAAATTTCCATGATTAGAAATGAATTAAGAATTAGAAACATAATTTTAGTTGTACGATCGGCCGTTGTATTTTTCTTTAAATACTTCACTCATGGACAAAACTTAAGGAAGTTGTACCTTTTACCATGTATATCGGGATTCAAACATAAACTCTGAAAAATACACTCATGGACAAAACTTAAGGAAGTTGTACCTTTTAGCATGTATATCAGACAACTCTGAAATATACACTCATGGACAAAACTTGAGGAAGTTGTACCTTTTAGCATGTATATAGGGATTCAGATTGTTGAAATAATAAAATTAATTTAAATTAATCAAAGATTTTTTAAAAATACAACAATCCTATATATAAACAACAACAACAGCTTTATTAGGACACTTCCGTCCTGTAAGGACTCGCCATGCATCATTTTCATGGAGAAAAGGGGGGAAAAAACATAAACGAAGGAGAGAAGGGAAAATAAAGGAAATCAAAGTATTCAACATAACTATACAAATTAACTATGGAAGGAAATTGTTCTGTAATTTTAGTTTTTAGAGATTATTTGAACAACTAACGTTATTTATTTCAAACCCATATATTTCACCAGCTATTTATGCTAAACCTTGTAATTATACAAATCAAAGAGTTGTAACTCAGAGTTGAGGTTTACATTTCATGGAATCCACCACAAGAACTTCACATTTCTAGTCCTGCAAAAAATATCTCCTTCTTAATCAAAAAAGGTAATTTGATTGAAATATAGGTAATTCAGTTTATATTTTAATTCTGCATATGTGATGTTTTTTAACGTAATATAAATATGTATATATATGAAAATAAAGAGATAGAAATTGAAATTGAAGCTACTCTTATTACTAGTATATCTAAGTTTTATTTAAGGTTAAATACAAAATAAATGAATAAATAAGGATAATATAGAAAAATATATGTAAAATTGATAAATATACGTATATATTCGAAATTATTTTAAAGATTCTTTTTGAAATTAAACAATTTCTCTCTCTCTCTCTCTACTGCCCTTACTGCAATGGAAAAAATAAATTTTTCCAAATAATTTCGAATTTTGATAACAGATGGCGCGCTAGTGCATCATATTATACGTATATATAATACAATATAATGCGGCTTATGATTGTAGAATGACATTTGAAAATTATCCCGCATGTGTTTCTTTTGAACGAAAAATTGAAATCAATTTTAAGGAGAAATAACGATAATTTCTAACCTTAGGGATGAAATATGAAAGGATGAATTGGGAAGAGTAACGATAAACGGAAAAATAAAATGTCCAGGGATGAGAAACGAACCCACAGTGTTCCGCTTACCGGGCAGATACCATGTCCACTAGGCTACCCTGGACATTTTTTCTGTTGGTAAATATTATATAAAGTAATTTATAATACAATATAATGCGGCTTATGATCCCATCCCTGGACACTTTATTTTTCCGTTTATCATTACTTTTCACAATTCATCCTTTCATACTTCATCTCTAAGAATAGAAATTATCGTTATTTCTCCTTAAAATAAATTTAGATTTTTCGTTCAAAAGAAACACATGCGGAATAATTTTCATACGTATATATGTTTGAAAATTGAGTAATCCATATATTCAATTATTTAAAAATGCTTATTTTGGATCATATATTTTATTTTCCAATATTTCGTATGGCAACACGCCAAACTTTTTCGGGGAACAAGATTGTTTTGAGATGATCATAATGTTTTATTATCACAGTTGAAAACACAGTTTTTTAAATTTATTCCAACTGTGATATTAAAACACTATATGCGTCGCTGAATTTGTTTATTCAAAAATGTAATGCATTGATAAAGGCTGGCGTTCAGTGAACCAAAATATTGGAAAATAAATCTTTTATTCAATCGAATACATGCCTTTTTTATTACAGTAGAACTTCCATGTAAAGGACACCTAATTACAGAGCTAAAGTGTCTTTTAGGGAGAAAGGTCCTCTTATCGGAGAGTTACTAAATAGTTAAAAATGATAATTTTGCAAATGAAAATTGTCCTTTGTAGAGAGGTGCCCTCTTACCGGAGAGTTACTAAATAGTAAAAATGGTAATTTTGCAAATTAAAACTGTCCTTTATAGAGAGGTGTCCTCTTACCGGAGAGTTGTTAAATAGTAAAAATGGTAATTTTGCAAATTAAAACTGTCCTTTATAGAGAGGTGTCCTCTTACCGGAGAGTTGTTAAATAGTAAAAATGGTAATTTCGCAAATGAAAACTATCCTTTATAGAGAGGTGGCTTCTTACCGGAGAGTTGTTGAACAGTAAAAATGGTAATTTTGTAAATGAAAACTGTCTTTTGTATAGAGGTGTCCTCTTACCGGAGAGTTGTTAAATAGTAAAAATGATAATTTTGCAAATGAAAACTGTCCTTTATAGAGAGGTGTGCTTTTACCGGAGAGTTACTAAATAGTAAAAATGGTAATTTTTCAAATAAAACTGTCCTTTATAGAGAGGTGTCCTCTTACCGGAGAGTTTATAAATAGTAAAAATGGTAATTTTGTAAATGAAAACTGTCCTTTGTAGAGAGGTGTCCTCTTACCGGAGAGTTACTAAATAGTAAAAATTGTAATTTTTCAAATAAAACTGTCCTTTATAGAGAAGTGGCCTCTTACCGGAGAGTTTATAAATAGTAAAAATGGTAATTTTGTAAATGAAAACTGTCCTTTGTAGAGAGGTGTCCTTTTACCGGAGAGTTACTAAATAGTAAAAATAGTAATTTTGCAAATGAAAACTATCCTTTATAGAGAGGTATCCTCTTACCGGAGAGTTACTAAATACTAAAAATGGTAATTTTGCAAATTAAAACTGTCCTTTGTAGAGAGGTGTCCTCTTACCGGAGAGTTACTAAATACTAAAAATGGAAATTTTGCAAATGAAAACGGTCCTTTGTAGAGAGGTGTCCTCTTACCGGAGAGTTACTAAATTGTAAAAATAGTAATTTTGCAAATGAAAACTGTCCTTTATAGAGAGGTGTCTGCTAGCGAAGTCTCCTCTCATGGAGGGTGTACTGTATCTAAGATATATGTAAATATATGATAAAGTTGACGAAATAAGCGAGATATCAATCTGCGAAGCATTAATCTCAAGTGGTAGTAAGTGGAGATACATTGAATGGCTAATTCTATTCAAATTTACCTCTCTCTTGCTTTGCTATTAGCCTTTAATTAAAATTTTAATTCCTGAATATTAATCAGTTCTCTCCTCCACACAATATGGTTGGTTATATACACCCCGGGGGAGAAAACAACGGAATAATTAGCTATGGTGATTGGTATCTAGTATGATAATTGAAACACTTCTTACAATCTGGACAATAACATTTCTGTCTTTAATTTCATTTTGCAAATGAAAACTGTCCTTTATAGAGAGGTGTCCTCTTACCGGAGAGTTGATAAATAGTAAAAATGGTAATTTTGTAAATGAAAACTGCCCTTTGTAGAGAGGTGTCCTTTTTACCGGAGAGTTACTAAATAGTAAAAAGGGTAATTTTGCAAATGAAAACTGTCCTTTATAGAGAGGTGTCCTCTTACCGGAGAGTTACTAAATAGTAAAAATGGTAATTTTGTAAATGAAAATTGTCCTTTATAGAGAGGTGTCCTCTTACCTTTCTACTTTTTAAAATGGAATATTTCATAATTTCCTTATTTATTTACTTATTTATATCACATTTTAAAGCGCTATCTCCCCCTAGAGACACTTGCGCTGTCATACACGTATGCCTTTACATTTGTCTATACATATATATATACACTGCGTGACATTGAAAATGGAACACCAAGAAATAGTGGCCAGAAAGTGATGAAACTCGGCAGACAGAGAGAGACAGGGACAACAATAAGTGATCTTTATTTCAAAATGATAGTCATAATACAGAGCGAGAACGGCGTCGGCTTAGTAGCAAGTAGGACCACCGCGGACGGCGATGCACGCAGCAACACGTCTAGGTAGAGAGTCAATCAGAGTACGGATGGCGTCCTGAGGTATGGCTCTCCATTCCCTCTCAACCATTTGCCACAGTTCGTCTTCTGAACGCGGCTGTGGCAAGGCATGCAAACGGCGTCCAATGATGTCCCAGACGTGCTCGATTGGTGAGAGATCAGGAGAGTACGGTGGCCAGGGAAGCATCTGTACATCTTGCAGAGCTTTTTGGCTAATGCGAGCAGTGTGCGGTCGGGCGTTATCCTGCTGATAAGGGCATTGGGTACCCCCTGAAGGTAGGAGAGTGTCACCGGTCGCAGCACATCATCAACGTATCGTTGGGCCCTCATTGTGCCCTGAATACGAAGTAAAGGTGACCTGGAATCATACGCGATTGCGCCCCAAACCATGATTCCACGTTGTCGCACGGTGGGGCGTTCCACAATTGCTGCCGGATTGGACCTTTCTCCACGTCGACGCCACACGCATACACGGCGACTATCACTGGACAAGCAGAAACGCGACTCATCTGAGAACACGACCCTGCGCCATTCCGTCATCCACGTCGATCTAGCCCGGCACCATTCCAAACGTTGGCGCCTATCCGGTGGGGTCAATGGCAGTCTTCTTAGCGGACGGCATGAGTGCAAGCCATTAGCAACCAATCGATGGGAAATGGTTCTGGTCGAGATGGAATGATCTAGGGTGTCTTGCACATGTTGCAGGATGGCGGTACAAGTGGCTTGTGGGGCCGCCACTGCTTGTCGAAGGATACGTCGATCCACACGTGCTGACGTCACTCTGGTTGCACCGGCATTCCTATAAATTGCCACATTTCCTTGTTCCAACCATCTTCTCCACAGTCGGTGCACCGTGGACGCACCAAGGTGTGTATCAGCTGCGATTTGACGTATGGACCAACCTGCCCTTTTCAGTCCGATCACCATGCCCCTCGTAAAAGCGTCTGTCTGCTTGAACTGCCTCCGTTTACGATGACCTGGCATTCTCTGTTATTACACGTGTCTTTTGACACAAGAACAAAATTTCTACAATGATTTTCCTTGAAGAAATAACGACACGAATACTGTCCTTTCTGCAAGTTCCTTCCCTTATATCTTACTCCATGTGCGCACGAGAGCTGCGCATTTTACATCATTTGCATAACTCGGTTAGGCGCGTCTACCCTGAAATTTGCATAATTTTCTGGCCACTATTTCTTGGTGTTCCATTTTCAATGTCACGCAGTGTACAATAATTTTAGGCCGTAAAGAATAGCCATATGATATTAACAAGGAGAAAGAGAGAGAAAAAAAACGAGAACAGAGAGCTTTATCAAAGGAAATGAATGTCTGGCAATATATCTACAATCAACATAATAAATTATCAGTTGCTTAAAATATATTTGTTGCTATATAATTTGAAATATATTCACAAAAGTATTAAATTTAATATATATTTATTTACTGGGGAAATGAAAATACTTGGATCTGTTACAATTAAATTATTGTCGATTCTATAGTCTTTATAAACAGGACAATCTAGTAAAAGATGTTTTGAGGTTTGTTCCTTATGTCCGCAAAAACAAAAAGGCGCAATTTAGATTATAGATTATAAACACAAGGTAATACGACTATATCCAAATAAATAAATAGTGTGTGATGTTTCGGTAACAGCGTTGTTATCATCATCAGACAATTCAGGTACTTTTGTCTGAAGATGGTAACAACGCTTTTACCGAAACAATACACACTATTTATTTATATGAAATTAGTTTTATTACCTTGTGATCATTTTCTGTGTTTCACAATGTAAAATGAATCTTTTCGTTTTATATCTATAATTATGATTTTGTAAAAAATATATATATGGAGATGTAATTTAAAAAACAAAAATTGAACATTACTTTTATAGAATGAAAAAAGCCTTTTCTCTAACCTCTAACCTCTACAGAACCTTATCCACGAGGCCACGAGGGCCGCCGTTTTGGTTCCTCCCTGCCTCCGCGGCTTCATGCAGGACGCCGAGCTTTCCACAGTTAATCCTCAACTTTCCCCTGGTCCTGGTGCCACGTGAGACGTACTAGGAAAGCGTCTTTTGATCTCAAACTTTGTCCTTACTGTCCCGCGCGGACTTCCCAATCTGCACGCCTTGCCACTCAACCCCGACTGCTTCCAACTCACTTGTTGGCTTACCCGGGTTTACGACATATATATTAATTAAAAGGCATATTTTGGATCTAAAATAAAATAAAACCATTTATTTATTACAAAATGCCATTATTTCAATAGGCTGTAATCCTAACTTCGTCATGGCTTTTCTTGTTTTTAAACTGCTTTGTTCACGCGATTCCTTCACGCGACGAAATATAAAATATCTACAACTCTGTGTCTAAAATATATGCACACAAAATAATATAAAAATAAACTATACACATCTATTTACATTTTTAATAAACACAGAGAAACAAATGTATTAATTCTAAATATGAACAGATTAGCATTATATAGTAAACATGAAATTTAATTCTGAAATCCACCTCAAGAATTCTAATTGGCAACTTTAATTAATCAAAAGATATAGCTTAATTTTGTGAACAAATATTGGAGTTCGTTTCTCGGAGACTATTAATATCCTCGGAATATATATCTCAGTTTGATTAAAGTAATTCATTTTTATAATTAAAAAGATGGAAAAAAAGGAAGGTATATTTTTTAATCTAGATAATTTCATCTCTCTCTGTGAAAGATGAAGAAAATGAACCTCCCCTCTCTACCTAATATATGTAAATTTCTAAATTAATTTTGATTATGAAGTTATACTCCCGTTAGTTATTTATTAAGAAAAATGGGAATAATTTTTGAAGTTGGTTCTAAGGGGATTACTTCCCATCATATTGATGATGATATGGGGTTTTAAATATTAATTTAGTGGTTTGTCCCCAGTGGCATGTCCAATAATTTCAGATACACCATAGCTATTTCCAAGATAACTGCTACGTAAAAAAAGTCTTTCTTTATTTTGATATATAAGTAAGATATTTAATAATAATGAGGATTGAACGTATTTGCACCTTCAAATTATTCAACATATATGATAAAAGATTGTCTCAAACCTTCGTGTTTTTCTTATTACTTGGCCAATAATATTATTACGGCGAATATATCTTCTTCTTTCTTATCTCCACACAATCATATTAGGCTATCAAGCTTGTAGAGCTGGATATCATGACTGGGTGAAGTAGAATGCGTCTGCCTTTGTCATTAAGACTGGGAGCACTACTCAGTTGCAGGCTGACTTAGCTCCAAAATAAATGGCCGCCTCTGACATGAGGAACAGACGCCATGTGCAGCTGCTCCTAACATGGAGTACAAACACTGCTCATCCTGTATCCCTGGATAAGGAGCCCTTACAGGGTACTGTCAGCCGGGCCAGCTGAGCCCAGGTTTTTTAGTGAGCTTGTTACTGCTCCCCCTCCTTCTTTTTCTTCCGAGCTTGGGACCGGCAAGGGCGGAGTTCGGCGAATACATAATAATACATAATACAATTACTTTACCGTAAAGATAGAGTCTGCCTGGCCGGTATTCATAGTTCTTAAAATTAAAGATACTTCGGCCAGTAAATCTTTTTATTATCTCGACAAAAATATTTTGTCCTC
Organism: Cordylochernes scorpioides; assembly: GCA_030710605.1. Taxonomy (NCBI): domain Eukaryota; kingdom Metazoa; phylum Arthropoda; class Arachnida; order Pseudoscorpiones; family Chernetidae; genus Cordylochernes; species Cordylochernes scorpioides. The sequence goes on along the minus strand of CP092881.1, from coordinate 59,921,298 downwards.
GTCAGGAGCAAACAAAAATTAGAACATTTGGCAAGGGGTTAAAGATTTTTTGTAACGCCTTGCCGAATTTATTTTTGCTCCTGACGAGTACAAAAGATTTTTGTTGAAATGTGGAGGTAAAAAAAATATTTACTGGCCGAATTATCTTCACTTTTAAGAACAAATATTTTATACATAATACAAAGACATTATATATAACGCTGATTAATATTATGATGAATAATATTGGTATTTCAATTTTTTTGAAAGTCTTTACGATCTTTTGGGACAACCTTGTAATTATATACGAAGGAAAGGTATGAAAGGTCTTCGGCCTCACAATTAAAGATTCTAAATTTCAGTTAAAAAAAAAAAAACATTTTTCTCCATAATTTCTCTTGATCTCAAGACACTTGGTCCATAGTTTTCCAATATCAGTATTCCTTCCTGGATATAAAGGTTTGGAAGGATTCAAAAAATTCTCATGCGAGCGGTCAGGAAATGCCAATTTTGTTTATATAAGCACAATATTTTATTATTCCATTTGATGAGAAATATTTATATATTGGAAATATCACGAAAAGATATACAGTTAAACCTGTCTATAGCGCCCCCTCTTGGGACTCACCAGAATAGGGTGCTATAGAGAGGTCACTTTTAATGTAAAATGTTTACATTTTAATGTTTAAAATCGGGCGCTATAGAGAGGAAGGCTCTATTTAGAGGGGGCGCTATAGACAGGTTTAACCGTATGTAGTTTTAATAATTGCTCGTCGTTTTGGGACGCTCTCAATTTATATTCAGATCGGGATATTCTATTAAGTCAGGGACTAGATACTACATGTTGTAATAATTGGAGTACAAACGTGATGTTAACGATATTGATTCAAAACATTTTGTAATAGTTATACAAAGTATTTCAAGAATGTCATAGATATCAGATCGACGAATAAAAACAAAATTGGTTAAAGGTTTTGAGAGAATAATTCACTACTGGACTCCCGCTTTGTATCCATTCAAAACATACCTGTATCGGTGTATTGAATATTTTCCCTAACATTACACACACCTCACCAATAAAGATCAAGGGGTCGGTGAAAGGATGGTCTAAACCGTTTGTTTTCGACCGCTACGACCCGGGACCGAATCCCGCATTGGACACTTTTTTTATAATAATTTTTAAAATGCTCCAATGGTTTCCCGATTCTTAAAAAGTCCAACCCTACCAGCGAGTGTAAGTAAACAAACGGGGCTCTGGCACATTTGTAAATGCAAAAGTCGAACTGCTTTTCGCATGTGTAGACATGTGGTACACTTACGGTAAAGCAGTCGCCAACTCTTTCCCATCATGATTATAATGGACTGTACAACGTGTACTTGGGATAAATTAAAAAATAATAATAAATAAAACTAAATTCTATCGCCATTGTCATTCTGAGTCAGACAAGATGTGCAAGCCACGCCTTGTCCCCAGACTTATCTCGGAGTTTATCCCTTGTAACATCTGCGTGGCAAGATAAGTTCAGCTCTGAGATAAGCACAACGCAGCATGCACCCGTCGCTGGGGATTTCCTTACTGATTCTGAATCTGAGAAACTACTACCTCGGTATTTTCTTCTATATTGTAATACTTCTGTGTGCACGGCTATGTGAATTCCCTTAATAGATGTACCGTGCTTCTATTGGATCAGATCATATACCCAGCTTGTAACATCTTAGCATTGTTCTCCGCAATAAGTAAACCCTCATCAGAGCTTAAACCTCATTCTAGAATATGGTTATATTTGACCCAATATCGATAAACCTTTATTAGACGCTTATTGATAAAATACCAATAATTCTTTTTTATATATCATTATAATTCGATCGGTTAACAGATCCGTCATACCTTTAATTGATCCTTCCTTATTTTGAACCTTAGCCTATTGGGGTAAATTTACAACGATCCTTATTAACCTTTATAGCCAAAACTAGGGTTTTTATTATTCCTCATTAGACAAAGGGGTGCCGATCATGAATCCTTTATCAATTTCTTTAACTGTGACACACTTGGGGTTTTGAACCCTATGCGAATCGCTGATTGTCAGGGTTGGTTGGTTGGACGGCATTTTATTAACGCTTTTCACTTCTTACACACCCATGATAGTGGACATTGCGACTGCTGTGATAGATATGCATGGGGACATCTGAGGCTCTTCATTGGACAAGGCAACAACAACAACCTCTTTAAATATATTATTCATTATTTAATTCGCCTCTTATATCAATAAACAATCAATTCACATAATCTCTAGATCCTCAATCTATAATTTCCCCAGTTGAGGAAAAAGATATTTGACACACATTCAAATCCATGAGAGAGGAAACTATCCTAGTTTATTTGAACTACACAATAATTATTATTATAAGTCTTGAATATGACGCTAATGAATCAGTCATATCTCCAGATTCAAATAATTATGCATAAGTGTGAAAGATTAATTCCCTGAATTAACCATATCAACAATGAGAAAAAATCAGTTTAAGTGAGAAAGATGGCACCATTGAACCAGCCATATCTACAGTGTATAAAATCCAGTAGAAGGTGAAGTTAGCTGCGATGTAGACGTACCTTCCATTCATCCACAATATTAATTGTTAAACATCCAGTTGCGACGACAGGTGCGTAGCTTCCTTGTAACACCGCCTCGCACCTATACCTGTCTGTTGAATGTCGCTCGGCATCTATTCCCAAGTTACCCCATTGTTTTACTGAATATTTCATTCCATTTTAAAACAAATATTTAATTATTTATTCCATACCAATGTTTCTAATGAATACTTTTATTTCCGTAAAGATAGAAACTTCCTGGCCGGCATTGATAGTTCTTCAAATTAAAGATATTTCGGCCAGTAAATCTTTTTATTATCTCGATGTTTCGACAAAAATCTTTTGTCCTCGTCAGGAGCAAACAAAAATTAAAATATTTAGCAAAGCGTTAAAAATTATTCATAAAGCTTTGCTAAACGTTTTAATTTTTGTTCGTTCCTGACGAGGACAAAAGATTTTTGTCGAAACGTCGAGATAAAAAAAGATTTACTGGACGAAATATCTTTAATTTGAAACACTTTTATTTTCGTTTTATCAATGTTTTAAAAACTTGTTATCATTTTCTGTATAGAATATATGTCTCTCTATATATAATGTCTCTCCACCAAACTCTGCAGCGCTGGCAGAGGCGCCATATTCATTGTACATAGTGTATATAATCCATATTATCTTTTTTTCAAATAGTACAGACTGTGCACTTTGCATGTATTGACAAGATGTCAATGAAATTATTTTAATTGTCAATTGTCTATATAACTATTAATTTAAGGGAATAAAAAACACGATCTTCTAATTAAAGATTAGATTATATTTTAACCACTATATTATATAACCGTTAGACTTTAAATTAACTTACATGCAAAATACTACGGACATAAACATACTTCTATTATGACATTTTGTTGAAAAATATTAATTTCGTTCATGCATATTCTCTTGTTTGTGATAATGTACAAGTTATTTACTGTCTTATATCATAACATGGTTATTTTGTTGATGTAAAAGTATAAATTAATCGTATTTTCTAAACCACAAATTTTAAAAGATATTCATTCTAATTTCAAAATTCTATCTGAAGATATTTTGTGGCAAAATAATTTGCCTAAATTTTCTCTCTTTCAGGAAATTCAATGTCGAAATTTGTACTTGTACTCTTAGAATTGAAGTAGTTTTATATTCAGAGGAAACTTTGAGATTTATTATTTATTGTGTTTATAGTATTATACTTCTTAGTGAATAATACTTTGTCTTCTGTTAGATATTGTTTGTACACAAAGTTAGAAATGTAGGCAGTTTTACTGTGAACAACTAGAATTGGGTCTCATTTCTTTTGAGAATATTTATATTGGTGAATTTATATACATTGTACAAGGCCGCAGTCACCGTTCAGAGGAGATTAATAGAATCGCCGAATGTCGTGGTCCATTTGGATGAGGAAAGCGAAGACTAGAACGGTTTTATAAGAGAATAATCATTCAAGCTTTCAGACAAGAACCTCTTATTACGGGAATCTTTCTCGAAATCTTGTAGGATTCTCCTCTTATATAAAGAATCTCTTCTTCCTGTCTTGGGTTTCTTCTTCTTCTAGATTTAAAAGGGAGTTTATCGATGTCTTGATTTAGCACTCAATTCTGTCAGAGAATGGTTTTGTAAGCGCTATACAATCATGTATAACCTACTTGTTTAGTCTTGTTACCTTGTGTTTGTTTCTCAAGATTGAATCTAAATTGTACCTCATATCCATTATTATGTTCTTTTATAAATATGATTTGTGGTGTTGTAGGATTCTGAACCTTTGGGAAGGCAAGTCACAGTTGTTCGGGTGAGTAATTATTTAAATTTTTGATAAATATAAAAAGAATACACAACGTATTGTAGATTAAATACGATTTATTACCAATATTTTCTTAATATATACACGTCACATATATACACAAGTAAGTATATATATCCTTATCGACAAAACCTAAGAAGTTTAACCTTTTATAATATGTATATAGGAATTCAGACAATAACTGTGATAGATATTTCATACACAGTGACTTTTATTGAAGACACACGAGATAACCAATAACTTAGTGTGAACAAAATTGTCAGTATATTTCAAAAAATAGACGATCGACGATATCAATGACTTTGCACTTTATTAAGTTTTGTCAATGAGTTTATATATTACAAAATTTCAAATTACTTATATAGAAAGGTAGCGCAGGCAAGAGGTTTCACTGCATGACAGAATGTCGATCTCACTGTAAACTATTTGATTACATATATTTACATACTGTCTTTGAAAGTATAAATCTTCATACACGCCTTGTAACATGCACCAAAAGGGTCTAGTGTATGTATAAAATTCACGCTCATCAGTGGTGAATTCTCTCAGTGGATTCACCAAATTAATCTCCAGACTGATCTACTGCTATTGTATTGGATTGTTGTTCTTATATATCGTACATTTACAAGGTTGTCCCAAAAGTTGGTAAACACTTGCAAAAAATTGAAATACCAATATTATTCACCGTTATGTATAATGTCTTTGTATTATGTATAAAGTAATTGTATTATGTATTATTATGTATTCACCGTTATGTATAATGTATTTTGTATTATGTATAAAGTTTTTTTTAAAATGTATTATTATGTATTCGCCGTTATGTATAATGTATTATGTATAAAGTAATTGTATAATGTATTATTATGTATTCGCCGTAATAATATTTTTTCGCCGTTATGTATAATGTAATATGTACAAAGTAATTGTGTTATGTATTATTATGTATTCGGCGTAATAATATTATTCGCCAAGTAAAAGGAAAAACAACGTTTTAAGAAAAACACGAACTTTTGGGACAACCTAATATTTTTTTTTTCAAATCAAATATAAAATATATCAAATATTTCCTATATGGGTAAAAAAAATTAGTAATTTTCTTTCGATATTTTTGCTGATTAATTTTAAAATTAAAATCGATTTATATTTTCTCGATCTTAAGATGATTGTCCTTCAAAAATATTGAGGAAAAATTCTCTTTTAAAGTTTTATTTCCTAAAATTTACCCATTACCTGTAGTAAGTTCATATTTTCGAAAGATCTTTTTTTTTTTATTATTAAAAAGACGTTTGCTGGTTATCCTTCAAGATTTAGAAAAGGAAGTGGATACAGGAAACAATTAGTTTTTTTTTTTAAACTTCCGTTTTTCCTACTTTTTTAACGTAAAAAGTTAGTAAAATATCTTGTTAGCTATTTTAGCCTGAGGCTTTAACACTTTTTATCAAGCAAACACTATATACACTGGGTAAAATATTTTATATTTAATTGTATATTCAATGCAGACGACTTATAATTAGATTTCCTTTCACGTTTATATAAAGAACATTAAAATACCAAACAATATAATTCCTGTATGTCAAAATAATGTTTATTTACTTTGCCTTCTAACTATACCGTCTAAATTTTAAAACGGACAACATAAATAAAGCAGACGACCAATATTTTCTTCCGCCATTTTAAGTAATCTAAGATTTTGGGGATTATTTCTTTTTTTTTTTCAAACCTATATCTCTTGACCTCATTATTTTTAATTGGAAGGTTTGTATTTCATTTTATATTGCCATTATATTTTATAAAATTGTAAATTGTTACTTTTTGTTAATATCATTTTAAAAGTTTACAAATATCTTTTTGTGTGTGTTTATATATAGTATTTTAATAGATAATGCGTAATTGGATAATTTTTAATGAAAAGCGATTGATTTTGTTTTCATTATTTAATTTGGGCTTATATTAATTTTATTGTAGATTTCCTATATAAATATATAAACTCAATTATCATTCATTGAGCTTCTTTTATAAAACTTTATAGAAAAATGTTTGAGAAAATACTTTTTCTTTAAACTTTCCACAAAAAGAATATAAGCAGATTTTTAAATATTTCTTTGTAGTTTGTTTTTATTGGAATGTAAATTCCCAGGAACAACGCGAAATAACTTCGCTTATGTAAATCTTTCACATAATAAATCACAATTCGTTAAACTTCAATTTCATTTTAAAAATGTTAAATATGTTAATTTTAATGTGTTCTATGATCGTGCAAATGAAAGTTGCTGATGGCTGACGCCATCTATCGGAATAAATATCAACTAATCGTTTGAGGATGCCCCAAAGACCAGCCTTTTTGGTCGTCGAGGTACAACTTGCACCACGCTGACGAGCGCAAACAGCCAGAATTGCGTACGTGGTTACTTTTTCTTGATTAATCAAGAAACGGTATTTGGACAATTCTGGATTAATTGAAAATATATATCAACGATTAGTTGATGTTCAATGCGATAGATGGCGCAAGCCATCGACAAATTTCAGTTGCACGATCAGAAAATGCCTTTTTCTTAATTTATCTATCTGATCCAGGTGCAAATTCACTTTTGTACTATTTTTCATATATACTCTATATAAAAATAAAGAAGGCATCTCCTGACCACGAGCACATTTGCTTTTTAGATGGCAGAGCGCCATTTAGTGGAGCAAAAATAAACTAAACGTTTATTTAGCTTGCTCCGTGATATTTGGCCAACCAATAAAATACCCATTTTTTGATTTCTCAAGAAGCCATTGGAATCAAAAATATTTTTGGTCGCAGTGGTTACAGTCTACTACACGCTGACGAGCGCCAACAGCGCGAAACGCGTTCGTGGATGACTTTTCTTGATTTGTCAAGAAATTGGGTCGGCCAAATATCACGGAGCAAGCTAAATAAACGTTTAGTTTATTTTTGCTCCACTAGATGGCGCTCTGCCATTTAAAAAGCACATGTGCTCGTGGTCAGGAGATGCCTTCTTTATTTTTAATACGTATCAACATCTGACCCACTTATCTTTTATTTTTTTCTATTGTTTTTAATATATACTCTATATAATAGGAAATTTAAATTATTTTGACGCGTTTGATTATTTCTGAAATAAAACAAAATTCTACTGCCCTTATTGCAATGGCAAATTAATGGGTGAACCTGGATCATGAGGTAGTAAACCCTACCAACCACCGTTATTCAGTATCAAATCAAAATATTCCAAGGCAATATTACAGTGAAATGATAGATCAAACTGGCCAAACCGCTGATGAACCAAGCCATCTCATTAATTCATCATTGCAGTAAGAGCAAAAAAAAAGTGATTAAATTTCCAAACGAACATAAATAGAGCAAACTTCTATTTGGCTTTAGATCTATAAAATGTGGTCGGTAGGTTCTTCGAAATAGAATATTTTAAGATTTCCTTTAATTGTGATCATTTTCAATATACTTTCTAACCAAATAGAGTTTTGAAAATTTTCACACTCGCTCGAAATTTTCTAATATTGTAAGTCTATATTATATTTATGATTTCTGCGTTTTCAGAATATTTATAATTCTTTTCAAATTCTTAACCCTACGTAGAAGTATATTTATTGCACATTCATTAAATAAAGCCAACAACGCGAGTGTACAAAAAATCGTACTTCCAGATGGCCGGTATGGTTTGGAAAAGATTTTATTATACAATTTGTATATATATCAAGAGGAAAATGTATGAATAAAACTGTATCAATTCTACCACAGAGGCCCCAAAGGATTCACCACCGGAGTGTATGGATATAAAGAGAACCAATACCACCACAAAGGATACCTCACCGGAGTATATGGATATAAAGAGAACCAATACCACCACAAAGGATACACCACCGGAGTGCATGGATATACAGTGAACCAATACCACCACTAAGGAGACACCACCGGAGTGCATGGATATACAGTGAACCAATACCACCACAAAGGATACACTACCGGAGTGCATGGATATACAGTGAACCAATACCACCACAAAGGATACCTCACCGGAGTATATGGATATAAAGAGAACCAATACCACCACAAAGGATACACCACCGGAGTGCATGGATATACAGTGAACCAATACCACCACTAAGGAGACACCACCGGAGTTCATGGGTATACAGTGAACCAATACCACCACAAAGGATACACCACCGGAGTGCATGGATATACAGTGAACCAATACCACCACAAAGGATACACCACCGGAGTGCATGGATATACAGTGAACCAATACCACCACAAAGGATACCTCACCGGAGTGCATGGATATACAGTGAACCAATACCACCACAAAGGATACCTCACTGAAGTGTATGGATAAAGAGTGAACCAATACCACCACAAAGGATACCTCACCGGAGTGTATGGATGTAAAGAGAACCAATACCACCACAAAGGATATCTCACCGGAGTGCATGGATATACAGTGAACCAATACCACCACAAAGGATACCTCACTGAAGTGTATGGATAAAGAGTGAACCAATACCACCACAAAGGATACCTCACCGGAGTGTATGGATATAAAGAGAACCAATACCACCACAAAGGATACACCACCGGAGTGCATGGATATACAGTGAACCAATACCACCACAAAGGATACCCCACCAGAGTGTATGGATATAAAGAGAACCAATACCACCACAAAGGATACCTCACCGGAGTGTATGGATATACAGTGAACAAATACTACCACAAAGGATACCTCACCGGAGTGTATGGATAAAGAGTGAACCAATACCACCCCAAAGGAAACCTCACCGAAGTACATGTATATACAGTGAACCAATACCACCACAAAGGATACCTCACCGGAGTGTATGGATATACAGTGAAGAAATACTACCACAAAGGATACCTCAGCGGAGTGTATGGATATACAGTGAACAAATACTACCACAAAGGATACCTCACCGGAGTGTATGGATAAAGAGTGAACCAATACCACCACAAAGGATACCTCACCGAAGTGTATGGATAAAGAGTGAACCAATACCACTACAAAGGATACCTCACCGGAGTGTATGGATAAAGAGTGAACCAATACCACCACAAAGGATACCTCACCGAAGTGTATGATTATAGTGTGAACCAATACCACCACAAAGGATACCCCACCGGAGTGTATGGATATACAGTGAACCAATACCACCACAATGGATACCTCACCGGAGTATATGGATATACAGTGAACCAATACCACCACAAAGTATACACCACCGTAGTTAATGGATATAAAGTGATAAATACCACTACAAAGGATACCTACCGGAGTGTATGGTTAACAGGTGAACCAACACCACCACAAAGGATACCTCACCGGAGTGTATGGATAAAGAGTGAACCAATACCACCACAAAGGATACCTCACCGGAGTGTATAGATATAAAGTGATAAATACCACCACAAAGGAAACACCACCAGAGAGTATGGATATAAAGTGAACCAATATCGCCACGACGGATACCTCACCGGAGTGTATGGTTAAAGAGTGAACCAATTCCACCACAAAGGATACCCCACCGAAATGTATGGATATACAGTTTACCAATACCACTACAAAGGATACACCACCGGAGTGCATGTATATGGTAATTTAAACCAACAACCCTATATTGTATTCTACTTATAACAAGATTGCCATGTTGTATATCGAAACACATCTATAAATAATATACGCATGATTCACATGTGTCATAGCATCACCATATGTGATGTACTTTGTACAAACTGAGGATGAATGAATAAAACTATGTAATAGATTAAGGGCTGAGTTAAAGCAAGATTGAAAAGTTCAAAAACGTCTAAAATCGAGAGAGAAATCCAACAACCCTAAAGAGGAATTTGGCAAGTCGTTGCCATCAAGGTCAAAGGGTGCAGAATGCCGCAGACGTTCAAAGTCCAAATTCTCACATGTCTCCCCCCCACCCTCGGCAAAGATATAAAACCTCGGTTTTATCCGAAATCATAGTCACTTCACCATCAGCGTGAGCCCTCGTCTGTTGTAGCCAGGACCACCTCATCGCCATGTAAAACAGTAAGAACTCTTCTAACTCCATCTTGCTCTTAGCTCGACTCCTATCTGTTCACGGAACTTTCCTACTACAACTGTGTCTCTTCGTTTTTTGTGTGTGGACATTCCCAAGCTTTCCACTCTGCCTCAACCACGACTGCCTGTACTCTGTGAGAACTGTTAAAGGTCCTCCAAGGTGCAGAGAGGTACTGGAAAACTCTCCACGCCCTGACTGTCCCTCTCGGTTACTACAGGTTTGACTCTCGGTTACCACAGCTATAGCTAGAGTCGACAGGATCTCAACACAAATAAGTCGACAGGACCTTACCACAGAAGAGTCGACAGGATCTCATACCACATGTATATACGGTGAACCAATACCACCACAAAGGACACCTCATCGGAATGAATGGATAGAGAGTGAACCAATACCACCACAAAGGATACCTCACCGGAATGAATGGAGAGAGAGTGAACCAATACCACCACAAAGGATACCTCACCGGAGTGTATGGATGTAAAGAGAACCAATACCACCACAAAGGATATCTCACCGGAGTGCATGGATATACAGTGAACCAATACCACCACAAAGGATACCTCATCGGAATGAATGGATAGAGAGTGAACCAATACCACCACAAAGGATACCTCACCGGAATGAATGGAGAGAGAGTGAAACAATACCACCACAAAGGATACCTCACCGGAGTGTATGGATGTAAAGAGAACCAATACCACCACAAAGGATATCTCACCGGAGTGCATGGATATACAGTGAACCAATACCACCACAAAGGATACCTCACCGGAATGAATGGAGAGAGAGTGAACCAATACCACCACAAAGGATACCTCACCGGAGTGTATGGATAAAGAGTGAACCAATACCGCCACAAAGTAAACACCACCGGAGAGTATGGATATACAGTGAACCAATACCACCACAAAGAAGACACCACCGGAGTGTATGGATAAAGAGTGAACCAATACTACCACAAAGGATACCTCACCGGAGTGCATGGATAAAGAGTGACCCAATACCACCACAAAGGATACCTCACCGGAGTGCATGGATAAAGAGTGACCCAATACCACCACAAAGGATACCTCACCGGAGTGTATGGATAAAGAGTGAAACAATCCAACCACAGAGGATACCCCACCGGAGTGTATAGATATAAAGTGAACCAATACCACCACAAAGGATACCCCACCGGAGTGTATAGATATAAAGTGAACCAATACCACCACAAAGGATACCCCACCGGAGTGTATGGATATAAAGTGAACCAATACCACCACAAAGAAGACACCACCGGAGTGTATGGATATAAAGTGCACCAATACCACCACAAAGAAGACACCACCGGAGTGTATAGATATAAAGTGAACCAATACCACCACAAAGGATACCCCACCGGAGTGTATAGATATAAAGTGCACCAATACCACCCCAAAGAAGACACCACCGGAGTATATGGATATAAGTGCACCAATACCACCACAAAGGAGACACCACCGGAGTGTATGGATATAAAGTGCACCAATACCGCCACAAAGGAGACACCACCGGAGTGTAGGGATATAAAGTGCACCAATACCACCACAAAAGAGACACCACCGGAGTATATGGATATAAAGTGTTTTCCAATACCACCACAAAGGAGACACCACCGGAGTGTAGGGATATAAAGTGCACCAATACCACCACAAAATAGACACAACCGGAGTGTATGGGCATAAAGTGCACCAATACCGCCACAAAGGAGACACCACCGGATTGTATGAATATAAAGTGCACCAATATCACCACAAAGGAGACACCACCGGAGTATATGGATATAAAGTGCACCAATACCACCACAAAATAGACACAACCGGAGTGTATGGGCATAAAGTGCACCAATACCACCACAAAGGATACACCACCGGAGTGTATGGATATAAAGTGCACCAATACCACCACAAAATAGACACAACCGGAGTGTATGGGCATAAAGTGCACCAATACCACCACAAAGGATACACCACCGGAGTGTATGGATATAAAGTGCACCAATACCACCACAAAGGAGACACCACCGGCTAAGTAATGAACGACAGCTGTCACCAGCCACCTGTCACACACCTGACAGCGGGACAATCGCTTCCTAACGACTTCCTCTTGACACCTAGGCGGGTCTGAACTTGGAATCCTATTGATCTACAAGTCAATACAATCCTGTAGGACACTCCTCTGGTTAACTATAAACATCTACATTCATTTCTTCTACATTTAATCTAAATTCATTAAAGTGTTTCTTTAATCTAATATCATACGTATTCTTTATAAACATAATTCTATGATTTTAATGAATGCATTGTCCTATCTATATATATAAAAATGAATGTCTGTCTGTCTGTGTGTGTGTGTCCTCTATGGATTCAAGAACCATACATCCAATCGCCATGAAATTTTGGGATATTATGAGGTGTATCCCCGGAAAGGTTTACGAAAAAAAATTTCTTGAATATCTTGAATATCCTTAGAGTTATTTGCAGATTTGTATATTTAACTCGCAAGCAGCGCTACCATTGAGACGGAGATAGGCTTAGTTTGCTGCTCCTGATGACCTTGGGTCATCGTGTGAGTCACAGCATGATGCTACAAAAACACTCTCTCTGGGGATTTTACAGTGTCGACAACCTGTAAGATTGCCTCTCTCATATATTATACTTTAAACATCTGCTTAATTAAAGCATTTTTCATTTGAAAGAGACTGCTCTCTTAACCCCCTTTAGACAACATTAAATGATATCCCGTGTCGATGATTTTGTAATGTATAGAATTAGGAAAGACAAAATTCAGGATGACACGGCTCACAGGGAACGGTAAAAAATGTTCACTTTATCGAGGAAATACAAAATTCGGGATGACACGGCACACAGGGACCGGGAAAAAATGATCACCTTATCGAGAGATTCACGACCATGATTTCATTCAACTTATCGAGTATTTTTCAAGGGACCGGGAAAATATGTTCACTAGATAAAACGATTATTTTGTAATATAGAAAGTTAGGAAATACAAAATTCAGGATGACACGGCACAAGGGACCGGGAAAAAATGATCACTTTATCGAGAGATTCAAATTTACGAATTTCAAATCATCAAAATATATCTTTCTTTTTTATATGTTTATAGAGAATTGTTTTAACAAATGTTCGTTATACAAACCTTTACTCGGGTAAAACCCGGGCGAAGCCGGGCACATCCGCTAGTATTTCATAAATTTCATCGGTTGTCTGGCTTTTCAATATTCATTTTTCAAATCTGAATTTTCTCAAGTTTTCAACTTCATATTCATTTTTCATCTATATTCCAATTATCTGCATCTAAAATTCGATTAAATTTATTATTAGTTTCTTCTCTCTGCACCTTTGATCAAAATCAAATTGAGTTGTCTACCTATATCACTGTATATAATTCACTAATTGACATTCACCCTCACCGAGGTAAACTTGAATGAATCAACTACCTTGTTTCCTACCTTATCAGATTATATGATACCCTGTTCTAATATTTTACACATATTTTTGTGTACCGTATTTTACTTCTGTTTGTGTATAGATAATTTATAAATCATTTTCAACCATTTTTTGGGTTTTTAAATAAAGCTCTTTTATATGTTTTTACTGATTCTTTTAATATTAATGATTGAAAAATTATTCTGATTGAATTTCGACTATTTTTCACTAAGATATTCTCTTTCGCTATTTTACGAATAATAATTTGCTCAATATGTTTCTTCGCGGAAAAAATGTTAATAGCCATATAGAAGTACTAGTACACTCATGGACAAAACTTAAGGAAATTGTATCTTTTACTATGTATATCAGGATTCATAAAATAACTCTGAATGATATTACAGCGATTCCTATTGAAAACACACAAGATAAACAAGTGTGAAATATACATAAATTGACTGTTTTTTACAAAAAAAAAAAAAAAAAACGACGCGACATAAAATAGATTCACTTATAATATGACATTTTCCCAAATTTTAGTAAAGATAGATGTTGCCTTCTGGCCGTCATTCATATTTCTTGAAAATAAAATACTTCGGCCAGTAAATCTTTTTATTATCCTTAAGTTTTGTCAATGAGTCTATATGATTCCTTCTTTCTCAATCTTCTGTACTAATGTACTGGTGTTCTACCAGAAAGGTGAATAGACACAGAAACCGTGTTTGTGTGAAGAGAAATTTTAAATTAAGATATATATATATAAGAGAGGTTTGGACTCCTGTTGACCCAGCAGCCTCCTCGACAACTCTGAACATCTTTCATCTCTCCTCCTGTGTATATATACTTGAAACATCATGTTGTGTATAGTGTATGGGTGATTTCTCAGTGAAGTTATTACTCTGGGAATACTTGTTAATAAAGTAAATCATGTATGTATAAGAACGCTGTATCTCAGGGTAATGATAAATTACGATAACATCAGACTGTGAGGAGTAATTTAGAGCGTTGGAAACTAATTTCCTGTAAATTGTATTGATCCCCTAGCATGACTCTTCCTTGCAGAGATACCCTGAGAGAACAAAACCATTTTGTAATATATAGTAGAACCTCCATGAGAGGACACTCAAGATAGAGGTCACCTCTCTGTAAAGAACAGTTTTCATTTGCAAAATCCCCATTCTTATTATTTAACACTTTCGAACCGAGATATGCGAATTCGCGTCCTCGATTTTCAAAATTAAATATATAATTTAATACCGAAATCGCGTCCACCGGAATATTTTCCCATACCTTCTTGTCTGGCTATCAATGGGTTGGGGGGACAGCTGACCCAATGTACCTATATAAGGTCGGCAAGTACGCGATTTCGCGTCCCTCGGGTCGGAAGTGTTAACAATCCGGCAAGAGGCACTTTTTCCTATAGGATACTTTGACTCTGCAATTAGGTTTCCTTTACAGGAAGGTTTTACTGTATTGGGAATAGATTTTCTAGGAATAATCTATGGATTTCTACGAATTTATCTCGTTTTTACTTTCATGTTTTGTTAGTTTACAATTGTTGCTTTGGGTGTTGATGTAACGTTCAGACATCTACTCATCTTTTATTTAAGTTGTTGTTGGGTTTTGCTCTTCATTGGAAAATGGTTGCCGTTGCCACGTTAGTCAGCTTGGACCAGAATTTGGTCAAATATTCCAAGGGTCCAGGGGGGACTGGTGTTGTTGGACTTCTCCCTCCTTCTATTTAAGCGTCCAGCATTTAAAGACTATAGACATAGTAATGGTATTATCTGTGCATTGAATTCAATAGATTTTGTAAATATTTACCAGGCTTTGTCAGATTGATTGTATAATATAAGCTTGATTATCGATTTTTTTATTCAAGTTTAAATCAAATTTATATTTATATATTAGATAGTATGCCTTCATGCCTTAAAAAGCGACTGATTCCACATTTGCCTTTTCAGTGATACGCTAACCTATTAACGGTGGATTCTGTGGCCACTGGACATGTGTCGGACCTGGAGACTGTTGGGTTCTGTGCTGCCTGGAGTATAGGACCTCATCTATGATTCTTTCCTGTGATAAATCTGTATAAGACCGGTGGTTTTAATAAAGCTGTATGTGTGTGTATGGGTTCTAAAGTTGAATTATTGCTGGAGGTTATGGATTGAAGAAAGATCTCGGAACAACTGGACGGTTTAAAATACTGGATGTCATTAACAGCGTTGTGAACTATTGTCACTACTATTGCTCTAGTACCCTGTCAGTGTTACATGACAACTGTAATTCTAGGACAGCATGTGTTGCGTTGTCGTTTGCAACCGTTATCTATTTTAGGTCGATTCTGGTTGTCTGATTTATTCTTCATTTTGGAACCATTTTCCTGGAAATACTTCCTGCTGAATCGTAATTTCAAAGTTATAACGTTTCAAGTTCTAATTCTGTCGTCATATTACAAGGTTGTCCCAAAAGTTCGAAAACATTTTATGATTTATATTTTACAAATGTTATACGGACCTTTGGGACAACCTAGTAATTCTGACACTTGTCCCACCAACTGGTTAGCCACCCTTGATATATAACATCAGAGATTAAATCATTCTTCTATAAGAATTCTGTTATAATTTTACCAAGGTTACCAATATTATCAAGGTTGTCACAAAAGTTCGAAAACATTTTATGATTTATATTTTACAAGTGTTTACGAACTACAGGAACAACCTAGTAATTCTGAAAGTTTTCCAACCTGCTGATTAGACAACCTTGATATAGAACATCAGAGATTAAATCATTGTTCTATGAGAATTCTGTTATAATTTTACCAACGTTACTACAATATTACCATGGTTGTCCCAAAAGTTCGAAAACATTTTATTATTTATATTTTACAAGTGTTTACGAACCTTTGGGACAAACTTGTGATTCTGAAAGTTTTCCCACCTGCTGATTGGCCACCCTTGATATAGAACATCAGAGATTAAACCATTCTTCTATAAGAATTAGGTTATCATTTTACCAAGGTTACCAGTATTACCATGGTTGTCACAAAAGTTCGTAAACAAATTAATATTTATATTTTGCAAGTGTTAACCAACTTTTGGGACAACCTAGTAATTCTGAAAGTTGCCCCACCTACTGATTGGCTACTCTTGATATAGAACATCAGAGATTATATCATTATTCTATAAGAATTCTGTTACAAATTTACCAAGGTTAGCAATATTACCAAGGTTGTCCCAAATGAGTTTGTAACCACTTGATAAATATAAATCATGTTTACGAAATTCTGGGATAACCTTATATTATTTTTTTATGGTTTCTACTTCATGCTAAATATATAGAGTTTGCCGATCATGGCAATCAGATATAAAACAAATAGATGTCCATTAGAGAGTACATCTTTGTTCCATACGCGATAAAAATTACTTTGGAATGAAGAAAAGGCAATTTTGATTATTTTATAAAGATCTTAATATTGATAGAGTCTCAAATATAAATGTGATTATACATGAGATTATTGATTGACAAACAGATTTGAATATCATGAGACATTAGCACGCCATCTTTTATGAAAATTCGAAACTATTATAGACGCGTATTATTCTTTTTTAATAAACAATTATTACTGCCCTTACTGAAATGGGAAAAAAAAATAATGGGAGGGTCTGGCTCATCAGTGGTGAACCCTACCAGCGGTTTCGCCAGATTTGAATATTAGCTGAATTTCGTATTCTCCTTTTTCTATAATTTGATGCATTAGTGGGCCATATGTTATAATAGATTTGAACCATTTTTGACGGGTATGATTTTTTTTTAAATATCGCAATTTTACTATTGCCCCCTTATTGTAATGTTAAAATAATGGGAGGGCTTGGCTCATCAGTGGTGAACCGCTGATTAGCTGGCGAAACCGCAGTTGTAAAATTTATTTATTTTATAAAGAATTATAGCGTCAAAAATGATTTCTACAATACTTGTTCATAAGGCAATAAAACACCATCTATATATAGTAATTGAAGACATTGAAGAAAGATTATTTTACACAAGAGACGAACTCTTCTACTGTCCTTATTGCGATGGAAAATGTATTGGGAAGGTTTACCACTAATGAGCCAAGTTCTTCCAATACATTTTCATCGCAGTAAGAAACAAGTAGTTTGTCTTTTATGTGTATAAAAACATTCATGCTTTAATTTCTTCAATTCCTAAATGATACTTGTGTTTACTTATAGAATGATAATATCTCTTGATTGAAAGACATGGAGTTTCTTATTTTGTTAAAACAACTTCCATATTATAGTAAATATTGAGGCTGCCTGGCCGGCATTCATATTTCTTCAAATTAAAGATACTTCGGCCAGTAAATCTTTTTATCACCTCGACCTTTCGACAAAAATCTTTAGGACACTGTAGGAATTTCTCTTACGTTTATTTGATTAGTTTTATACATTTCTGATTATTCCCAACTTACAAAACGGTACATTTGGTTATAGAACTTCATTACATATGTAACTAACTCATCCTGTATGTGCTTCACAAATTGTATATAGGAAATCCTGTGTTAGACTTCAGATTTTTATACTATATGAGCCCTAATACATTGTATTTAGACCAGAGTAAAAGTGGGTGATATCCACTAAATGAATTAGCTATTTTCAAAAAAAAATGAAATATCCTTTAATAGTAATTTTATTCAAGATGGGGGGGCAGTAGCGGATGAGGGCCTAGCAGCGATAGCTAGGAATCGACTTCCTAAACCTGGCTGTACTTTATTTTGGTTTGGCAGAGACTGTATCTAGATAAGCCAGGCCTTTACAGCTAATTAATATCCTTGAATTAGAGCCGTTCGATTCTTTATAAAACCTTCTGACTACATGAACAACGTCAAACCTCTTCAACTAGGTGAATCTCTAAACGCTAAATAATTGGAGCACAGACTCAAAGAACTAGACTGATTCGAAGACTTCCTACAAACAGACTGATTTTATTGGCCATCTGGCAGTTTTATACAATCAATATTTGCATATTTAGCTAAAGTAACACAATTTACATAATCGGCGCGAACACAAGACATGACTCACACTTTAGCCAACAGATTAAATATTAAGATCAAAACTTTGAATTATCCTTAAATATTACACGGAAAGAATACTTTTGAGTCAACACTAATTGATCCAATAACTACCAATGTTTTCAACGCATTATAAAACCATAAATGGTCTTTATAGTATCATTTATAGGTTTATATTTATTTATTACCAGTTACAAATAAGACACGCTATATCCGATCTGGATAATTGCGCGTGAAACTATTTACAATAATTCATATTGTAGTAGAGTAGGTAACAGAATTGTCAAAAGGTTAATAAATAATTAAGAAAAAGAGCATTAAATAAACATATACATTATACAAATAAGCAACAACATAAGCAGATAGAAGAAATCGCAAGGTAGTTATTTACAATATGTTAAACAATGATGGAAGTTGATTTAATGAAGTTATCTGTAATAATTAGAATCGTGGGGAGAGAAAGTTGATCAAGTTGAGCTATTTACAATGAGTTATATTTTAAATTAACTTATTAATTATATAGGTTTATATCATAAATTATGTTCACTGTTTCTTCCTCTTTGGGTAAAAATACAGTGACCATAATAAATACATCTATGTAGACAACCTAGATGATTCAAACATTCCCACAAGACAGGAATATATTAGGTTTAGGAAACATTGCAGACAAACAAGGTAATCATAACAGAGCTGAAGAGAAGGTAATTAAGATGACTTCTGCGGTTAGGGAGATATAAAAAAACACCACCGCAATGTCAATAACATTCCAAGGCAGTATGGTTCTTCTCTAGGGTCTAGACATACCAATACTACGTTAAAAATCTACCATTATCTTCCTATCTTTATATGTTTTGTCTATTTGCTCGCTATCTTACCTAGGTCCATGTAGAGTGATAGTTTATATTTCTTCTAAGTCTATTTTTGATGTATGAACTATATTTTACGCTATATCAATAGAGAATTAACCAATATTTCTTAAATTGAGATCAAGTGGTTGTTGAGAAAAGCGTTTATATCTATTTACTATTGAAGTAATGGAATCTTTATAGCAAATTTGCTCGATGAAGAGCAAATTATCCTTAGAAGAAAAAATGTGTACGTAGAAGAGCAAATTTATACCCGTAGAAAATGAAGATAAATTTGTTCATAGAATAATAATTTTGTGTCCGAAGAAGAGAAAATTTGTCTGTAGAAAATCAAGTTTGACCGTATAAGAGCAAATCTATCCTTAGAAGAGCAAATTTGTTCGAAGAGAAGAACAAATTTGTCTGAAACGAGCATATTTTTCCGAAGAAAGGTTGCTCGTAGAGAAGAGCAAATTTGCCCGTAGAAGTGAAATGTGTTTGTTTAAGAACCCAACAACCATTTGTGTTCTTTTTTAAATAAAATTTTATCTACTTTTATAAATTTTGAAGTTTCATTTATTTAAAGATGTAAGAATGAAAGATATTTATAGATCTTTATTTGAAAATATACCAGTATATGTGAAAATGTCTGTAAACTAGTGTATATATCATGTTATTTAGAGATAGGTTATTGTTTTTTATATATATTCAACCTGTCAAAATAATCATTTCTGTATGAAATTTGAATTCTTAACGTAATTTAAGACATATATATTCACCTCAGTATAAATTTTCTTTGTAGAAATACAATAGAAATGTCTTTCAAAGGTAAACAGTAAAATAATAAGTAATCGTTTTTATAGGTTACATAGAAAGTTTGATTTCTGAGAATAAAAGTGAAGAATAGACGAAACTTTGACGTCGCTGATAATAGATCTTGGTTGAGAGGGGAACAACTCACAAACTGAGTGTTTCGCCATACACAGCGGATGAAAGACGAAACCTGCGAATGCAAAGTGAGATGTGCACGGCTCGGTCGGGTTAGCAAGGTCATTGCCTGATGTTCCGATCTCTCAATGTGCCAGTTGTCGCTCGATGTCGTTCTTCGTCAATAAATCTCTACATTATCTTAAAGATAGAGGCTGCATGGCCGGCATTCATATTTCTTTAGATACTTCGGCCAGTAAATATTTGTATTACCTCGACGTTTCGACAAAAATCTTTTGTCCTCGTCAGGAGCAAACAAATATTAAAACATTTGGCAAGGCCAAATTAGAATAATTTTTAAGGCCTTGCCAAATGTTTTAATTTCTGTTTGCTCCTGGCGAGGACAAAATATTTTTGTCGAAACGTGGAGGTAATTAAAAGATGTATTAGCCGAAGTATCTTTATTTTAAAGAAACTATACATTATGGGTTTGTTTAATTACCTCTTTCTTATTGGAATATTTTTCATTGAAATATCTTTTTCTTTTTTCTTATTTCCACTCAATCATATTACGGTATAAAGCTTGTAAAGTTGACAACCATCATGATTGGGTGAAGTAGAATTGGTCTGCCTTTGTCATCATGACTGGGAGAACAACTCAGTGGCAGGCCGACTTAGCTCCAAAAGAAATGGCCGCCTCTGACATGAGGAACAGGCGCCATGTGCAGCCGCTCCTAACATGGAGTACAGACATTGTACATCCTGTATCCCTGGATTAGGAGTACAGGGTACTATCAGCCGGTCCAGCTGAACCCAGTTTTTTTAGTGAGCTTGTTACTGCTCTCCCTCCTCCTTTTTCATCCGGTCTTGGGACCGGCAAAGGCGGAGTTTCATTGAAAAATAATTGCATACATCGTGATATAATCAATAATCGATGATAAAATTAAAACAAGATCTTTGTGAAAATAAATTTTATTTTGTAGAGATGTAGATGCCATTCTTTTTCAGGTTCCAACGTCCGGTAGTTTGTCCATAAATGGATCGGTACCATCTTGATGTTGTTATAGACATGTTCGAACAAAATTCTCTCAGGGAGATTATCACTAGGTTCCAATTTTCTCTTTCCTCCGTGTAGTCTTTAGAACACAAAATCTCTCCAATGGTTCCTAGGAATACACTGTTTTCTTACCACAGTGTGAAGTAGGATTGTGTTCCTCGCTCTTTGTCAAACAGGCTGTATATATTTGTATACTCAATGTAACTGGACCTTTAACTGCCCTGGTCATGTCTCTATCAATACCTTTCACATAGGCCGAACGCTACGCTTTAGAGACATATCTTGGCACAATTCTTAAATATATAAAAATTGTATAAAAGTATTTTTTTATTATTATCCTTAGTACACGTGGTATAGGTCATGATAATCATGATGGGTATTTAGCGCCAGCTTTTACTGTAAGTGCATCACATGTGTATATATTTGAAAAACAGTTCGACCTTTGTACTTACAACTGTACCATAGCCGTGTTTGGTTACTTGAACTCGCCGGTGGGGTTGAACATTTTCAAGAATCGGGGGCCATTGGAGCATTTCTTTAATTCGAAAAAAAAAGTGTATAATGCAGGATTCAATCCCGGGTCAATAGAAGTCGAAAACCAATGGTTTAGACCACACTTCCACCAACCCCCGATTGTAAAAGTAAAATTGGACTGGAGTCAGGTAGATGAATTGAAATGAAAGAATCTTCTGATATTTTTTTAATTGACTTATCGGGCGCAATATCCAGCTTGGGATACTTGCGCCTGATCCAGCTATCAGCAATTTCTAGTTGCATGTTCAGGAGAGGCGTTTTTGTCAATCCAGATTTTTTGGATTCTGAGCAGAGGAGACAAATAGCCTGCTACCTTTATGTGAACATTTTCAATTTTTCAAACATAATGTTACAGCTTGTACAAGGTTGTCCTAAAAGTTCGTAAACACTTGCGAAAAAATCGAAATATCAATATTATTCTCCATAATTTTATTCGCCGTTATGTATAATGTATTTGTATTATGTATAAAAAGTAATTGTATTATTATGTATTCGCCGTAATAATATAATTGGCTAAGTAATAAGAAAAAAAATGTTTAAAAAAAACATGAAAATTTGGGACAACCTTATATCTACAACTGAAACTTCGCGTTTGCAGAGATGATACGGCTTGAAGTATTTTGGCTATTTTTAAAGATATAAATAATTATTCTTTGTTAACCTTTTTTTCGATTTTATATTCGCTTTTTTTTAATATATCATACTTTGAATTGAATATTTATTTGCTAAATCTGTAAATTGCTTTTCTCGAATACACACAATAATTAACAATTTAATTTCATTTAACTAAATTTGCATACCAATCCTTTGTACATATATCAATTGTATTGATATATATTTATTTTCATCTAACCAACTTGCATACTAATTCTGTACATATTTAAATATCTTTCATCCTTAAAGTAAAAGTGTCCCTAGGGGGACATAGCGCTCTAAGTCAAAATAAATAATAAAGGACATAACATACTTTAGGTAAGTTTTCTATATTTCTTCTTAAGAATATCCAGTTTAAATTGAAATTCTATAATGAATAGTAATTCAATATGTTTGATATTGGAATGGCTGACTGAATAAAATGGATATTTTTAGCAAAATCAACAGAGAAGCAAGATATGAAATCTGTTGACAAAAATAGGAAGGTGTTGCTTTTCAGAATGATTGATTGAAAACTTTCAAGAGGAGAAGCCCTACATTGGGTCGCCCACACAGCTCAATAAACAGACGCTTACTGTAAACATCGGCTGCTATTTATAATTCTGTTCACTTAAATCGTACATTTATAACCTAAAATTGAACAAAATAATCACAAATTAATCAAATTATCGAGATATATTGTATTTACAAAACTCTAGATAGTTTAAATTTATTCAAAAATAATAAACACTTTTACAATATTAGTTTTGCTAAGTAGAACAAAGAGTTAATAATTCCAATGTAACCTTTTGTTTTCTTCAAATAAAAATACGTTACCAGTTGATTTATCATTTTAAAAATAGCTGAGAAATTAAATACAGATAATTAGTAGTGACAGAATTTATTTTAATTTAAACAATTATACAAAATTCAGAAATAAAAATCTGTGTGAGAAAAATAAAAATATTTAATCGTTACAAATGATAAGTCAAAGATTAATAAATTAAATAAATTCAGTGAAAGGAACGATATTTGAATGTTTTCTAATAGATTTAATGTCATTTAAAGCATAATCACATTCACGTCATGGGAATCCTATTTCTAATTAGGTGATTTAATGAACATTTTTCTTAAATATTCATTGTTAAATACTATATATTTTTAAGAAATTAATTGTTGTATAGTTATTATTTAATTAAACATTACTCACCAGATGAAATTATTATTACTAATTATTTATTACACTTTATATTTATATTTTTTACATCAACACGTTGTTTACATTATACATCGTATTATTATTGTTTATGATGATCTATTATATATTTAAAAACACAGAATACTACATTCCCTCCTTCCTTTAGATGAAAGGAATCATGTCTTTATATCTTGATAATGGCTTGACGACTCTTCCACCCCTGGTGATCACGGGTTCCTTGGTAGTCGGCAAGGTTGGAGAAACCTCTGGTGACAACTGGTGAAGAGCCTCGGCATCAAGTCTATCTGAAACAACTGGGTTAAATGTAGACCCTGTTCTACTTGAACTTGGTCGGTTTAAAGAAGTGTCCTTGTCTTGGTTTGAGGAATTATCATCTGGTATTTGTACATTAGAAGAGTTGAGGTGTTCAATTCTTGTTGAATCTGAACTAAGATTTTCCTGGCTCTCTTCTGGAATCAAGTCAGAAATGCCTTGATTGGTCTCTTGAGTAGGAACATGTTTCAAATGTTTAGCATTTCTATGAATTATTTTCCCATTTTTAGTGTTGACTAATTTAAAAGAATTTATTGAAGTGTTTTCAAGAATGACATGATGTTCTGATCTGAAATTTGAATCAAGTTTTCCATTATTTGGATTTGCCACATAAACTAAATTTCCAATTTCAAAATTATGAGGACTAGCTTTCCGAATTATATCATTATATGTTTTCATTTTTTCTTTGTAGACCATATTGAATTCTTTGATGTTGGATTCATCTTCTTCTGCATCATTAACAAGTGAGCTTAATTTAGTTTTGATTTCTCTTGAAAATAATAGGAATGCTGGAGTCTTTCCTGTAGATCTGTTTGGAGTAGTTCGGTAAGACATTAAAATTCTGGATAAATCTTCTTTCCAATCTTTCCCTTCTTCAGAACTTGAATTGAATTGTTTATTTAGAAATCTATGGAATCTTTCTATCTTCCCATTACTTTTTGGGTAATAGGGTGAGGCTTTGATATGCCTGATTCCACATTCTTTTAAAAATCTTTCCATTGATGTACTTACAAACTGTAAGCCATTATCTGTTACAACTTCATGTGGATAACCATGTCTTGCAAAAATCTCCATCAATTTTTTAATAATTGTCTTGCTGGAAATGTCTTCTATTATCATTGTTTCAGGATATAAGAATAGTAGTCGATCACTGTTTAAACATAATGATGGCCAATTGGACCAACTATGTCAATTCCAAGTTTCATCCAAGGTTTTGATGGTAACGGAACTATTTGCAATGGTTGATCATTTATCAATGGTTGATTCCTTACACAAATTGGACAGTTTCTAATCAAATTTTCAATGTCAAAGTCCATGTTTATCCAAAAATATTTTTCTCTTAACAGTTGTTTGGTTCTTGTCATTCCTTGATGTGTTTCATGTGCAATTCTCAAGACTCTCTTTATTAGTTTTGAAGGTAGCAAAATTCTACTTCCTTTTAAGATAAGATTATCAAAAATTGAGAGTTCATCTTTAAACATTTAAAAACATTTGAATTCTTCATTCAAAGGATATGGCCAAACTCCCTTTTGAACCATATCTTTCAGTTTTTGAAACAAAGGATCTTGCTCTGTACAAACTTTTATCTCTTTCAAAGACAGTGCTTGAAGCTCTTCAGAAGTGATGGATAAGACTTTATGAACATAGTTCTCCAGCCATTTTTCATCACTTGTGTTAGAAAGAGGTTGTCTTGAAAATATATCTGCAATATTTTGCTTTCCTTGAATGAATTCAATTTCAAAGTCATATGGTTGTAATCTCCAACTCAATCTTTGAATTCTTGGAGGCAAAACAGCTCCATTTTCAGGATTCAGCATATAGATTAGAGGTTTGTGATATGTTTTTAACACAAATTTCCTTCCCCAAATATAGGTGTTAAAATGTTCAATTGCCCATACACATCCCAATGTCTCTTTTTCTATTTGTGAATATCTTTTTTCAGTATCAGTTAAGGATCTGCTGGCATATGCAATGGGTCTTTTAATGCCATTTTGTTGTGTTTGTATTAATACTGCTCCAAGACCAATAGGGCTTGCATCTGTGATTAATTCAGTTGGTGAGTTCAAGTTGTAATATGCCAAGCATGTCTCTTTTGTTAGTGACTCTTTAAGATCCTGAAATGCTTTATTTGTTTTCAAATCCCAATTCCACCTAACATTTTTTCTAGTCAAATTATTTAGAGGTTCTGCCAATTTAGAAAAATTAGGTATGAATTTTCTTAAAAACCCACAAGTTCCTAAAAATGACCTTAACATCTCAATATTTTTTGGTATTGGAAAATTTAAGACTGCTTCTATTTTCCTATTATCAGGTTTAATACCTTCACTACTAACAATGTGACCTAAAATATCCAATTCTTCCATGGCAAATTTGCACTTATTCCTGTTGAGCCTAATGCCTACTTTATCAAATCTTTGTAAGACTTTTCTAAGCCTTTCTTCTAGTTCTAGTTTATCTTTGGCGTAAACTACGACATCGTCCAAGTAACAAATTACACCTTTCAAATCAAGCAAAATTGAATCCATTCCTTTCTGATATGCCTCTGGAGCACTTGATAGACCAAAAGGAACTTTACAAAATCTGTAACAACCACGGTGCGTGATGAAAGTTGTAAGGGGTCTTGATTGAGGGTCTAAGTCAACCTGCCAAAACCCTTTTTTTGCATCCAGCTTTGCAAATACTTTAGCACCTTTAAGGGCATGTAACATATTGTCAATTGTAGGAATTGGATGTCTTTCTCTCAATATTGCTTTATTCACTTCCCGAAGGTCTATGCATAGTCTAATTTCCTCACTATATTTTTGGAACAACTATTATGTTAGAAACCCATTCAGAACCTTGATGCACTTCTTCAATGATTCCATTCTCTAGCATCTTATCAAGCTCTTGATTTACTGCTTCTACCATTGCATAAGGTATACGACGGCATCTCTGGGCAATGGGCCTATAGTTGTCTTTCAATGTCACTTTATGACTATAGCCTTTTATAGTTCCAAGTCCATGGAAAAGATGTTCATGTTCTTGAACAAAAGTTTCTATTATAGTAGACATTGATTCATTTACATTATTTACCCTTTTAATTATACCTAGTTCAAAACTAGCCTTGCCTCCCAACAAAGATTCAACTTTTTTATCAATCACATAAATTTCTTCTGAAAATGAATTTTCTTTCCAAGAAATCACAGCATTGAAATAACCATAACATGGAAGAGGTCTATCTTGACCATAGGCAAAAAAGGTTCGGGTGGTGTCATGTAATTTTGGCATAATTTTATGGCCATATAATTCAAGCATCTTATTATAGCTTATGAAAGTTCTATCACTCCCTGTATCAATTATCATATTTATTTCACTACCATCTATTTGCACTTTTTCTTTATTTTCAGCACCTGTATAGTAGGTATATTCATCTGAACTTTCACCTACTTCAGTCTTATTTTCTTCTTGTATGGTCTTAACTTTAGTTTGGTTGAAACTTTTGTGGTTTCTATTATTATTTTGATTTGGGCGGTTCCTGCAAGCTCTAAAAAGATGTCCTAATTTATTGCAATATGAACAAGTCATTTTTTAGCACCACATTCTTGTGCTGAATGTGTATCTAATCCACAGCGATAACATTTAGGCTTTGAGGCACCTGAAAATGATGGGGTACCTTGATTAGTGAATCTACCTTTGTTGAAATTATTAGCATTATAGTGCTTTTTAGGTTTATTTTGAACTCTATTTAGTGTTTGATCATTTTGAGGTTCAAGAATTCTAATTTCTTTTCTAGAAATTTCTAACATTCTAGCAATATCAATGGTTTTTGACAGTGTCAAATTTTCTTGTTGCAACAATTTTTCTTTAAGTTTTTTGTTGTTACATTTTTCAATTATTTGGTCTCTTATCATATCAGCTTCTAAATTCCCAAATTCACAAGATTTAGAAAGCTCTCTTAAAGAAATTAGGTAGTTGTCGATCGATTCATCATCTTTCTGGACTCTTTGTCTAAATTTAAATCTCTCAGTGACCACATTTTTATGAGGTGTGAAATATTTATCTAAGACCATTTTAGTTTGTTCATAATTTTCCTTCTCATCTGGCAAGTTGAAAAATATACGTTTTACATTTGGCCCTAAACAATGCAATAGAGTTGCTCTCTTAATTTCATCCGATTTTTTTAAAATTCCAGAAGCTATTTAAAAAATGGCATAGGATTCCATCCATTGCTTATATTCCGCAAATAAATTGCTTGCATTCATATTCATGGGTAAAGGTGGCGTCAGGTTGGCTGCCATACTTGTTTTTTTAGGGCTACAGTTATATTTTCAAATTCTCGTCGCCAATTTATGTTGTATAGTTATTATTTAATTAAACATTACTCACCAGATGAAATTATTATTACTAATTATTTATTACACTTTATATTTATATTTTTTACATCAACACGTTGTTTACATTATACATCGTATTATTATTGTTTATGATGATCTATTATATATTTAAAAACACAGAATACTACATTAATAAAATTTTACTATTAAAATAAACTTAAAATTAAACTTGTAAATAAACAAGGTTGTCCCAAAAGTTCATGTTTTTTCTTAAAACGTTTTTTTTCTTATTACTTGTAAAATAATATTATTACGGCGAATACATAATGCAATTCATTTATACATAATACAAATACATTATACATAACGGCGAATAATATTGGTATTTCAAATTTTTTCAAGTGCTTACGAACTTTTGGAACAACCTTGTCAGATGAGCTGAAACTTAAACAACTAAATTATAATTTTAAAAAGTAAATTATTAGTATATTTATATATAAAAGTAGAAATTGAGTGATTAAAATAATATTTGAAAATTGGAAAATAGATAATATTGATAATATTT
This sequence comes from Cordylochernes scorpioides, assembly GCA_030710605.1. Classification (NCBI taxonomy): domain Eukaryota; kingdom Metazoa; phylum Arthropoda; class Arachnida; order Pseudoscorpiones; family Chernetidae; genus Cordylochernes; species Cordylochernes scorpioides. The sequence goes on along the minus strand of CP092881.1, from coordinate 59,892,135 downwards.
ATGTTGTTGCTTATTTGTTTAATGTATATGTTTATTCAATGCTATTTTTTAATTGTTTATTTTCTTTTTGATAATTCTGTTACCTACTCTATTACAATATGAATTATTGTAAATAGTTTCACGCGCAATTATCTAGATCAGATATAGCGTGTCTTATTGGTAACTGGTAATGAATAAACTCAACTGGTAATAAATAAATATTGATAATAAAAACATATTTTGAACACCTAAAGACTCTAACTCTATTAGGGCTATATTCTTTGTAGGTTCACATTTTATCCTAATTTATTATGATTAATTTTCGATCATCTCGTGTGGAAATATCAACCCTTTCTTTCTGAACAAATTACATGTCTGACCGAAGGTTTCTTTTGAAATTACTTCTAATATATATATATATAGCCGGTATTTCATCGTGTTTGTAAATTAAAGAAATATTTTAAAATACTTAATCAAGTATTAAGTAAAAATATAAGGCTTCCAGAGAAAAGAATTTTAAAAAGCTTTAATCTATCTAGCTCTCAGGCACGAATTCCCTTCTTTTATGTAATCCTTGCTTCTTTTGTAATGCTTAGATGTCTATTTATTTATGTTCTTTTATTTGATATATATTTTGAAAGAATTTGTGTTAATTTGTATAATAGTTAATATATATATATATTTAAAATAGAGCAATCCATAAATAAATCTTTAATAAAAAAGAAATATATTGGATCAAAATATAATTCATTCTACCAATATTTCAGTTGGCTGAACGCCAAACTTTATCAAGACTCTACGCCTTGAATTAATATGTTATAATACCTTGATAAAGGTTGGCGTTCAGCCAACTGATATATTGGTAAAATAATTTATATTTTGATCCAATATACGCCTTTTTAATTATATATTTATATATATTAGATAATGAAAAGGCATATATTGGATTTAATAAAAGATATATTTTGCCAATATTTCGGCTGGCTGAACGCCATATAACACTATGCGGCGCTGAGTTTGTGTATACAAAAATGTAATGCCTCGATAAAGGTTGGCGTTCAGCCAGCCGAAATATTGGCAAAATAAATATTTTATTCAATCCAATATATGCCTTTTTATTATCTAATGAATTAAATATGGATTGCTATATTTTCAAAACAATATACATATATATCTACAGAAAATTTATGAAAAAATGTAAAATAGTATTTGATATATCATTTTTTCTCCTTAGAAGGGCGTCCGTGCCCGAAAGCTAGAGATTAAAGTTTTAAAAAGATACTTTTCCCTGGAATCCTTTTTTTATTCAATATAGATACAAGAGATTATTTTATTGAACTAAATCAAGTACTCTACAAAAATGTTATTCACTATTTTATTAGTATTCCCAACTCTCGAGTTATAAAAATTCTTATACAGGCGTTTCTTCTATGTCTATCAATCACATACTACTTTGAGACCAATCTTGATGTAGCAACTGCAGTCTGGAGTTCATTTATGATGTTTTTCGTTTACAGCGTGGTAATTTTGGACAAATAACAAGGCCCACATTAAAGTCTCTTTCAGTCTGATATTTCTGTTTACACTATCTCTCTCTTTGGCTAACAAACAGACAAATCAATTGCTGATTCTCTTAAAATAAGCAAATCATCATAAACTATACAGATGGTAAAAAGAAAGACGGCAACCACCATACATATCAGATGTAAGAAGAGATATCAAAAGAGATATTGTAGTTTTCCATAAACCCTGCAGATGTCAGAGTTACCATCTGCCGGAATTCCTGTTAACCTTCCATTTCATTATTGAAAAATAAACAACCTAGAAAAGCTTCCTAAATATGAAATAAAACTGCCCATAAAGTATTCCTCTCTGAATTGATTACTTATTTTATATAAAAGAACGATATCCCAAGTCTCCTACAATGTTTTATCGAAGTAAAAAATCCTATTTATTCAATATAAATATAACTAATAATTAATAAGTGTTTGTTAAATACATATAACAATTAAAGGATAAATAGTTAGTATTTGGACTCGGTGCTTAGTTTTCATGATGATCCAATCTCTAAGCGTTTAGATGTCGACAGGCGCTGTTTGTTTTTAGAGACATTTATTCATATAAATACACTAAATATAAGAGATAAAGAAAGCTTTTGGTCGTTAAATAGAGCCTGTATCATGCTGATGAGGGTCAATATACTTGGACACATAGGTGATTGGACTTTAATGTATCAAGAAATGATATATTCGGCCAAATTCCTGATAATTTTTAAACCAATCCTTCATTAATTAATATTTATTCCGACAGAAGGCGTAAGCCATCATTAGCGTTTAGTGGCACGATTTGGAAATGTTATATTCCTAACAAATATATTAGCTTGTGTGAGATAGAAGAAGCTCACAGGAAGGTAAGACAAAGTCTTTAAAACTAAACTATAAGAAATAGTCTCTAATATGTCTATTTATCGATAGGAGTTCATATATATTATATTTCACAGAATCTTTAAAGGTAATTTTAATAATTTGATCATTAATAAGTGTGTGTTAATTACTGTAATTATTACATTGACCTTCCAAAATTGTTCTAATGAGAATTACATTTCTTTTATCTCCAACATCGATCTACAAACTCTTGCAAACAATTGGCAGCGTGAAGAGTTACTTATATATATAAAATAAAAGGATTTAAAAGGCGAATGTTTCTTTTATACATAAAACGAACTTCGACTGTCCTTACTGCGATGAAAAATATATTGGGAGGGCTTGGCTCATCAGTGGTGAACCCTCCCAGCGGTTTCGCCAATTTAATCCACCAGACCGCTTCTCAGAGCTCTAATACTGTATTGGATCATTCTGCTTTTATATGCTACACTGAAGGATGGAATCTTGGAAATGGTTTTCAAGTAAACTATGGACATAAGCTTATAGGATAGTAGAATTACATTCATATATTTGCTTCGAGCAATGCTCTTCAGCAAACTATAAAGACAAGGCCATTAGGAATAAATTAACACAAAGCAATAACGCGCCATCTATACATATAAAATAAAAGGATTTAAAAGCGCGAATGTTTCTTTTATACATAAAACGAACTTCGACTGTCCTTACTGCGATGAAAAATATATTGGGAGGGCTTGGCTCATCAGTGGTGAACCCTCCCAGCGGTTTCGCCAATTTAATCCACCAGACCGCTTAATGTATAAAAGAAACATTCGCGCTTTTAAATCCTTTTATATGTATAGATGGCGCGTTATTGCTTTGAGTTACTTATATAGTGATCAAAATTAAGATCTTTTTTTAAAATAAAAGATGATGTTCAAATATATATGTGGTAATAAGAGGTGGGGAAATCAAATAAGGACATCAGAAGTTGAAAGAGGAACCCAGGCAACCAGAGAGAGATAAAGGGAGAGACGGGACCGGCACAGCCGGGCGACCGTTCGTGTCGCACCCAATCCCTAACTGTCTTAAAAGTTCCGAGGTGTTAACTGACGGGCCCCAGTGATCACCCCTTGGAATGTCGCTGGTGTCTCAAGTGAATTTACCCTCCTGTCTCTCTCTGGGTTGTCTGTAGGTTGGCTTTATTATTCCTGGAAGAGTATTTATTATGACATATATATGAATATTATGGTTCAAATTCCGCTCCGTGCGTAGCGGGTGTTCGGGTAGCAGGGATATCTGGCAAGGATACAATGATATTACACAGAACCTCAATCAAGTAAGAGGATATAAACAATATTGAAGACAAATAAAGGTTCCCCACAACGAAAATAAAGACTTAAAAATCTGATAATCTTATAGCTGTTAAGAATTTTGTTTTGGTCGAATTTTAAATAAATTTTATCAAGGCTATTGTAACGAGAGATGGTACGTCTGCAGTCTATCATGAATAATCATTGTTTTATATTGTTATATTATTACATATCAATGAGAGAGAGCTCTAACAACGGTTTTCTTCGAATTACCCTCCACCCTTTTTTAAGGATTACTCGGTCGAATCTGAGTAAAAAGAAAGAGTGATTAAGATTGAAACTTCTTTACCACATCATTTATATAATATAATATAAGGTTGAATACAAAATTGGATGAAATTCAATAAATAAAAGAAAAATCGCGCAGATTTTCATAGCTGATGAATATTTTGCCTAATATTCATAAAGGATCATGACGTTTTGTGTGTGGATAATATGTTGGTCTGCGGAAATAAATTGTATGTTTTTAAACTTCCCATTTATTTCCTATTACCTAGCATCAAAACAAACACTAAGACTTTACAGAGCTATTGTTTATTTGTTTATTATATTATTTATTATTTTTGTTAGACATATCAAAAATATACATTATTTATATAGAAAAATAACAAAGTCCAAAAGTGTTTTGTACTTACATTTTTCAAGAAAGATATTGATACACAATGATGAACAAATTTAATATCAATTACAAGCAAAGATTTGCATTTATAAGAACCAACTTTTTCCTACGACATAAATTTAACAATTAATAAAAAACAAACTACTATTTGATGAAGTGGCGCCTTCATAAAATAGTAGTTTGTTTTTTATTAATTGTTAAATTTATGTCGTAAGAAAAAGTTGTTCCTTATAAATGCAATTTATTATAATCATGATTGTTGGAAAACTTTGAATTTTGACCATGGGCGCAACTTCATCAGATAGTTTTTTTTTTATTGTTAAATTTATGTCTAAGGGAAAAGATGTTCCTTATAAATGCAAATCTTTGCTTGTAATTGTTAATCATAATCAATTATTTATTTATAATGCATTAGCGCGCCATCTGTTATCAATAACAGCAGTATGGTAGATTAAACTGGCGAAACCGCTGGGAGGGTTCACCACTGATGACCCAGGCCCTTCCATTATTTTTTTCCATTGCAATAAGGACAATATAAATTGTTTATTTTCAAAAAGAATCATACGCGTCTATAATAGTTTCGAATTATTTATTTAATAAGAGTCATAAATTTTGTGAGACAGTGTTATAATTCATAAATAAAAAACGGCATAATAGAATACAGCACAGTGTGATAGCGTTTTACTGAATATATCCTTGATTCATATAGATCCTACACTTCTCTCTCAGAGAGAGAGAGAGAGATAGATTGAGATTGAAACTGATTTATTATAACGTCTATATAATATTATATAAGGTTAAATATAGAGAATAAATATAAATATGAATAAATATGATTATATAATGATAAAATATTAATAAATAGATTTAAAATAATTCATAAATATGCATATATATAAATATATATACAAGTCGTCATTGGTGGCGCCCACCGCGGGAAAGACTCCGCCACCGATGGACTGCTAGAGTTATTTCCCACAGAGTGGGCAGGTCGATGAAGTAGCTGGTGTTACCCAACTCAAGATCAAGATGGTAGCCTTCGCCACACTCGTTAGTTTTGTTGCCTCGGGATGGAGGCCGACGCCGAAGAGTCAGGACTGCAGATCCAGGGGCACTTCGTAGGAGACGAACACCTCCCGGAGCAGGGGGCGCACGGCTCGGCAACTCCAATATCTGTAGGTCAGCGACCCGTCGCTGGACCCACAGGCGGCACAGTTGGCACGCCTCGAGGCAGGATGGGGTAGGGCGCGGAGGGCCAGCCGTAGGGCGACATCTCCGTCGTGCCCCGAGAAGCAGTTCCGAAGCAGGTCGGCACAGGGGATGTTGCGGGGCACATCCACGGTGGGGATCCAACGCGCAGCTAGTTAGAGACAGAGAGAGAGAGAGAGAGAATAGAGATTGAAATAAAATACTTTAAATAAAACCTTCCTATCGATACGTATATTTTCAAAGTAAATATTTATATACCTTTTTATTTTAAAACTTGATGTGAAACAGACAGAGAAAATAATGAAGAGAAAATATTCACAAATTTGAAAATGTTTTTATCAAAATGTATTTTGCCTCAAGCGGTATGTTTTCATAACAATGGAGATCACCGTTGTGATAACAATGTTCCATATCTGTTTGTGTAAATCATATTTTTCTATTGAATATTCCGGTGTTTAGATCATATGAAACCAGCTAAGATAACCATCAACAGTATTATTTCTTAAAACATTTTTTTTTCAAATGATTCTTTTTTATTTTGAAAATAAAATAATGCACGTGTGTGATAACACAATGTATTTTTTATCCGGATCAAGTAATCTCTAAATGAAATAAAAACAAACAAATATATACAGTTAAACCTGTCTATAGCTCCCCTCTAAATAGCGCCTCCCTCTCTATAGCGCCCGATTTTAAATACGTAGTACGATTTGATTTTACATTAAAGGTGACCTGTCTATAGCACCCTATTTTGGTGAGACCCAAAAAGGGGCGTTATAGACGGGTTAAATGTATTCCATTTGTAACACACACACAAAGCTTCATTAAGATCACCAGTCTTATATAGATTCACCACAGGAAGAAAGGAAGCATAAATGAGGCTCCTGTATATTTTATTTGTATATTTCCTTTTTCAATTTATCCACCTTATCTCAGCACAATTTAACATTTGTACTATTTTTTCACATTGATTCGCGTTCACACGCAATTCTGACCTTAACTACCATGTTTCATGGTTTTTCAGGATGCCTGAATAACCAGTTTTTAGTTGTTGAGGTACAGCTTGCACCACGCTGACGAGTGCCAAAAGTCTGAAACGCGTCCGTGGTTAGCTTTTCTTGACTTCTCAAGAATGGGTTTTTGGAAAATTCTGGAATGATTAAAAATCAACAAAGAGTTTTTATTTATTCCGATAGATGTCGCAAGCCATCAGCAACTTTCAGTTGCCCGATATTGAGATGCTTTTTTTCCTTTTTCAAATTTATGAACCTTATCCCAGTACCAAATCACATTTGTACTATTTTTTATAAAACGAGTAAAGGTCAAAGACTCTTCCAGCAAGATATGTCAAGTAAGAAGTTTCAGAAGATGAGTTTCTTTTAAAAGAAACTCATCTTCTGAAACTTCTTACTTGACTATTTTTTATAATATAATATATTTCATAATATATGACTATTTAAAATTAGAGCACTCGCTGTCATTGTATTCCGTGAAAAAAAAAAAAAACATATTCATTTCACACCTTATAACACCAGGAATAAATTTGTCTCTTTGAACGAATGATATCTGAGAATTAATAGCGATTACTAACTCCATCTATGAGTAGATCTTTTTTTTTGCTTATCCCAAGTACACGTGGTACAGGCCATGATAATCATGGTGGGCAGAAGTAGGCGACTGCTTTTACTGTAAGTTCACCACATGTCTGTATACGAGGTGTGTTCAAAAAGTATCGCGACTTTTGTGTTCTTTCAAAAATTATTTATTTATTCATGAATACCTATTTTGTCCCCTTCAAAGTAATCCCCATGAGATATTATACAATTGTGCCAACGGTTTTCCCAATCTTCGAAGCACTTCAAAAATCATTTTTAAAAATATTTTTCAACTCCTCCTTCGATGCCGTCTTTATCTCGTCAAGCGTAGCGTAACGTCGTCCTTTCATGGGCCTCTTCAGTTTAGGGAACAAGAAAAAGTCACAGGGGGCCAGATCTGGGGAATACGGTGGCTGCTCGGCATCATTAGTGTGTTGTTTTTGGCCAAAAAGTCGCGCACAAGCAACGATGTGTGAGCAGGGGTGTTATCGTGGTGCAAAAGCCAATTTTTGTTCCTCCACAAATCCGGGGGTTTCTGGCGGATTGCTTCGCGAAAATTGCGCATAACCTGCAGGTAATATTCCTCATTGACCGTTCTACCCTTTGGCAAGAACTCATGATGCACCACGCTCCTGCAATCGAAGAAAACTGTCAGCAAAACTTTCACATTCGACCGAACTTGGCGCGCTTTTTTCGGTCTTGGTTCGTGCGGCAGCTTCCATTGAGATGATTGAGCTTTGGTTTCCACGTCATAACCATAAACCCACGCTTCGTCACCAGTTATGACCCTCTGGAGCAAATTTGGGTCGTCGCGGACAGAGTCCAACATCTCATTAGCAATGTTCATGCGATGCTGTTTTTGGTCGCAATTGAGCAATTTTGGTACGAATTTCGCGGCGACCCGTCTCATGCCCAAATCATTGATAAAAATTGAATGGCACGAGCCAATCGATATGTTTAGGTCCTCAGCAACTTCTCTAACGGTGATTCGACGATTGGCCAATATCATTTTCTCCACTTCATTAATTTTTCGTCTGTTGTTGAAGTGCTCGGGCGTCCGGCACGCTCTTCGTCGTTCACATCTTCTCGGCCTTCTGAGAACATTTTGTACCACCTATAAACTTCGCTTCGGTCCAAGGTAGCTTCTCCGTATGCCACAGTCAACATTCGGAATGCATCCGCGTACTTAATTTCGTTTTTCACACAAAATTTGATACAGGTTCTTTGATTCATTTTTTTTAATAGGTAAAAATCGAAGACGATCCAAAGCACCTGCAAGCAAAGCAGCTGTCAACAATTTAGTGAACATTCAAAATGGCCGAGCTTGTCGGCATAAATGAGAGACATGAGTACCAACATAAAGCCACGAAAAGATCGAAATTCGAATATACGTAACCCGCGAAAATTCAAAAGTTGCGAAACTTTTTGAACACACCTCGTATGTGAAAAGCAGTTCGACTTTTGCACTTACAAATGTATCAGAGTTATGGTTACTTGTACTCGCTGGTGGAGTTGAACTTCTTCAAGAATCGGGGGCCATTGTAGATTTTTTTTTTCAAATTAAAAAATAAAATGGCCCAATGCGGGAATCGAACCGGGGTCGTAGCGGTCGATACCCAACGGGTTGGACCATCCTTCCACCGACCCCCTAGAACCCCTTAGCAGTAGTTCTCACCAGCATCATTCCTGCTAAAATAATACTTTCTATGCGTGCAAAAAAGTAATTAAAATTTTCTTTCCTTTTTTTCAAACAGGATATTTGCGTAGTCAGGGCAAGAAAGAAATAGATTTAAACAGTATAAACCCATAACACTGTGTGGGGAAAAACTCAAACACATTTACTCTGTGATAAAAAAAAAGGTTAATCTGCATGTAAAAGGTAATAAAATCTATTTGGCTGCCCCGTGGAGAGATGCAAGTAGTAGCGGCCACTCTGATCTCCATCGATTCCTGGCGCCATATGCTGAGGTTCCCATCCTCAGGATGTCTGTCGCCTCTGTCCACACCAGTCACCCAGATGGTATATCTATGGTACTTAACACGGCACAAGTTGATGTTCGTATGAATTCTAGAAGAGTAATTGAGAAAGTGGTATCTATCAAGTCAATTCCAGAAACACCAAATTCTTTCTGCGGAGAAACTGAACAAACTGATCTACATCCTATATATATATATATATATTTTTTTTTGCTTATCCTTAGTATACGTGGTACAAGCCATGATAATTATGTTAGCTAGAAGTTGTCGATTGCTTTTACTGTAAGCGCACCACATGTCTACACATTTGAAAAGTAGTTCGACTCTGTCCTTACAAATATGCCAGAGAAACGTTTGATTACTTGCACTCGCTGGAGGGGTTGGACTTTTGCAAGAATCGGGGGACTTTGGAGCATTTTTCTTTTAAATCAGAAAAAGTTCCCAATGCGGGAATCGAACCCGGGTCGTAGCGGTCGAAAACCAACGGTTTAGACCATCCTTCCACTGACTCCCTACATCCTATCTATGACTGTCCGAACTTTGCAAAGTTAGACATCGATTGTTCCCTGATATAAATGATTTATAATTCTTACATCAATCTTTTTGTTCATATCAATTTTTTTAGTTCTGTTCCAAAATTACTTTATTATGTACCGCTCAAAAAGAGCAACCTAGTTTATGAAATTTAATACAATGATTAATATGTGAAGGTTATTCACATATTAAACAAAATGTTAACGTGGGATTCAATCCCGGTTCATGGCTGTCGGGATTCGAGGGTGTTATCCACTCGTCCACCGACGTTTTTATTTTTTCAATTTATAAGCTTTGTCAATTAGTAAATGTAAATTTATATAAAAGGGCATACATGGATCTGTAAAAAAATATTCTCAAAATATTTCGAGAGATTGCTCCCTCTTTATCAATTTATTGCACAGTAAACTTATATTCTTGTAGATAACATGGAAACAATTCTGTCATATGACTTTGATAATGATAAAGTTGTTTTCATGTGGTCTACAAGAATTTGTAAACTAAGTTTACTGTGCCATATATTGATAAAGAGGGAGAAATCTCTCGAAATATTTTGAGAGAAAAAAGGTTTTTTTCTTTACAGATCCAGGTACGCCTTTTTATAAAAACTTATTTAATGGATCGCCGTTTGACTAAATATATATATATATATATATATATATATATATATATATATATATTTGTAAATTTTTGAGTAGTTAATCCGAAGTTTCAGTTTGTTTGTTGTTTTGTTTGTTTCGACTGCAATGGGCGCAATTACTTTAATATCGTGCTATGTTGGAATATAAATAAAATCCAGAGGACTGAATTTACCAAAACTGTCCGATAGTCACAGAACGAAGACTCTCCCAATTTGCATAAAGAATTGTGCAATCTTCCAATCTGGTAGTGTCTTCAGATTGATTCTCTTCGTCACGAGAATGGAAGGCATGGTTACTATATTTAGCCGGTAATTCTGTTCTCTGTATATTAGTAAACGGCTAACGGCATTTAGCCAATTATGGATATACTAGTAGAAAAGCCCGTCCAAGGACGGGATCGGCTAGAGCAGGTGGATTCCTAATTTTATTTCTCACATTCCTTTTTGATACTCAATAATATGTAATCGGAAGCGTTCGAGGTAAAATAACGTTCATGGTCCGTCAGGGATCGATCCCCTTCCGAGCGTTGCAACATTTTACCTTTCGGGTCATTTTATTGATATTTTTTTAATTAACATTTTTACTTTAAAAGAGGTGAACTTACAATGAAAAATTTCTTTGTAAACAACATTTTTGGTGAAGCAAGCTGAACTATTTTCAAGAAGCCTTCCTTGCTTGCTTCCGTGGATTATTTTTATTTTAACACACTTAGAGCTTTTCACCCTAGAAAAAGCAACATATAACTGACCATGGCTAAAAACTGGTTCAGGTAAATAGATGATCATCATTTTCAGGATGTAAGGCACCTGAGCGGTGATAAATCTGTCCGTTGATTCGGAAACAATAGGGCCCATATCCAGGAGGAGGTGCAAGGTTTGCTCCCATTGAAGCGAATGCTAGGGCACTGTTGACGGAACGGATGTTTTCCATGAAGTTCTTTGAAAGTTGATGCTTTCCAGTCATTAAACTTTCAAGTAGTTCAAAGGTTTGAATCGGTTCAAGTTCGACTTTTCCTTTGGAACAGCATTTATGAAAAGTTTTACTGTATGTCGTTTGTTCCAATTCGAAATACTTTGCTCTACATTTTGGGCAAACTTGATCAAGTTGGCCACAAAGGTGCAGGGGAATTTGATCTTCCTCGAAACATTTCCCTGTTGGCAAAGGTAGATAAGTCAAAAACAATTGAGCTATATTAATTAATATAATAAAGAGAAACGGTCATTCTTTTTTCTTTATATATAGGTTTTGCAACTTTAAGACATTCATAAGAGACAACAATAAAAAACAATAATATAAGACAGCACAATTTAATTTTTTACTTTAACATTTTCATTTTTAGATTTTCTTTGAAACTCTAACATCAATATGTTTTCGTTATTGAAAAACCTTAATTGGAAATAACATTATTCTTACTATTTTATTTAGTGTGTACTCTCAGTTGTACTCTCACGGCATAATATCAACATTTTATAGTATAGTGTAAAAATGTATAGTTTAAAAATGCAAAAAAAAAACCGTTACACTATAATATAACACTATATAATATAACAATGTGACATAGATCAATTTTCGATATATATTGAAATTTTATTCTATTTTATTTTGAGCGTCTATTTTGAATATTAACTAAATATCGAATAAAGAATATAAATATTTAATAAAATAAAAAATACGCATAGGCATATTTAATATAAGCAATATTAAAATAGCCAATTTCTGGCGTAATTAAATATTGGCGTATAAAATAGAATATTAAGAGAGTAGTTAGGAAACAAACATACATACAGACAAACAGACATTTTATGAAAAAATGACCTTAACAAAATAAAAACGGTGCTAAAATGAAAATGAAAAATTAAAAATGAAAAATGTTATTTAAGTGTAAAATTTACTAAAGATTACTAAGATTTACTAAAATGAAAAATGTCGTCGTTAAAAGTACGCATTTAAATATTTAGACTATAAAAATTAGAAAAGAGAAGGCAAGTATGAAAAGTATTTAAAGTGTAAATTATGAATATTATCAAATATGTGGCTGATGTGGCTAGTGTAAATTACGAATATTTATATATCAAATTATTTCGTTTTATTTCAATCAATGGCCGAGCGTGTCGCTAACGTCGAGCTTAACGTCGAGCTAAATGCGTATTTTTGCTAACTGCGTTATTTTTAAAAGTTTAAATATAATTTTGAAGTTACCTGAATAATTCCGGGACTAAATGTAATATGTATACGAAATATTGTCGTATAAAATAAAAATATTAAGAGAGGAGTTAGGGAACAAACAAACACCCAGACATTTTTTGCGCTTTAATAATAAGACTACGTAACTTGAACACGTGACACAGAATGGACCAATCCTATTCGGCTTCAACGAACAAACGCTTTATTATATGTGATATATATTGTTGCACCGAATTGCAGCTTTTCAGGGTCGTCGACCTTGGTTTCTTCCTTCTTAGTGTTATACACGTTTCCCGAGGGGGTTTCCATACTCAAAGCAAATAAATAAAAGTAAATAAAAATATAAAATACCTTTTAAAGTTATTGCGTTTGTTTATTTGTTGTCTTCCTCGTAGGTCGCGATCCGCAGTCTTCGTCTAGGTCTTCTCTCGCTCCAATAACCAATCAAGATATATGTACAATAAATTTTACAAAAGGAATGAAACTATTTAAAGGGATGATGATAATCTGACTATTCTGTTTTAAATAAATATTAAATACCATAGAATATTTTAAATAAATGTAGGGCATATTAAAATTGATGCAACAATATATTTAGATGTTTAGCTTTGTACAGATCTCATTGATAAAATGATAGGTTGTTTCAGATGCTTTTCTGTTCCAACTACCCAGTTTGTATTGTTAATAAAACCACACTTTTACGTATTTGTAAGTTGTGTTGCCTGTGCTGTAAGTTATGTTTATGTAAATTTACATTATTTTTTCTGTAAGTAAACTAAATAATAACATAAAAAGTCTTCTTCTTTCATATCTCCACTCAATCATATTAGGGTATCAAGTTGTGACCCTTGTGGTGTCTGTTTGACAACCATCATGATTCGGTAAAGTAGAATGCATCTGCCTTTGTCATTAAGACTAGGAGCACTATACTCAGTGGCAGGCCGACTTAGCTCCAAAAGAAATGGCCGCCTCTGACATGAGGAACAGACGCCATGTGCAGCTGATCCTAACATGGAGTACAAACGCTGCTCATCCTGTATCCCTGGATTAGGAGTCCTTACAGGGTACTATCAGCCGGGCCAGCTGAGCCCAGGTTTTTTTTAGCAAACTTGTTACTGCTCCCCCTCCTCCATTTTCGTCCGGGCTTGGGACGGTCAAAGGCGGAGTTACATAAAAAGTGATTACTATTTGTGCTACAAGTACGTTACATGCCTACATATTTGGAAAATTGTGCCTACTTTTATACATAGTTCATAAAATTAAAGATACTTCGGTCAGAATAAATCTAAAGATAAAAAAATATTTACTGTCCAAAGTATCTTTAATTTTAACACCTATGAATGCCGGCCAGGCAGCCTCAATCTTAACGATACTTTTACACATTTTTAGAAACCAATTATGGAATAATTGAAAATCAACTATCAGTTGGTGTTTATACCGACAGATGGCGCAAGCCATCAGAAACATTTAATTGCTTTAGTTTTAATTTATAAACATGATCCAAGGAAAATTTCACTTTTGTGATATTTCCACACACACCTACAAGGTATAATAATTAAGTTCCCGGACTATCTTCTTAAAAAAAACTAAACGAGTTTAAATAAAATTGACCATTTTTTTATAAAATAATAAAAGATAAAGCTACCCGGGTAAAAAATAATTAGCCTCGTGTGCTATTTTATTTTTTGTTCGAGAAATTTCTATTTAAAACAAACGTAGCTACCTACAGCCGCTCGGCAAATTTTGCGATGGGATTTTTAATCGAACAAACTATGTTTGAAATTTTGTTTCAAATTGGGTAAGTCGAATTCTGAATGTTTTCTGATGATTCAAAAAGTGGTCCGAGAAGAGGTTATTGTAGAACCACGGATTTTGAATGGTTTAAGAAATTGAAGAAGGTGTGACGTCAGTATTTGATGAGCCTAGGTGTGAGAGACGAAAGATTGTCCACACAGCTGTAAAATTGAAAAGATAAAGGTTTTGATCATGAAAAACCATCGGATAACAATCAGAGAGCTTTTAGAAGCGACCAATATATCATTTGGACTATGCCAGGAAATCAATTACAAAGATCTGAGTCTGAAAAGAACTGCAAACAAGTTTGTGACTCGTGTGTTAACCTCAGAGCAAAAGGAGACACGTTTGGATATCAGTCTAAACTTGCTCCATATGGTAGAAAACGATCGGGGATTGGAAGGATAAAGTGATCAGAGGAGACATGGGTGTATGGATACGAACCCTAAACCAAACGCCAATCTAATCAGTGGATAGCACGGATTTAACCAAAACCGAAAAAGCTCGAGCGGGCAATTCGAAAACGAAAGTCGTATATATAAATATATCCTTCAATTGAAGCTGTTTCGATTTGTGATAATGTTTTAAGAATATGATGCATATATACAATGCATACATATAACCTAAATTCAAAGTACCTATACAAAGAGTCAAAATAGATAGAAAATGTATATATATAAATATATAAGGATATATATATTGGGATCAGACATGATAAGCCACGTTTGGAATATAAAAAGAGAGATTGTATACTGATTAATAAAGAAACTTACCACGTTCCTCTTAATCTCTCTTTTTTGATATATATATTGTAACATAGCATTTATTCTATGTAACATAGCATTTATTTCAGGGAAGGACAAACTATCAAAGGTAAACAAAAGATAAGCCACGAGGGAAATAAATGGATATATATAAATATATCCTTTAATTCAAGCTGTTTCTATTTGTGATAATGTTTTAAGAATATGATGCATATATACAATGCATACACATAACCTAAATTCAAAGTACCTATACAGAAAGTCAAACTAGCTAGAAAATACCTAAATAATAAGGCAATGCCATAAGTAACAATGAAAGGTAACTAGGTAGTATATATACATATTCAGGTGCAAGCTGCCTTCAGCTAGCTTATGATAGCTAATTCACTTCTGTTATCGAATGTTGCTAAGATATTATTCAGTTCAGGAATTGTTTTAATTAAGCGTATAAGCGATAGCTTTTTTATAGAGAGAAAAACAAAAAATATAAATCTACTCTTTTCTAAATTCCGTATCAGTAGCTAAATTTAGAACAGACTATAAATACCACCTTTAAATATTAAATGTGTGCCTCTGGTATCTCCTAGTAAATTATTTATTAATGTCTTCTTTAAGGAATCATTCTGTGAGCCGAAATGACAGTGGTGTACCAGATTGATGGGGTAAATATTGCCCAGGGCCAAATCAAATATTTCTCAAAGTATAAAGTGCAGATGAGGTGTCGAAAAAATTGATAGACAAATATTTAGTATATATATAGTTTGTTAGAATGTAGAAATATTATGTGATTAAAATTAATAACAAATTATGCAAATTTCTCAGCTTATACTTCCTTATTTTGATATAGTCTCAGGGAATTAAAGAGGTACAATTTGGTCTGCGCCAAATTCCTTATTTATTTAAAACGAAAAAAAAAGGTTAGGCTTGATGATATATTTTGAAACTACATTCTTACAATATTATATAAACTATTAGATATAATGAAAGGATTTAAAAGCACGAATGATTCTTTTATATACAATACAAACTTCTACTGTCCTTACTGCGATGAAAAATATATTGGGAGGGCTTGGCTCATCAGTGGTGAAATCTCCTAGCTGTTTCGCCAATTTAATCTAACAGACCGCTTCTCAGAGCTCTAATACTGTATTGGACGATTCTGCTTATATAGGCAGCAATGAAGAGTAGAATCTAAGAAGTGTTTTTCAAGAAAACTATAGGCATAAGCTTATTGGACAGTAGAATTACATATAAATATTTGCATCGAGCAATGCTCTTCCGCAAACAATAAAAATTAGGCGAGTTAGGAATAAGTGAGACAGAGCATTAATGCGTCATCTATACACATAAAATTCTCCACCAAACTCTGCAGCGCTGGCAGAGGCGCCATATTCATTGTACATAGCTTCATGCATATATATATTCAATTATCTTTTTTTAAATAGTACAGACTGTGCACTTTTGCATGTATTGACAAGATGTCAAAAATATTATTTTAATTGCCAATATATACACTGCGTGACATTGAAAATGGAACACCAAGAAATAGTGGCCAGAAAATTATGCAAATATCAGGGTAGACGCGCCTAACCGAGTTATGCAGGGAAGGAACTTGCAGAAAGGACAGTATTCGTGTCGTTATTTTTTCAAGGAAAATCATTGTAGAAATTTTGTTCTTGTGTCAAAAGACACGTGTAATAACAGAGAATGCCAGGTCATCGTAAACGGAGGCAGTTCAAGCAGACAGACGCTTTTACGAGGGGCATGGTGATCGGACTGAAAAGGGCAGGTTGGTCCATACGTCAAATCGCAGCTGATACACACCTTGGTGCGTCCACGGTGCACCGACTGTGGAGAAGATGGTTGGAACAAGGAAATATGGCAATTTATAGGAATGTCGGTGCAACCAGAGTGACGTCAGCACGTGTGGATCGGGGTATCCTTCGACAAGCAGTGGCGGCCCCACAAGCCACTTGTACCGCCATCCTGCAACATGTGCAAGACACCCTAGATCATTCCATCTCGACCAGAACCATTTCCCATCGATTGGTTGCTAATGGCTTGAACTCATGCCGTCCGCTAAGAAGACTGCCATTGACCCCACCGAATAGGCGCCAACGTTTGGAATGGTGACGGGCTAGATCGACGTGGATGACGGAATGGCACAGCGTCGTGTTCTCAGATGAGTCGCGTTTCTGCTTGTCCAGTGATAGTCGCCGTGTACGCGTGTGGCGTCGACGTGGAAAAAGGTCCAATCCGGCAGCAATTGTGGAACGCCCCACCGTGCGACAACGTGGAATCATGGTTTGGGGCGCAATCGCGTATGATTCCAGGTCACCTTTACTTCGTATTCAGGGCACTATGACGGCCCAACGATACGTTGATGATCTGCTGCGACCGGTGACACTCCCCTACCTTCAGGGAGTACCCAATGCCCTTTATCAGCAGGATAACGCCCGACCGCACACTGCTCGCATTAGCCAACAAGCTCTGCAAGATGTACAGATGCTTCCCTGGCCACCGTACTCTCCTGATCTCTCACCAATCGAGCACGTCTGGGACATCATTGGACGCCGTTTGCATGCCTTGCCACAGCCGCGTTCAGAAGACGAACTGTGGCAAATAGTTGAGAGGGAATGGAGAGCCATCCCTCAGGACGCCATCCGTACTCTGATTGACTCTCTACCTAGACGTGTTGCTGCGTGCATCGCCGTCCGCAGTGGTCCTACTTGCTACTAAGCCGACGCCGTTCTCGCTCTGTATTATGACTATCATTTTGAAATAAAGATCACTTATTGTTCGTCCCTGTCTCTCTCTGTCTGCCGAGTTTCATCACTTTCTGGCCACTATTTCTTGGTGTTCCATTTTCAATGTCACGCAGTGTATATATATATATTTGAAAAAGATGCATATATTGGATTTCTAATTATTTTTATTGTTCCAATATTTCGAGGGGCAACTCGCCTCTCTTTATCGAGGATGTTTGTGTTTTTCACTAGAACACGCGCGCACGCGTACACCACTCTCGTTCTACAAGGCCAATGAAAGAACTGTATCTTTGACTCAACTATTGCCTACAGTTTATATACAGTAAATAATTATATTTATATTTAATATTATATATTATTATTTTCTCTATGGAAGATATAGAGATTTATATACAACACAGTGTAATTGTAAAAAATTGTGTTTACCTATTAATTCTAAATTAAAAAATCTTTTAAAGCAAAATAAATTATTAAATAAAAGGTATATACATAGTTATTTATAAATAATTAAGATATGAATTCTTTATAAATTTCTGGAAAATCAATTTTTCTGTTTATACTCTGTTTATCTTCGGCAGAAGCCCAACTTTCTAAAAACAGTCTACTATGCTTTTCTGTTATGTTTTTGTATATAATTGTTGTCTGTTTAAAATCTGGTATATGGCTATTGTTTAGGGAGTGGTCTACTAGTAGGGATAATGGTTTGTAGTTTTTTAAAGCTGCTTTATGTTGATTGATACGATCTTTAAGTGATTTACCTGTTTCTCCAATGTATGTAGCTTGACATGTCTGGCAGGGAATTTTGTAAATTACATTGGTTGTATTTTCTTGGTTTGAAATATATTTTGTATCTGAGTGGCGTAAGATTTGTCTTAGATTTTGTGCAGATTGATATGTTGTAATTATATTATATCTCTTTAAAATTCGGGCAATTCTCTCCGAACCGTAGCTATATGGAATAGAGCAATATCTTTTTTGAGACTGATCACGACTATTATTTGAAGGTATATCTCTCTGTTTATTAAAATGTTTTTCAATAATTTTTTTTGGATAATTATTATTTATTAATTCTTTGAAAATTCTATTTCTTTCTTCTGTTGCACTATTTCTATTTGAGTGGTGTGTTTCTATTCTTTTAGAAAGAGATTTCACTACGGCTATTTTGTTATGTATGGGACCAAAGGAGCTAAAATTCAAATAGTTTCCAGTGTGACTATATATATATAGCTACAGCATCCACCAATTTATATTAAGTAAAATTATAAATAGCTATTTAGAAATAAATAATTATTTTTATTGTAAGAAAGCAAGATTTAGAAGTTCTGGTTTATCAAAGCTAAGTGAAGGAATACAAACCTTTCTCCACTTTGATAAACCATTAGAAGTGAGTCGGCTGCTTGAAAGTTCGTTTTTTTACACTAAAAATAAGAGGATTATTATTTTTTTAATTCCCTAATAAAAACATTATTTTAACTGCACTCTACAGGAATTATTTTAACAAAATAATCATAACGTTATTTGTCTGCGAAAAAGTAGAAATACTGTTTTTATTAACTTGCTATTTTTATTTATATGTAATGATTATGTGAATTTGTTTGTGGGAAAACAAAATGAATTTCGCGAGAATGAGGATATGAACGTTTTGTTATGTAACTGAGGTAAGTAAGAAGGACGTAACCAATTTAACTTTACATATTATTTATTATTAATAGCAATTATACAAAACAAATCTTGGTATATATGTCTACATGAAAAAAACAAAAACTATAATTATTATATAAATACAAGTTCCTTTTCAAACATGAGCTCATCTATAGCCATTGTTACTCTGTGTAATATTTCAACAGGTTTTACATTCTTTTTTCACTGATGAATGGAACTATGTGAGAAAAACTGTTGCTTTTGCGATTGTCCTTTTGGAACAAAAGCTGTGCTTGAAGTAAAACGACTGATTATTACGAATGATAAATCAAATTTAGTAATTAATATAAGAGAAGAAATTCTTGAATAATCAACAGAACAGAGAAAATTCGAGTAAAACATACTATAAATCCGTTGTAGCGATAAAATTGGCAAAATTTCTCAGTAACTTTTTAATCTTCTGTCTTATAGTTCTATGGATTTTATCTTCGAAAAAAACAAAATAAGCGGTAAGAGAGATTAGATAGAGAATGGGGATAATTTCAAATTTTAAAAATAAATAAAGCTTCCAGGGTTAAGTTTCTTGTACAACCTTTATTTTCAAACTTTCGGACTTGTCAGTCCTTCAACAGGATTATCACGTTAAAAATACTATTTTTATATACATATCATTATTTAAATATTTTGAATACCTATGGTATATTGAGAGAAAAGTATATTACATTATTAAAATAAAAAGGCATATATTGGATCAAAATATAATTTATTTTATCAATATTTCAGTTGGCTGAACACCAACCTTAATCAAGGTGTTATAACATATTTGATGTGTGTCAACAACAAACTCAGCGCCATATAACGTCTAGAGAATTAGTTCAAAAATATTTTTGCTTATATTCAATGGGTGTAAAAAATAATTTGATATATATATTTATATTATGGACAAAATTAATTTTGTAAAATAAGGGTGTAAAATATTGATAAAATAAATGATATTTTGATACATTATAGGCCTTTTTAATTAAAGATTTATTTATGGATTGCTCTATTTACAAAATAATAATCTTATATGAGCACTGTAATAACGAATTTTCAATCTCTCTCTCTCTCTGTGGGAAAGAAATCTCGCAGTCCATCGGTGGTGGTGTCTTCCCCGCGGTGGGCGCCACCAATGACGACTGTGTATATATTTTATGGCGCTACCAATGTATATTTATCAATTATTTTATATAGTTATCTCTATTTATTCATATATTTACTATTATATATAATCTTATTTATTCATATTTATATTCATTCTGTATTTAACCTTATATTCTTTATTTAGACTTAGAGCGCTATGTCCCCCTAGGGACATTTGCATTTTAAAGATAAACTAACATTTTGAAAAAAGAAAAGAAAGAAAGATATTTTAAATATGTACAGAATTAGTATGCAAGTTAGTTCGATGAAAAGATAAAAAAATATCAACACGATTGATATATGTACAAAGGGTTGGTATGCAAATTTAACCTTATATACCTTATATGAATATTGTAATCAATCAGTTTCAATCTGGGGGGTCGGTGGAAGGCTGGTTAAACCGTTTGGTTTACGACCACTACGACCCGGGTTCGATCCCCGCATTGGACACTTTTTTCTGTTTAAAAAAAAAAAATGCTCCAATGGCCCCCCGATTCTTGCAAAAGTCCAACCCCACCAGCGAGTGCAAGTAACCAAACGGGGCTCTGGCACATTTGTAAGTGCAAAGTCGAACTGCTTTCACATGTGTAGACATGTGGTGCACTTACAGTAAAAAAGCAGTCGTTAACTACCCACCATGATTATCATGGCCTGTACCACGTGTACTAGGGATAAGCAAAAAAAAAAAAGTTTCAATCTCAATCTCTCTCTCTCTCTCTCTCTCTCTATCACAGATCCAGGTAGGAGCTTTTTTATATGCACATATTAAAGTAAGTTACATATTTCTGTCAGTTCAAGTTAGATTGGGTTTACCTGTTTATGTCAGAGAAAATAAACGGGGCTCTTTACTTCAATAAAATATTCAGAAAATTTTGAGGTGAAGAGAGAAAGAGTCGTTTTAAAGTCTCCATTAAAAGTGGCTTCTCTCTCACTTGATACTTTAAATAAAAATATTAACCCCCTGTGAGGTCATATCGTTGAAATAAATATCCCCTCGTGTCATGAATAGTTAAATCTGCCTAGTTAACGCTGGTTATCATAATTAGCGAAAAATAAATTAGAATTGGCCGACTATATTATACATATACCAAAAAATTTGCACACATCTGTATTGGCACCTCATGTTTGATGCGAATGTTGTATAATCCTTTCACAAAATCAGTTTCTTTATATTCAACAACAACAAAAAGCCTTTATTGAGGACCTCTCGTCCTATATAGGATTCGCCAGTTTGTTTCTTTATATTTTAAAATATTAAATTTGATATATTTTCTGAGGTATTATGACTTTTTTTTCAAAGCAATAACGCACCATCTTTATATAAAACAAATGGTAATTATTAAACGCAAATGTTTCTTTACATTTTTTTTTGCTTATCCCTAGTACACGTGGTACAGGCCATGATAATCATGGTGGGTAGTTAGCGACTGCTTTTTACTGTAAGCGCACCACATGTCTACACATGTGAAAGCAGTTCGACTTTGCACTTACAAATGTGCCAGAGCCCCGTTTGGTTACTTGCACTCGCTGGTGGGGTTGGACTTTTGTAAGAATCGGGGGGCCATTGGAGCATTTTTTTTTTAACAGAAAAAAGTGTCCAATGCGGGGATCGAACCCGGGTCGTAGTGGTCGTAAACCAAACGGTTTAACCAGCCTTCCACCGACCCCCCGTTTCTTTACATAAATAAATTAAACTCTCTTGTCCTTACTGCGATGTAAAAATATGAAAGGGCTTGGCTCATCAATTAATATTTTCATTTGTTATGTATAGATGGCGCGTTATTTCTTTGTATTAATATATGCTTAACTGACCTTGACTTTATTGTTTGAGGAAGAGAATTGCGCTCGATGCAAATATTTAAATGTAATTCTACTGTCCTAAAAGCTTATGTCCATAGTTTGCTAAAATACAATTTCTTGGATTCCACCCTTCAGTGTAGCATATAAAATCAGAATGATTCAATACAATATTAGAGCTCTAAAGAAGCGGTCTGGTAGATTGAATTGGCGAAACCGCAGGGAGGGTTCACCACTGATGAGCCAAGCCCTCCTAATATTTTGTCATCGAAGAAAGGACAGTAGAAGTTTGATTTATCTGTGAAAATAAATATTCGCGTTTTAATATTTTCATTTGTTATGTATATACATATATAGATGGAAATTTTGCCGGGAGGAAATTGATCTAAAGAGACAAGGGTCGCCTCTCCCGTCAAAATAGACGTCTAAAACCAGACGCCATCTATTGACCGTCGCCGCAACTAGCGACCTCGGGTCGGTGACAAAGCCACAACACCAGCTTTGGAAAACTGAAAAGCGTCCACCTAGAGACCATGGTTTCGGGCTAATGGCCCTCGTCAGTCTAGGGCGGACTTTATTCCATGAGATCCACACGGGATCTAAACGGTTTTTCCAATCTTCGAAGCACATCAAAAAATCATTTTTTAAAATCTTTTTCAGCTCCTCCTTCGATGCCGTCTTTATCTCGTCAAGCGTAGCGTAACGTCGTCCTTTCGTGGGCCTCTTCAGTTTAGGGAACAAGAAAAAGTCACAGGGGGCCAGATCTGGGGAATACGGTGGCTGCGGCATCATTAGTGTGTTGTTTTTGGCCAAAAAGTCGCGCACAAGCAACGATGTGTGAGCAGGGGCGTTATCGTGGTGCAAGAGCCAGTTTTTGTTCTTCCACAAATCCGGGCGTTTCTGGCGGATTACTTCGCGCAAATTGCGCATAACTTGCAGGTAATATTCCTTATTGACCGTTCTACCCTGTGGCAAGAACTCATGATGCACTACGCCCCTGCAATCGAAGAAAACTATCAGCAAATCTTTCACATTCGAACGAACTTAGCGCGCTTTTTTCGGTCCTGGTTCGTGCGGCAGAGTCCATTGAGATGATTGAGCTTTGGTTTCCACGTCATAACCATAAACCCACGCTTCGTCACCAGTTATGACCCTCTGGAGCAAATTTGAGTCGTCGCGGACAGAGTCCAACATCTCATTAGCAATGTTCATGCGATGCTGTTTTTGGTCGCAATTGAGCAATTTTGGTACGAATTTCGCGGCGACCCGTCTCTTGCCCAAATAATGATAAAAATCGAATGGCACGAGCCAATCGATATGTTTAGGTCCTCAGCAACTTCTCTAACGGTGATTCGACGATTGGCCAATATCATTTTCTCCACTTCATTAATTTTTTCGTCTGTTGTTGAACTGCTCGGGCGTCCGGCACGCACTTCGTCGTTCACATCTTCTCAGTCTTCTGAGAACATTTTGTACCACCGATAAACGTTGCTTCGGTCCAAGGTAGCTTCTCCGTATGCCACAGTCAACATTCGGAATGCATCCGCGCACTTAATTTCGTTTTTCACACAAAATTTGATACAGGTTCTTTGATCCATTTTTTTAATAGGTAAAAATCGAAGAAGATCCAAAACACCTGCAAGCAAAGCAGCTGTCAACAATTAACTGAACATTCGAAATGGCCGAGCTTGTCGGCATAAGTGAGAGACATGAGTACCAACATAAAGCCACAAAAAGATTGAAATTCGAATATAGGTAACCCGCGAAAATTCAAAATTTGCGATACCTTTTAAACACCACAGAAAAAAAATAGGTGGGTCAGGTGTTGAAATTAAAAATAAAGAAGGCATTTTTTGACCAAACGCACATGTGCTCTTTAGATGGCAGAGCGCCATCTAGTGGAGCAAAAATAAACTAAACGTTTATTTAACTTGCTCCGTGATATTCCTTTTCAGTGAAAATTCGGTTGGCCAAATACCACGGAGCAAGTTAAATAATCGTTTAGTTTATTTTTGCTCCACTAGTTGGCGCTCTGTCATCTAAAAAGCACATGTGCTTTTGGTCAGGAAATGCTTTCTTTATTTTTAATATATATATATATATATATATATATATATATATATATATATATACAGGGTGATCCAAAAGTCCCGCACTATTTTAAAAATTAATAACTCCGCGAATATTTGCGCTAGAGCAATGCGGTAAACACCATTGTGTTCAGGATGCAATGGGATTTTTTATGGCAAATAATGAAAAATTCGAAATTGATTTTAGTTACAATTTTATTCGCCAGATGGCGCACTACCAGAAACAGAGATTCAGCGGCCAAATTGTTTGATAAATTGAAAAATATAACTGATCGACACGTATTTTTCCTTTTTGAATACCAGGAAAGAACCCTAATAACATCAAATAACAAATTAATAAAACACCACTTCGCCAAAAGTATGAAGAATTGGTTAACAATTTTTAAATACAATCAGAGATATGTAAAATAGGTAAATGCAAATTAAAACATGTAGCAAAAAAAAAATTTGATATTTTAGATACGGTTTGTGTTTCCGAAGATAATAAATTTCTAATATTTTTAATTCAACTCTCTCTCAGTATCGATTATATTTATTTTAATTCATTTAAAAAATATGTATCTATCTCTGATAATTTATTTTACTCTGGAATGCCGTTGTTGTTGTCGTGTCCAATAAAGAGCCTCAGATGTATCCATGCATCTCCATCACAGCAGCAGCAATGTCCACTATCTTGGGTGTGTAAAGCTGCTGCTCTGGGTCTATGTCAAATTTCTGCAAGGCTGCGGCCATTGCTGGCTATGAGAATATGTGGGAGGTGTAAGTTCCACACCAGGACAATTGTTGCATGCCCTATAGGTTATTGTGCCATCTGGATGTATTGTCATTCCTTTATAGTGTTTTGTTCTAAGTTTTGTTATAGTTTTTGTCATTTTTCTTTCAGAGTTTATTTCGCATTTTGATCTTTTCTTATTTACTGTTTAATTATCTTGTATTTTAACAAATAATCAGCGTCAAATAATGACATTTGTTCTTTCCTTTGGCTCAACTTTCTGGCTTCCTTTGCCAATTCAAATGCCATTTCATTACCCCCGATCCCAGCATGGGCAGGGATCCATTGTAGAATGCAGTTATTCTCCAATGGTTCCAGTTGGGTAAGTAACGAGTGTATTTTCTGTGTGATTTTAGTATTGCCCTTCTGAATTGCTTCTAGAGCGGATATGGAGTCGCTGTATATTAAATTTCCCTCTGCTTGATGCAGGGATGGTTGGTTAAGGCATACATCAAGGGCTTTCCAGATAGCTGTCAGTTCACAAGTGAAGTTTGACGAAATCTGTCCTGCTCCTTCTTTGATTTTGATGTGCGTTCCATCTTGCAGTATTATGTTAATTCCGGCTCCTCCATAACTCAGGGTAAGGTCTGAAGATACATTTGTATATGCTGTTAAAGGGGGTGGCCTAGCATTTTTAATCAAGAATTTGTACTATGAGGACATAGTCGTTAATATTCCAAACAGATCAGACCTCGAAGCCCAAGATATCTAAGTCTACCTCAATCAAAACAAAGCCATCAACATATACAATATGTATCACCCTCCAAACAATACACTTATTGACGATGGAACAATGGCTCAATTTCTTACAGACAACTCTTATTGTAGGTGACCTTAATGTCAAACATCAACTATGGGGATGTTCCACGCCAAACCCAAGAGGCAAAATACTTTCAAACATATTTGACGACAATGCCATCATGTGCTTAAATGATGGGAATCCTACCTATCATTCCTACAGCTATAATACCGCACAAGCCCTTGATATAAGTTTTTACTATCCTGACATTTTCCACAAATGCAAATAGAAAATATTAAAAAGTATTGGAAGTGATCATTTGCCTAATTTGATAGAAATTAGCACCAAGACCAAAACCAGCTCAATTAAGAAAAATTCTGGAACTTCAAAAAGGCTAATTGGATATCTTTCGAAAACACCATTATTAAAGCAGCCACAGTTTCAATACCACGAGGTAATATTAAGAAATGGATTCCAAATTATACACACCAGGCAAAAAATATTCAAACACTTATAAATAAAAGAAATGAACTACAAAAAAGAGCACCCAAAACCAAACAAATTGTAGAACTGAACTGAACATTGTGAATGCAAAAATAAAAATATTATATGTAAATGTGAAAAGGGAAAAATGGAAACAAACTTGTGAAAACCTGAACCCAAGAAACCCAAATACAAAACTTTGGAATTTGGCAAAACAAATTGACAGATCCCAGTCACAAACCGAAAAACCTAATATGATTAAGAATACAGATGGTACACCAGCAACTAATGACAAAATTGCTGCCAATCTTTTAGGTAATTCATATCAAATAAGTAGTAAAATCAAGGTCGAAACAAAGGCCCGAAGGATTATTCATGACTGTAAAAATGTCACAAGCATTCATAATATTTTCCATGAAAAAAATCAATATGAAAGAGCTAGCTTAGGTATTAGAAAACACTGACCTAAACAAGACTCCTGGGCCAGATGGAATCCATGGCCGAATGATATCAAACTTGGGCAAAATTGGCAAAGACTTCTTAATATTTTCAATAACTCCTGGAAAACTGGAAAATTGCCTCAACACTGTAAAAATGCAACAATAATTCCCATTTAAAAACTTGACAAATCTGCTGATGACCCAAAAAACTACCGACCTATCTCCCTCACAAGTATTTGCTGAAAATAAATGGAAAAAATTATACTCAGACGACTCACCTACCACCCCGACACAAGAAATCTCTTACCAGAAGAACAATATGGATTTAGGAAAGGACATGGGACAATAGACCAACTCTTATTTTTCACACAAAAGGTAAAAGATTCACAAAACAGAAAACCAACTAACCACACAATAGCTGCTTTTTTAGACCTTACACAAGCTTTTGATAAGGTATGGAAAAACAAGTTAGTTACAAAATTATACAAACATTTCAAAATTGATGGAAAAGCTATCACTTGGATAAATAATTCCCTTAAAAATAAATATATCAGGGTCAAATATAATGGCACTCTATCTAAAACCTTCAAATTGTATCAAGGATTACCACAAGGATCAGTCCTTAGCCCAAATCTCTTCGCCCTATTTATTGCAGGCATAGAAGAAATATTTTCACATAAAACCAATATTGGACTTTTCGCTGGTGACATTATTCTATGGAGCAGCAACACTAACTGGAAAAAATCTGAAAGAGATTTGAACAAGACTCTTCTCCACCTAGAAAAATTTGCTAATAAACATAAATTAGAATTTAACCCCCAAAAATCTGAAACCTGTCTTTTTACTACCGATAAGAAACTATACAAAATAAGACCAAATATTATTCTGAAAGATAACAATTGCAATATAATAAACATCCTAAATATCTCGGCTACACCCTGGATCCATAAATTAACTCCAGTAAACATATTGAAGGAGTTGTTAGAAAAGGAAGAGACCGACTAAAAATCTTGAAATGTATTTCAGGAAGAGTGGGGAGCTGAAGCAACAACACTAAAATTAAATTACACATCTCTATTGAGACCTATCTTGGAATATGGATATCAAATCTATGGTACAGCATCTGAAACAAATCTAAAATAACTGGAAAGGATACAACTAAATGCAGCTAGAATTATTACAGGTCTTCGAAATACCTGCCCTAATAATATTGTACTTTACGAGGCAGACATTATGCCCTTAAAGGATAGAAGAAGCTACAATCTGCCAAAATATATAAACAAAATCAAGAGTTATGAAAACAAACACAGAACTTTCAATTACATACTTAATTGGGAATCCAATATAAGACTCAAAAAAGAAGGCCCTCTCCACCTGGCCAAAAGAAATGGATTTTTAAAATATAAAGTGGAAAAATATTATTTAGCAGAAAAAATATCTCCATGCGAATCACTAACAAAATGTTATTTTTAATGCCACTTTAAATGAATCCACCAACAAACAACACCAAAATCCAG
Organism: Cordylochernes scorpioides; assembly: GCA_030710605.1. Taxonomy (NCBI): domain Eukaryota; kingdom Metazoa; phylum Arthropoda; class Arachnida; order Pseudoscorpiones; family Chernetidae; genus Cordylochernes; species Cordylochernes scorpioides. The sequence goes on along the minus strand of CP092881.1, from coordinate 59,863,656 downwards.
AATACTTAAAACAATTATCATTAGAAATAATTAATATAACATTCCTAAAAATGTAATAACTATCTATACCGATGGTAGCAGAGGCAAGCTAGGACACACTGACAGTGGCTATCTCATCAAAACCACAAATGGCATTGAGAAAATGAACAGAAGAAACCCAGATTTTTGCTCAGTCTTCAGATCAGAACTTATAGCCATCTATGAAGCCTTAAAATCCATCAGAAACATTAAACATCACGATATATGGATTCTTACGGATAGTAGAAGTGCCATACAACACTTGAGTCACACAAGGGAACTTAGAGACAAAGTAAGCAGGAAAATAATTGGTTATCTCCAAAAACTCTCAATACCTCAAAAATTCACCTTCAATGGATACCCTTACATGTTAGCATTGAAGGCAATGAAGCTGGTGATGCGCTAGCGAAAAAAGTCACAAAAGAACCCTTACTACAGAAAAATAAACTTACTTTTAAAGAAATAGAAACAGTAGCCAAAACAAAAATAAACAAGAACTGGAGGATCCCACTTAAGCACAGTTGGTACACCCTAGAAGCAGATGGCCACCCAGACCTTTCGGTCCACAAGCCGGCATCCGAAGCATGCCCTTCGCTGCTATTCTGTTCAACTCATAAGCCAAGTAACGGTATCCAAGCTAGAGCTTGGACATTGTACCTGGAAACACCACCTCCCAGACAACGTGTCTGGAAGGATTTCTATACCGGTGGCCTTTAATCACAGCAAAAGAGGAAACTATCTACTGTGTCCAGCAGGGACCGCGGGGAGGCGGCCCCCGGTCGACTCTGTTCACTCACAGATGAGGAAAAGCTCAGCTGCCACGTCGTGGGCTTTCTCAAGAAGCTTGCTGTGGTTTCTCAGCAGCTTACTCTCGATCGCGCCCCTCGCCCTCCTTCTCTCTTCCTGCACACCCACTACCCTTGGACAATCCAAGACGTAGTGGCGTGCATCCACATCCCTTTCTTCATAGACGCAATCAGGGTTTCTCTTAATTTTAAATCTGTGGAGACTTGGGGAAGAGCCCATGTCCCGAACTACCCTAATGAATTTGTGGGACATTACCTTACAGAGGTACTAGGGTGTTGTTACCCAATTGAATACCTCTCTCCCCTTCACACTGTTCCTCCATCTTTCCAACCATAAGTCCTGGACGTGCCCCCTGATCCTCCTATAAACTTCTTTCTTGGTCACTGGGGTCCTCAGTGATCTACCTCTAAAGCATCCTGCCTTAGCGAGCCTGTCTGAGAACTCATTACCTTCGATGAGGCTGTGTCCCCTAACCCAATGGAGCTCCGGAGCACGCGTTATCATCTCCAGCTCCTGGATTATTTGATGCGCGAGTTGCCCTTTCACCAGATTGGTGGCGACGAGGGCCGACATACAATCTGAATAGAGGCGGTCCGGGCTGAAGTTCTTCTCGGCACACACTCTGAGGGCTACCCTGATCGCAACCAGCTCGGCTGAAAAGACCAATTCGTCCACTCTGAGTGTTAAGCTTTCTTGGAAGATCAGCTCTCCATTAGTGAAAATCACTACTCCAGCTCCAGTATTGGTTCCAGACTTACTCCCATCAGTGAAAACCTCCGTGCCAATCCCTGTCGGCTCTCCAGGACTCCAATTCCACTTTGGCAACCACTGCGGTGGCTTCCTTGGGTCCCTCTTACATTCCAGAGCACCCGCCCCAAGTCCCAGGGCATCTTCCCTGTTCTCCCAGATCTTCTGTCTGATGGTCTCCTCCTCTAGTTTCAATCCCAGGGGAATAAGCCCAGCGAGGACCAAATAGGCCTCACTGCTGGTAGTGCGATATCCCCCTATGATTCTGAGTGCCACTGTCCTCTGCACGCTCTCTAGAGTTTTTGCCACCTTCTCGCCACCATCTCCTCCGCCTGGTATTGCCAACCCATCTTGTCATCAATGACCACCCCCAGGATGGTCATCCTATTGACCAACGCTACCCTCCGTCCTTTCATCCGGATAGCCGGCTTGTGCTCCCATTTGATCCCTTTCCTTTTAGTGCTTATGTCCCTAGGCTTAAAGCTGAGGGCTTCAGTTTTGGAGACATTGAACTTAAGGCCAGAGTCATGGGCCCCGTTCGAGAGGATTTGGAGAGAAGTTTCAACACACTTCTCAGCCTTCGCTCTCGAAGCAGCCTCAATGATGAGGAACTGGTCGTCAGCATAGATAACCAGCCAGGCTCCCTCAGGTAGCTCCTCCTGGAAAACGGTGTTTACCAGGATATTCCACAGAATAGGTCCGCAGCAAGAGCCCTGGGGGCAACCCCTAGCACAGTTTCTCTCCAACTTCCGCCCACCAAAACTGAGGCTAATCCGTCTATCCCTCAGGAAGTCACGAAGCAAGCTGCACAAATTATCAGGACAACTCATGTCCATCAAATTTCATCAGCTTGTTCCAGCTCATGGAGTTGAACGCGCCATCAATGTCCAGGGCCACGAGAAGAACCCAAGCACCCTTATTTAAGCCCATCTCAACCCCCTCTAACACCTCGTTCAGAGCTGTGGTTGTGGAGTTCCCTTCCCTAAAACCATGTTGGAAAGAGGAAAGGAGCTCATTACTCTCTAGCCAGTGCTTCAGTCGCTGAGCTAGTAGGCTATCCAGGACCATACCTAGACACACTAGTAAAGAAAGCGGACGATAATCATTAGGAGAATTACCCTTTCTACCAGACTTTTCGAGAAGCACTACTCGGGCAACCTTCCATGCCTCAGGAAAAGTACCAGTGTCCAGGCACCTATTGAAAAACCTGGCAAGAAGTGATGGGTGCATTCTTAACAGGGCTTTCACGACCGTGTTATCGATCCCTTCGGGACCAGGAGATTTCCTTTTCCCGAAATTGAAAGCCGTCAGTTTCACCTCATTCTCAGAAAAGGGCGGATCCACCAAACCACAAGTGGTCAGAGAGATCTCGTCTTCTGGTTCCTCGTTTCCGAAGTACCGATCCAAGTTGTTTTTATTTTATCTTCTGCTTTCGAGCGAGTAGGTCTAGAATACATTCTCTCTGAATTGTTGGTGGATGAAACAGCACCAGTGATTATTTTGGCCGCTTTTGCTTGAACACTGTCTAGTCTTACTTTTAGTGATGAGCTTGAGGGAGCCCAGACCGGTGTTGCATATTCCATTATCGGCCTTATTAAGGTGATATATGTTGTTCTGAGAATTCTGGGTTTTTCTCCCCAATTTGTTCCACATAGCCATCTCAGAATGTTTAGTTTTCTGGTAGCTCTATTTGAGGTGCTAATTATGTGTTTTGAAAATTCCAATTCCTCATTAATGACATTTAAAATAATTTTATTGATATCTTATCAATACATACAAAGTGCACAGTCTGCACTATTTAAAAAAAGATAATATGCATTATATACACTATGTACAATGAATATGGCGCCTCTGCCAGCGCTGCAGAGTTTGGTGGAGAATCGCCAGTGGGTCTCCAGCGACATCACGCATTTTGCGATCTACGATGAATACGTAGATCGCGTACTTCGCCGCTTAGGAGATGATGATGGCGTGGTCCTCGAGACCAACTGGAAAGATCCAGGACTGCAGTATCACACCTAGGTATTTTTGGATTTCTAATTTTATCAATTATTTGTTTGTTTATGCTTATTTTGTGGTTATATTTATGCCTTTTTCCCTGTCAGTGGAGAAGACGCATAGGTTTGGTTTTATTGGGTTTATGGTCATTTGGAGTTCCATTGCCCACTTCTCCAGTCCTCTCATTGATGTGTTCAGTATTTTTTACGATTTTTCTATGCTGCTACTTGTGTGCCATATGGCTATATCGTCTGCATAACAGGTAACCTTTGAGTCTTCAGTGAGGTAAGGATGGATGTCGTTAATATATAGCAGATAGAGTAGAGGGTTGAGCACAGATATTTGAGGTGCACCAGCCCATGTTCTTCCTTCCTTGGAAAATTCTCCATTGACCCAAACCTTTAACCTTCTTCCCCTTAAGAAGTCTGCAATCCAAGTTAAGGTTTCTCCTCTTACTCCGATGTTGTGCAGCTTTTCACGTAATTTCTCCCTCCACACTCGATCAAAAGCTGAGGTCATATCAATGAATATAGCCGTGGTCTTCTTTGGCGGTTTTTCCTGGAAAGAATCTATTATTGATTGACAGAAGTAGAACAGTTGATCAGTCGTACAGTGCTGGGATCTATAGGCAGTTTGGTAGAAGTTTATTTTATTATTGTTAGTGAGCCAGACTATGAGCCTAGAGTGGATAATCCGTTCTGTTATTTTACAAAGTATGCTGGTGAGAGCAATTGGCCGATAGTTCTTGGATTCCTTGGCATCTTTGTTTGGTTTCAGTATTGGCACAGTAATTGATATCTTCCAATTCTTTGGTCGTTTACCAGTTTACAATGAAATGTTCAGTATTCGTAGGAGTTGTTTATTAGCTTTGTCTTCAAAGTTTTTAATCATTTGACCAAAGATTAGATTATCTCTTGGTGACCTCTTGGATTTTTTTATTGATAAGTTTAGCTCATTCAGTGTGAAGTCTCTCGAGAAAATATCTTGTTGATGTGGAAGTTTCTTGCTTGTTTAACTAACTGGTTTATATTATTTTTAGAGTCCTGTCTTCATTCGTATATTTGAGTATGGAAGTGCTTGAAAGATATTCAGCAATTATCTTAGCCATCTGTTTGTTCTCGTTCTCGCTGTTCTATTCATATCGGTTAGAGTATTGGAGGATTGGTGTTGGTTTTGATTGTTTTCTAACACTCTAATCATATTCCAGTGTTGGCTGTCCTTTCTTGGATCCATTTTTTCGCAGAATTCTGCCATTTTTCTCTTGTTTGCATATCCAAATTTCTTGTTCTATTTTGTGACTAATTTCAATGTGTTACTTTCTCTTTTCTTTTGTTTTATTTTTTAAAGAAGTTCATTGATATTGTCTCTCTCTGCAATCATTGCCTCGATGTTGTGGTCCTTCCAGTAAGGTATCCACAGGTCTAACGTCTCCTTCTAGGTATCGATGCTTTTGCAGCTTTTGATATATTCGAAGAGAAGTTTTCCAAGTTTTTGTCAAACGTTCTGTAATTCAATTTTTCGTTGCACAGTTCTTCAAGCTTTTCTGTGAATTTTTTTCAAGTCGGCTTTCCTAAAGTTCCATGTTCTTTTATTCTGTTGGACATTCTCAATTTTGAAGTTTAGGGTTGTTAAAATTGGTCTGTGGTCACTGATTGCACCTCTGAGGATTTTCCATTGTGTTGTGGGTGCGATGTTGAAATTTATCGCTGTGATGTCTATTGCGGATTCTGTGCCTGTGTACTTGGATAGATAGGTGCTCTCTCCCTTATTTAATGGTGTACGGTCGAGGTCGGTGACCTTTGTTATCCTGGACAGATGATCCCCAAGTTGAACTTTTGGCGTTAAAATCGCCGAGTATGATTGTGATATCCGAAGAGGCTTCACTTAATGTCTCTATTGTGTGTACCCATACAAAATTCAAAGATTTCACGAGCTGAAAGTTGGCGATTTTGAGATGCGTCAAGAATTCGCTGCATGGGTTTTCCGGCAAATTGATTTTGATGAAAACTGGCTGTCGAATGTTCTGTGGACAGATGATGCTCACTTTTCTCTAAACGGAGAATTTAACATTCAAAACAGCCGCTTTTGAGCAACAGAAAACCCTAGGATTTTTACAGAAATGCCACTTTATCAGCCTAGAGTTACAGTTTTGTGTGGGTTCACTTCTTCTTTTATTATTGGGCCATTTTTCTTTGAAAAATCAATGGAAGAACTTTTAAAATCGTTTTTGTAACTGGTGAACGTAATGTTCAACTTTTTAGAGAAAAGGTAATGCCCATATTGCAGACAAGCACTAAGCGAAATAACATTCATGAAAGTTGAAGAACCTTCTCATATCTCCCGCGGTGCCAAACAATTGCTGAAGAATACGTTCGTTGAAAATCGTGTGATAAGTCGCCACTTTATATACCAGTGGCCTCCAAGATCACCAGACTTGACGCCTTGCGATTTTTGTTTATGGGGGTACATTAAATCGTGTGTTTATCGATGCTGGCCTACCACATTGGCCATGTTGAAGGCTTCTATCAGATGGCACGTTTTTATCAATTTCAACATATATGTTATTTAATGCTGTCCATTCTGTCATTTATCGTCTGCAGGCGGTGATTGAGAATGAAGGGTGCCACATTGAGCAAGAATTGTGACCTAATACAAGAGAGAAGGCAGTTACCTCATGTGTTATATAAGCTGCCATGTATTATATTATCTACCAATATTTTGCAGCTCTTTGTGTTGGGATATGGGGATAATAAATGCTGTCCTCACATCTTGACTCTTTTTTTTTTTTTGTGAACAGTAATATTTTGTTTGTCATTTGCTCACATATTATGTCGTGCAAATCAGAGTGTTATAACTTCTCGAATAACACTGGTACACACAATTTTTCCCCTTATGTTTGGTTTTTCGCTTTTCGCTCATTAGAAGTAATAGCATAAGGAATATTTTCTGTACACCAATAACTTTAGAAATTTTGTGCAAAAAAAATAATACAAAATGATTTTACTACCACGTTTTTCAACGCAAAAGGTTGATTTGAAAAATATTTTTATTTGAGGGGACACATTTTTTAAAATTGGGTACAGTATGAGAGAGAGTTGAATTAAAAATATTAGAAATTTATTATCTTCGGAAACAAACCGTATCTAAAATATCAAATTTTTTTTGCTACATGTTTTAATTTGCATTTACCTATTTTACATATCTCTGATTGTATTTAAAAATCGTTAACCAATTCTTCATATTTTTGGCGAAATGGTGTTTTATTAATTTGTTATTTGATATTATTAGGGTTCTTTCCTGGTATTCAAAAAGGAAAAATACGTGTCGATCAGTTATATTTTTCAATTTATCAAACAATTTGGCCGCTGAATCTCTGATTCTGGTAGTGCGCCATCTGGCGAATAAAATTGTAACTAAAATCAATTTCGAAATTTTCATTATTTGCCATAAAAAATCCCATTGCATCCTGAACACAATGGTGTTTACCGCATTGCTCTAGCGCAAATATTCGCGGAGTTATTAATTTTTAAAATAGTGCGGGACTTTTGGATCACCCTGTATATATATATATATATATATATATATATATACATATGTGGTGATTTATAAAGCAGTCGTGGTAGTTGTCTGGCAAGGACGCACACAGTATTCAGGAATAGGCCGAAGAAGGAACAGACACCGAAGACCACCCTGGGAACCACCAGCGTAGAGTCAACCTCCATGAGAACCTTTTATCGATAATAAAAAATCCAGATGTTTATAAACTCTTCTCAGAAGGATAAATTAGTCCCAAGGGAAGTAAGGTGACACGAGAAGCTCCCTAAAATGTTTGTTTTTATAAAAATGGACATATGTTCACCCAGGGGGTTATTCTAATCAACCCATTTTCTTTTTCTCTTCTCCTCATACAAGATATCCTTATTTAAATATTTTGACATATATACATATATGGTAAACTTTATCTGTTTAAAAAGTGTATTGACAAAATTAATGTCAATATATACCTTCAAACTCAATGTTGTTGTCGTGTCTAATGAAGAACCTCAGATGTCCCCGTGTATCTCTATCACAGCATTTCTCTTCATTGGAAAATAGGTTCCGTTAGTCACCTTGGAAACGAGCCAGAATTTGGTCAAATTTTCCAAGGGTCCAGGAGGGACCGCAGAGAGGAATGGTCGGACTTTTCTTTATGGAATAAAAAAAGAAATGGGAGACCTGAGTTGTCACGAAAGGTGTCTTCTGATGATAGTACCCAATTATACATCCAAGTATGAAACTGAACCATACAAACATTTTACATGCAGTTAGGTTCTTCATCTAAGCGACTTCCATGTCTTTGGTTCTTTCAGAAAATCTCTGAGAGGACGCAATCAAAAGTCGGACCTCGCGGTGGATAGATTTTCATGTTCTCAACCACAATCTAAGTACTGTATAAGCACTTATATGAGCAGAGAAATATAAATCTTATCTACAAGTGGATGGAGAATGAGTGTTATGACAGTGTTTATATTCGAAATAAGTTATTTTCGTTCATATACACCATCAGGAGATGCTTTATTCTTAATTTATCCACTCGATCCCAATACAATCTCAAGTTTTTGCTATTTTTTCTCTTAGACTTTTGTTTTGGTTTTGATGCCTCTATTCCTTTAGTTTTAAAATATAACTGCATGCCATTTTCTAATTCAACATGCTGTATTTCACTAATTATAGGTTTATTATTAATGGGTCTGAATTTTAATTTTATTTAAACCAAAAATCACTTTTTTATATGTACAGCTTTTATTCAAATGTAATCTAATTTTGATTCTGAAAACTCCCCTTGGAAATTAATTTGACAAAAATAAAACAAATGTTGATTAAACCGACTAGCCAAAACCTGGAGAGTGTAACAATATCACCACATATATATATATTTATATATGCACCTATATATCTTTTCTTATACGTTTTATACGTCTCATGATGTGTGAAAAATAACTTTATTATTCTCTTTTCATTTTATAAGAAATATTTACTGAAATATTTGTTACGCAAACTTTGACTTTAATCATCATAGATGCTGACGTCACTACGATGACGTAACTTCCAAATTCTACCCTTCAACCTTACTGTTATTGTTTACCGCTAACTTGTCTTAACAATATATGTAATGGAACAAGTCGTTCCTTAAATAAATATATATTTGTTTTTATCAGAAGGGATGTCCTCGTAACTACAACATACGTGAGTACAAACAAAACAACCAGAAATCCTCAAAAAGAATAACCATATTTTGCTAAGCCTATATCAATTTGGTAGCAGTGCGTTGTTTGGGCGCGCGAATTGGACTAACCGCCAATTGATCCATTTAAATCATAAAGAAAATAAATAATTGGACTAACCGCCAATTTAGAAAATAAATATTGAATGAAAAATGGATACATATAACTTAGCAAAAATCGAACAGTTAACAGAAAACAACTATACAACGTGGTCCATGAAAATGGAAGCAATTCTAGATTCAAAAGATCTCTTCGAGGACGTAATTGTTAATGACGAGCCAGACTTTACAAAAAATAAACTAGAATATGATATTTGGAAGAAAAAGAATCGGGAAGCATACAGCCTAATAATATTGTCACTTTCGGATGACTTAACAATCATCTTTCGAGACGATAAAAGAGCCAAAAGAATTTGGTACGACATAAAGAAAAGGTTCGAAGGATCTCTAGAAAATAAAAGGATAGACCTAATGTTGGATCTAGCCAGACTAAAATTGAACCCAAATGAAAATGTCAACATGTATATTGTACGAGCACAGAAACTGGCACAAGAGATCACCCAGCTAGGAAAGACTGTAACAGAAAGAGAACTTGTACGATACATTGTTGAAGGACTCACACCTAACTTTGACACGATCGCAGCAGCACTGTCAATAAACAGAGGAATCTCCTTACCAGACTTGAGACAAGCTCTACTGGATTTCGAGAAGAAAAGACAGGACAGAAGCAAAAATCCTGAAAATGCTTTCAGATCATCAGGCAACCAATTCAAAGAAAAATCATGCTTCATTTGCAAAAGAAAAGGACATTTCAAGAAAGACTGTTGGTTCAACCCTGACAACAAAGGAAATCAAAAGAATACAACAAACAAAAATAACATGGCCAGTACAAGGAACTACCATAAAGGACCAAAACAAAACAAAGACACAGCCAGATCAGCAATCCAAGAACGAACGGAGGAACCATCCCAACGAAGAGACTCCACTTCAGAATACGCACTACATGCAAGCACAAGGGAGGAACGCCCGACAACTCAGGACGTGTGGATAATTGATTCTGCGTGCACAAGCCACATGACTTCCCATGGTGATTGGATCGAGCACAAGACGGAGGAGAGAAGAAGCATACAAGTGGCAGAAGAAGGGAGGCACATCGAATCTACCTCATCGGGATTAATCCAAGATACTGTACAAGGTAAGGACAAACTTAACAACGCTGTAACCCTGCATAATGTCGTCCATGTACCACAGCTGAAAGGAAATCTAATGTCCATTCCAAGCGTAGTAAGAAGAGGGAACTCTGTTCTTTTGAACTCTGAAGGAGCATACATATACTCTTCTGATGACAAGCTAATAGGAACAGGCAACTTTGATGGTAACATGTACACATTGAACCTATCACGTTTACCTGAAGCAACTCATGTTCCAAATGAACATTGCTTGATTTCAAAGGACAATTCTAGGACTGCATGGCACAGAAGGTTAGGACATCCTAGTGACAACAAACTAGACCTGATTTTGAAGAACAATCTTCTAAAAGGCTTGAACGCTATAAATGGTACCCTTGATCAATGTGATGCTTGCTCCTTGGGAAAAATGACCAAAGTACCCTATGTTCACACAGATAACAATCAGGAAAGCTACCCATTTGAAGCCATTTATGTCGATCTCTGTGGTCCAATGAGAATAAACTCCTTGGGCGGAAGTAAATATTTCTTGACCATCGTAGATGGATTTTCTAGGAGAATATTTGTAGAATTTCTCAAAGATAAACTCTCAGCAGCAGAAGTTTTGAAGAAGTTTATTGTAAAGAGAGAAAACGAACTAAACTCAAAACTAAAACGACTTAGAACAGATAACGGAACAGAATTTATCAATAAAAACCTTGAAACCTTCATAGAATCCAGAGGAATTAAACATGAACTAACTACACCGTACACCCCAAGAAGCAATGGGAGAGTTGAAAGAGCTAACAGAACACTATTAGACAAAGGCCGAACACTTCTGGCAGACTCCCAATTACCCCTACACTTCTGGGCAGAAGCTGTGAATACAGCTGCATATCTGTACAATCTAACTCCCACAACCAATGACCCAGACACTACCCCTATGGAAAAATGGAAAGGTAAAAAGCCATCCGTCTCTCACATCATGAGATTTGGTTGTGAAGTTTTCTATAAACTCGAGAATCATCAAAGACACAAACTAGAAGCTAAATCTAAGAGAGGAATATTTGTAGGCTATTCAAGATGCAGAAGAGCTTATCGAGTATTTGATATCACAGCGAGAGTCATTCTTGAAACCGCAGACATTCACTTCAGAGAGAACAATAATGTCATCTCGGAAGAAAAACAAAGTGATAATAATACGGACACTGACACATATTTCTTCATTCAGGAGGATGAACAACTGGACAATCATGTTCTATCAGATGTTGATATTGAAGAGCCAGCACCAGATACCATGGTCAACAGACAGACAGAGTCAAGTGAATCAGACAGACCACAAAGAACTCGAACAATACCTAAAAGATTCGATGACTACGTTCTGGCTACTACGAATGAAACCATTCCGAAAGACTATGATGAAGCCATCGCATGCGAAGACAAGAAACATTGGGAGAACGCAATGCTTGAGGAAATACAGAACATGTACTCGCATCAAGTATGGGAACTGGTACCTAGACCTGTAAACGCTAAAGTTGTCAAAAGTAAATGGGTGTTCAAAATATCTAAAGACCAAGAAAACAAAACTTACAAAGCTAGACTTGTTGCAATGGGATACAACCAAATCCCAGGAAGAGATTACAACGAAAGTTTCAGCCCTGTAATTAAAAATGCCACCCTCAGGACTGTTTTGTCAATGGCAGCAACAAAAGATTCAGTCATTAAACTTTTTGATGTGAAAGCAGCCTATCTAAATGGAAACATTGAAAACACAATATTCATGGAACAACCTGCTGGATTTGTCCAAGACAGAAACAAAGTTTGCAAACTCAACAAAAGTATTTACGGTCTACCTCAATCCGGAAGATCGTGGTATGAGAAATTCAGTCAAGTACTTCATGACTGTGGACTGGAAAAACTTAAATCTGATCCTTGCCTATTTAAATGGAAGAATGAAGACAAATACTTCTATGTAGGGATATATGTTGATGACTTTATCACTGTCTCAGATTCTGAAGATACCTCAAACAGATTCATCAATAAATTGAGACATCACCTGGAAATAAAGGATGTAACATGTAAAGGCATGTTTTTGGGAATCAAGATCATACAAGACAAGGAGGGAATTTCGCTACAGCAACGCCACTATGTACAACAAATATTACAGAAATATGGAATGGAAAATTGTAAGGAAGTTCCAACACCAGGTTCCAAAGAAATCAATTTGGACAATCATATTGAAGATGACGATTGTGATCAGCACACTTACCAAGAAGCCCTTGGAATGCTAATGTTTCTAGCTGTTAACACCAGACCCGACATCGCTTACATCACTAGCAAACTTTCACAGTACTCCAGACAACCAAAACAGATGCACTGGACAGCAATCAAAAGAGTGATGAGATACCTACGAGGAACAATTGACCTAGGAGTGAAATTTGAAAGAGGGAAGACTGGAATCCTGAAGTCCTACGCCGATGCCAGCTGGTCGACCACTCATGACGGAAAATCCTACGGCGGATATGTATTGAAGCTCGGCGAAGCAACTATAGACTGGAAAAGTAGTAAACAACCACTCGTCGCCCTCTCCACAATGGAAGCGGAAATGATAGCTGCTTGTGAAAGCTGCTGTCAAATCAAGTGGATAATAAACCTGTTACGAGAGCTGGAAGAATGGAATTTCATGGAAAAACCAACTGCGATCTATACAGACAGTCAGTCATTGATCAACTGGATCTCCAGCCCTAAACAAAGCAGTCGCTGTAGACATATCAACAGAAAGTACCACTTCTTGAGAGACTGTTATGAATCCAGAGACATCTGCCTTCTGTACAAGCCATCTCAGGACCTGGAGGCGGATATCTTCACAAAGGACCTATCCCGAGACCAGATGAAGAAACACCTGGAGAGCCTCAGCATCGTGGGAATAAAGCCAAAGTAAGGAGGGAATTGTTACGCAAACTTTGACTTTAATCATCATAGATGCTGACGTCACTACGATGACGTAACTTCCAAATTCTACCCTTCAACCTTACTGTTATTGTTTACCGCTAACTTGTCTTAACAATATATGTAATGGAACAAGTCGTTCCTTAAATAAATATATATTTGTTTTTATCAGAAGGGATGTCCTCGTAACTACAACATACGTGAGTACAAACAAAACAACCAGAAATCCTCAAAAAGAATAACCATATTTTGCTAAGCCTATATCAATATTTAATATCATTAAATTGTTTCAAAATATATATTTTATTCAACTCTATATTTTTATTTCTTATATTATTCATTTTGTCATCTTAAATTCTCTTCAAAATATATTTTTCTTTTTTTTTTTCCTATTTTAATTATCCCAGATTCCTTGTTTGTGTATTACCGTATATTTTATTTATTAAATAGAATTATGTGTGTTGTTAGCCTATAATTTGGTATATTTGATCAAATCTATATTTTTATTTTTGTTGTCTAGACTATTGAAATCGAATAGATTTAGAATTTAACAATTCTTTATGCATATTTAATAAATATTATATATTGTTGTAAGATTTAAGTACTTACGGCTTGTAGGAAGGCATGAGGACGTTGAGGATTATATGATAATAATCTTTATTATCCATTTAGCAAGAAAAGACAAAGTTATGGTAGCGAACAGTTATAGAAGTATAGAGAAGAAGGTAAACAAACAGTTGTGATGATGATAGGTCCAGTGTGGCGCTAGCTGTCGTAGCATTCAGTTATCCAACAAATCCCCGGCATGAATGTGGAGACATCACGAGGTTGTAGCGTAACTTCTCAAATGTCGGCCTTGGTAGCGGCTTGGTCAGAATGTCCGCCTTCATGTCGCCAGTTGGGCAGTAGATCATTTTTATCACTGTCTTCTTCTGAAGATCCTTCAGGTGATGGATCTTGGTTGCGATGTGCTTGGTTCTAGAAGACACTTTTTCGGATGAACATATCTTGAGACATGATTGATTGTCTTGGTGGAAGTAGATTGGAGCTTTCTGTTCCAGTTCGAGATCCTTTAGCAAGTCGAGAAGCCATAACAGTTCTTGTGAGGCTTCAGCTGCGGAGATTAGTTCCGCTTCGGTGGATGAGAGAGATACGCAACCTTGTTTCCCAGTCATCCATGAGATGGGGTTTGAACCCAGTAGGAACAAGTTTCCGCTTAGTGATTTTCTGTCGGTGTTGTCGCTTGCCCATGTGGCATCGCTGTATGCTTCCAGCGTGGGAGGTTTTTGGTTAGATATGCGTAGCTCGAGTTCTTTAGTAGTTTTTAGATATCTTACGATTCTTTTTGCTGCATTCCAGTCACAATTTCTAGGATTCTGGTTTCTGCTGCTAAGTATGCAGACTGGAGCTGCGATATCTGGTCTGGATACTACGCTTAGGTACAATAGTGAGCCTATCAGTTGTTGGTATTGAACGTTGTTTGGTAGAAGTTTTTCATCAGATATACCGGGATATCCGCTTTCCATGGGAGTGAAAGTAGGTTTCGCTTCTTGGAGATTGTACCTTTCAACTAATTCTTGGATTTTATTCTTTTGGCTCATAAGGAGTTCACCTTCTTTGTTCCTGGAGATTTCTATACCAATGAATTGAGTGGGGTTTCCGAGGTTCTTTATTTCGAATTCTTTTTCGAGAGTTTTTACAGTGTTTTGGATGATTATTTCGGAATCGCTTGCAAGGAGCATGTCATCCACATATAGAATCAAGTAGATGGAATGGTTTTCTTCATTCTTGGTGAAAAGGCATGGGTCTACAATGCTCTGTTTGAAGTTATTTTTAATTAGAGTGCTTGCAATTTTTGTGTTCCAAGATCTTCCAGCTTGTTTTAGACCGTAAATTGCCTTCTTTAGTTTGCAGACTTCGTTTGTTTGTTTTGTATGGAGTCCTTCTGGGAGTTCCATGTAGAGTTCTTTATCTAGGTCGCCGTGTAGGAACGCTGTCTTGACATCGAGGTGGTTCACTTTCATCCCTTTGTAGACTGATGCTGCTAGGAAGGCTCTAATTGTAGAATGCTTCACAATTGGTGCAAAGGTTTCTTCGTAGTCTCGGCCAAATTTCTGATTGAACCCTTTTGCTACGAGTCTGGCTTTGTACCGCTCTATTTCTCCTTTGGAATTGAGTTTTTGTTTATAGGTCTATTTACATCCTATGATCTTTTTGTCCTTAGGTAGAGGCGTTAGTTCCCATACATTGTTCTTCTCAAGAGAATTTAGTTCTTCGTTCATTGCTTGTAGCCATTTTTCTCTTTCTATTTTTGGTAATTGTAGGACTTCCGAGTAGTTGGTAGGTGTCTGAATGTCTTGAGCTTCAGTTTTGTACAGCATGTAGTCATTTCTTATGGGAGGTATTCCCTTTGTTGGTCTCGTGGATCTTCTTTGTGTGACCACTTGTGTTCCTGTGCTTGTACTGGGTTGAATGTAATCCTCGGTTTCTGAGTCCTCAAGGTTTTCGGATTGTGTTCCTGGTTCCTGACTTTCCTCTTCATTTCCAATATGATTGGAGGAAGTTAGATCTGTACTTAGTACTTGTGGTGAAGTTGTTTTTGTGGAAGCGAGGTGAAACCCATTTTCTTTTTCTATAAATTTTACGGATCTGCTGATTGTGATGTTGTCTGTATCGTGCAGGATTCTGTATCCTTTGCTTCGATCATCGTATCCAAGAAAGATCCCTTCGATAACTTTGCTATCCAACTTGTTTCTTTTTATCTTGGGAATATAGGCGAAGGCTTTACATCCGAATCTTTTTAGATGCTTCAGACTGGGCTTCCTGTTGGTCCATAGTTCAAAAGGAGTCTTGTCTGTAGCTTTCGAGGGTATTCGGTTGTGTAGGTAATTAGCTGTGGCAACCGCTTCCGCCCATAGAGACTGTGGGAGTCCTGAGTCAAACAGCATGCATCTTGTCATCTCCATTAGTGATCGATTTTTCCTTTCGGCTACTCCGTTCTGGGCTGGTGAGTAGGGGACTGTTAGCTGATGTTTGATTCCGCTTTGGTTCAGGAAATCTTCGACTTGTCGGTTTACGTACTCACGACCGTTGTCTGTCCGTATGGTTTGGATATTTTTTCCAAATTCCGTGTGTGCTGAGATGACGTAGTCTTTTATTTTTTCATAGGCTTCGTCTTTTCCTTTCAGGAGGTAGGTCTTCGTGTATCTGCTGTAGTCATCAGTGAAGGTGATGAAGTATCTCTTACCGCTGAGAGAGTTAGTTGGTAATGGACCGCAGATATCACTGTGGACAAGTTGAAGCGTTTCAGTTGCTCTGTACTCTGTGAGTTTTCCTTGAATGCACTGAACGCAGTCTGTGCTGTGCGAACAGTTATTTAGACTTAGTCCTCTTGCTAGGTTCTCATTTCGAATCTTCTTAATAGATTCTATATTTCTGTGTCCTAGTCTGTCGTGCCAGAGCATGAGGCAATTTTTGTTCTTGCAGTGGTTTTGTTTTGCAACATTTGCTTTGAATGTGCGAGTTTGGGGGTTGTCATCCAGGTGGAGTCGGTACATTCCACTGTCAAGTATACCGTTCGCGAGGGCTGTGTTGTCTCTTTCGATGGTACACCAATCTCTGTTGAACGTTACTTTACATCCGTTGGAGGTGGCCGCACTCACTGACAGAAGGTTGTCTGTTAGTTCCGGGATGTAGAGAACTTTTGTGAGAAGTAAGGTGTCAGTCTTTCCTTGGGGTGTGATGACTTTTATTTCTCCTTGTCCTATCCCTTTGACCTGCAGCTTATTGCCATTAGCAACCACAACATTTTGTGTTTGTTCTCTGTTAAGTTCAGTGAAGAAGCTTTCATCGTACGCCATATGAGATGTGGCTCCAGAGTCGATGAACCAGTTGTGTACACTTGCTTCTCGTTGAGTGCAATTGAGAGCTTTTGGGTTAGGTCCTTTTGTTGTTCTCTGGTTTGTGGGTTGTTCTTGGGTGACACTCGACTGATTTGTGTACGTTGGTACGTTTCCTCTTCTGAAGTTTTCATATTTGTACTCTTTGTTGCTGTTGTTTCGCTTTTGATAGTGCCAACATTCTTCTTTGGAGTGGTTTGGTTTGTGGCAGAAAGAACAGAATTTCTTCTCTTTTTCTCTTCTTTGGCTTGAAGCTCCGTGGAGGCTTTTTAAGGCTTTTGATGCGGTGCTTTCGTCTTTCGAGCTTTCTACTCTGCGTGTGTGTTCATCAAGGAGTTTGTTCTTGGTGAATTCAAGCGTTAGCTCGTCATCAGGCCTTGATTCCAACATCGTGATGAGATTGGAGTAGCTCTTTGGAAGCGAGCAAAGCAGTATAGCCGTGATGTGAGAGTCCTTTAGTGTTTCGCCAATGGTTCGCAGTTTGTCAACAAGTTCCATCATGGTAGTGATATGCTGTTGCATGTCTTTGTCTTCTTCGAGTTTTAAGCTGTATAGTTTCCTTAGCAAATAAATTTTTCCTGAGAGTGTTTTTCTTTCATAGATATTTTTAAGAGTGTCCCAGGTAGCTTTGGCTGTTAGTAGGTTTTTGACATGCACTATTTGTGAGTCCGCGATGCTTAGATTAATGATAGCTCTAGCTTTTGAGTCTTTCTTTTTCCATTCGACTTTAGGTTCATCTGGAATATTTTCGGTGACAACTTCCCAAAGATCTTCCTTTTGCAAAAGCATTTCAATTTTGAAAGACCATAGTGAGTAGTTATAGCCGTCGAGCTTATCTAGGGTTACATCGTGGCTCGGGAGTGACGCCATTTTTGCTAAGCCTTTTTTCTTTGTCTTAACTCGTTAGTTGAATTTCATGCAATATTCAGTCTCATAATCTAATTGTTGTAAGATTTAAGTACTTACGGCTTGTAGGAAGGCATGAGGACGTTGAGGATTATATGATAATAATCTTTATTATCCATTTAGCAAGAAAAGACAAAGTTATGGTAGCGAACAGTTATAGAAGTATAGAGAAGAAGGTAAACAAACAGTTGTGATGATGATAGGTCCAGTGTGGCGCTAGCTGTCGTAGCATTCAGTTATCCAACATATATAGTTGTTTTTATACAGCTTTATCGTGCCACATAACTATTAATTATATCAAAATTAATATTAAAATATAAGAGATAAAATAAAGATAGAATTAGAAATATATATTAGATATATTTCAAAATATTTGTTTTTTATTTATTTTAAAACTTAATACAATATTTAAATAAATCAATTCTGATAATAAAATGAAAAATACAAACTTCTCAAATGATAAAAGTAAATTTTTTAAAAAGTATCTCACATAAAATACATAGTTATTATAAATTCTAAGAAAAATTTAAATAACTTTGTATCGAGAAAATATTAAATACATTTTTTAAAAGTTCAAATTCAGAGTGATTCTTCTTTTAAAAATCTAAAGAATAAATTTAAATATATTTTCAAAACGAAATATTTAAAAATATATATTCAGAGAGTAATTGATTGGTATTTAAAACGTAGTTGGCAGGACTGTGGAGATAACATCGGCTGTCAAAATATTTCGTTTATTAAAGCTACAGACGATAGTCATTATTTTGCTGACAGCAAATAGTAGCGTTTACCCAATTGCACCAGAGGAATTAAAAACCAAAATGTAAATGTCGATATTTTTTTGTGCTTCAAGAATTTTTTAAATGTTTAAATAATATAATTTTTTTTCAGAGAGAGACACGACAAAAAATATTTATAAATTGTATTTTTTGTTTAATACAATTTAAAATATATATTTGGGTTCTATAAATTCTCAAGGAAGACATGTTATTGGTATTCCGTTAGTATGTTTGACATGGATTAATGAATAAAAATTTGATATTATTAAAAGAGAAATTGCCGTAAAGTATAAATAAAGAATATAAACAGTATCAATGCGTTTCTTTATTCGTGAAAAGTGCAAGCTTTCTAATCTTTATATTCCTTCTACAGACATAGCTATGCATAGGCGATGCCTGTAGAAGGATTTTAAAGATCCGAAAACTTTCACTTTGCACGAATAAAGAAATGCATTGCTATTGTTTATATACCTATTCAATAAGTTGATAGACACAAATTAGCGTACGTTATTATTCATATACCTAAAGTGGCACCAATTCCTCGAAAAATGCGCTGAAACAATGCATTTTGTTTTATCACCATAGTACAGAATGTAAGGTTGGCAATAATTAATAAACCACAACACCAGTTACTGGCAAATTCATAGAAATATTAACACTGTCTCTATTAATGGCTAATTCGACCGATTTCATATTCACTTTCGTAGGATGTTTTTAAATTGAAGCCGTCCCTGTACTTATTAGGGTTATAGCCCGTAATCATGGTGTATAGGCTGAAATGGAGAGGTTTGACTTTCGGTATATGCAACATAAAGTTGCGTTGAGATGAATTAAAGTAACTAAAGAAGCACCTCTCCCTTCAAAATACAAATTTTAACGATGTACTTTTTATCACCCCCCCCCCCCCTCCCTTAGTAAAATACTTTACTAGTAATGATAAAGAATGAGCCCCAATATCAGTTTAGGAAAATTCAGGAAAAACCACCAAAACTGGATACCACGGTTATTACATATTTCTCATAAATAATTAAAAATATTGTTTGTATATAAATTGATTATATTTTTATGTTTATACAAGTATTAACTTATATAAACATACTAACATTATACTTGTATTAATAATTTCTTGAGAACAAAATTTTTATACACAATTATAATTGATTCGAAAATACACTTGTATTCTATACTGCATTGTAAAATATTTTAAATAGGACTTGGTTATCACCAATGTGGTTGGAAAGATGGTCTAAACCGTTGGTTTTCGACCGCTACGACCCGGGATCAAATACCGCATTGGATACTTTTTAAAATTAATTAAATGCTCCAATGCCCTCCGATTTTGCAAAAGTACAACCCCACTAGCGAGTGCAAGTAATCAAAAGGGGCTATGGCACATTTTTAAGTGCAAAGTCGAACTACTTTTCACATGTGTAGACATGTGGTGCACTAAAGATAAAAATAGTTTCTTTCTTCTACCCACCATGATTAACATGGCCTGTACCACGTGTACTAGGGATAATAATATTTAAAAAATGATTACCATGGCCAGTACCGCGTTGTACTAGGGATAATAATAATAACTATTAACTAATAGTTACTAATAAACTGATAACTAATAATAATATACGCGTACGAATTTACATATCATGATTTTCTAACATCTTGTATTATATTTGTTATAATGGGCATTCTTATCTTCTGCTTCTGGGAAATCTTTTCGTCTGGCAGAGATAACTTTACGTCTGCTACAGAATGGAAAATCCCTGCTCTGACTTATCGTCTTCTTTTTCCTGTTTCCCGATCCCCTCCACGGATAGCTATTTTATTTCTGGTCTCCAACAATAGATACTGATTAGAATCTGACGGAATTTCTGAGATGGTTCATCATTGATGAGCTAGATCCCTATTAATTTTACCCACGTTTTACCATTTCACATTTGGTAAATGACGTAAAGGATGTTGAGATATTATAAAATTATATTATGATGCATTAGCGCGCCATCTGTTATCAAAATTCGAAACTATTATAGACGTGTATCATTCTTTTTTTAAAAGTAGAAATTGTTTATTTTAAAAAAAAGAATCATACGCGTCTATAATAGTTTCGAATATTATAAAATAAATAAAGCTTCCAGGGTTAAGTTTCTTGTAAAACATTTTATTTTCAAGTTTTCAGACTTGTCAGTCCTTCAACAGGATTATCACGTTAATGATTTAATAATAAATACTATTTTGGGCCTATTTGTGTTGCTGTTCTTATTCTAAATTATGTAAATTCTTTTTACAACCGAGGTGTATATACATTAGTAGAAAGATTCTTTGTTCCATCTGAATATTTTCAAATTTCTAATCTAGTAATGAAACTGCTGGGAGGGTCACCACTGTTGAGATATCTCTTGGTTTATTCTGATAATATCTTCTGCTATATTTTTTAATGTATAGCTCTACACTCGTAGAACAAATCCATGGTAGTGGGAGTTGAATGCTTTAAAGATTATCACATCTTAAAACCTGTCTTGCTTTCACCTTGCCCTGTTAATTTATCTTTTTGAACATTAATAAATCAAATAACTATATAACAAACTACTGCCCCGTACTGAAATGTTGTTTTCGTGTCCAATGAATAGCCTCAGATGTTTAAATGCATTTCTATTACAGCAGTTTCAATGTTATCTATCTTGGATGTGTGAAGCTTCTGCTCTGGGTCCATGTCAATACAGCAATGATAAAACGAGCTATATGAGAAAGCATTCAAATACAATAATAAAGAGGTGTGGTAGAATAAAATAGTAGATAAGCTACTTGAAGGGTTCTCTAACTGATAAGACATGTCCTCTTCCAATATATTTGCAGAAAGGGCAAAGGGGAAGTTTTTATTATAAAATAAAAGAAGAATTTGAGCGCATAAATAATTTGCAATATTCAAAGAATGCATCACGAATAGATTGGCGAATATAATTGGAGAGAAAAGAGAGATATAAAGAGTAAAAATGGAAGAGAGGAAAACAAGAAAGATACGGAGGTTTATAGGAACTATAGAAGCTTTATAAGAAAACATTAAAATACAATAATAAATAGGTATGGTAGATTAGAATCGTGGCTAAGCTACTTGAAGGGTTCTCTAACTGATGAGACATTCCCTCTTCCAATATCATTGCAGTAAAGGCAGTAGGGATGTGTTTATCATAAAAGTAAACAAACATCCGAGCATAAATAATTTGCAATATTCCCAGAATGCAACACGAATAGATTGTTCATTATAACTGGAGAGAAGAGAGACAGATATAAGGTGTAAAGATGGAATTGTGGAAAACCAGAAAGATACGGAGGTTCATAGGAAGAGCTTTGATTGGTCAGGAAACAGACGATTTCCGGCGGGCTGTTCAAACATGGCCGCGGGGTGTTGATCATCCTGGCATGGTTGCTAGATTAGATAGAAATTGACGGCATGACGCTATTGGAAATATGTCAGTACTTATTAAACTCATGTTTCTTAATTAATAACTTTCTAATGCCCAAACTGGAATGGCAAGATAATGAAGGGGCCTTGCTCATCATGGTAAACTCTCCCAGCGGTTTCACCAGTTTAATCTACCATACCGCTCTGATATTACATTGGGCTGCTTTGCTTTTATATCGGGTATACAAAATTAACTTTTGATAAAGCTATTTTAAACGAACTACGGTCATAAGATTTGAAGATAGTATAAATATATTGTCTAATGTATATATCTATAATATATTTATTATTTATATATATTTATTTATATTATGTATTATATAATACAAATAAAAACACCAAAACGCGAATGTTTCTTTTCACAAATAAATCAAACTTATACTGCCCTTACTGAGACGAAAAAATATATTGGGAGGACTTGGCTCATCAGTGGTGAACCCTCCCTGCGGTTGCCTGATGAGCCAACCCTCTCAATATATTTTTATCGCAATAAGGACAGTAGAAGATTGATTTATTTGTGAAAAGAAACATTCGTGTCTTAATGTTTTCATTCGTTCTATATAGATGGCGCGTTATTGCTTTGTATGTATATATATATGTGACAATATCGTTGCGTAATTTCTTGTTGTTCGATTTGAATGGTGAGGATTGGTTGAAACGCAGTCGTTTGAGTGGAAGTTGAAGCATACAGTTAGGAATAATCAGGACACGTGATGGGGTTTGAAAATAAAAGGCAACTGGGTTGGAGGAAAGAAAGCTTGAGAAGAGCGGAGCGGTTTTGACTGTTAATTATCTGATCACATGGCGGTGATTGACTTAACTATGGGCTGAGCGGAGGGAGAGAGGTCCAGAGCAGATGTTACCTTGTTGGGAGCGAAGGAGCAACTCTAGGTGTTGTTCCGATGGTAGCCAAAGCACAACTGACAATTCTTGCTTCTCGATTTAACACCACGAGTTGTCTTCCTTCCCATTGGTCGAAGGATGGAACGTGCCCGTTTTTCTATTGGTTGACCTACTTAGTTATTGCTTCCTAATTGGACCGGCGGCTTTCTTTGGTGGAAGATATGCCCGGCCTGGTCAGGAAGTATCGGGTGTTAGTTCGACTCTATTTACTTCCGCGGTTATCAAATACGTCCGGTCTTGCTCCGGAAATATTGGGCGTCTCTCTATTTTTATAACTTCTGGTCACCAGTTACGTCCGGCCTTGCCAGGAAGTATTGACTGTACAAGTTATTTATACTTGTGCCCGCTTTTAACCTGCTTCCTATGTCTTGTTGCTACTTTCTTTCCTCCAGTTACCTTATTCTTTATTAAATCTTTGAAAATCATACATTGTACATGCATAGTGGGTCGGGGGGTGCATACAATTATATACAAATTATGACATATATATATATTTATTATATTTATATTAAACAAATCAAGAAATGTCAATCTTAATACGTTTTCCATAATTATGTTTATCATGGGTAAATTATTAGTTATCTATCAAAATTTACGGTAGAAAGGCGGATAAATGATGAAAGAATAAAGTCTGTTATTAATATTATATTAAACTATTAAGAAAAAATACATTTTTGATCGTGCAACTGAAATATGCTGATGGCTTGCGATCAGGAAATTACCTCTTTGGTAGATTGTGAAGATTCCATAAGATCCCGTGAGGATCTCATGGAATAAAGTCCGCCCTAGACTGACAAGGACCATTAGCCCGAAGCCATGGTCTCTAGGTGGACGCTTCTCAGTTTGCCAAAGCTGGTGTTGTGGCTTTGTTACCGACTCGAGGCCGCTAGTTGCGGCGACGGTCAATAGATGGCGTCAGGTTTTGACGTTTATTTTGACAGGAGAGGCGCCCTGTGCCTCTATATTAACTCTGTGCGATTAAATGTTCACATTTTTAATTGAACTTCAACCACACATGAACTAGATTCATATAAAGAGATGTTTTACCTTTTTTTAATACAAGTTTTTGTTGAATAACTTTTCACCATTGATTTATCAGCAATGAGTATGGCTGAGAACGTCTTCGGAATATAAATTTTTTTAAATCAAATTCCTTTTTCAATCAAAGCATCAAATCTGTAGAACGACGTTTGACAAATTTTCCCGAAAATGTTGCTTTTGAACGAAAAATCGTAATTTATTTTAAGGAGAAATAACCACTTTTCTATCCTTTGGGATGAAGTATGAAAGGATGAATTGTGAAAGGTAAAGATGAACGGAAAAATAAAAGTGTTCCCATCCTTGGACACTTTATTTTTCGTTTATCATTACTCTTCACAATTCATCCTTTCATACTTCATCCATAAGAATAGAAATAGTCTTTATTTCTCCTCAAAATAAATAACGATTTTTCGTTCAAAAGAAACATTTGCGGTAAAATTTGTCAAACATCGTTTTACAATAATAAGCCGCATTATATTGTATTATAAACATCAATTCTGATTTAATTTATCATTTAGAGAGATTTAAAATTTATCATCTTATAATAAATATAATTTTCACAAATGAAAATTCATCAGTTAATTTGATCACTTTTCCTCTTTTTTTTTTATAAATAAAATAGAAGAAAGACATATTAACCCACTAGTAAAGATAAAAAAAAATATTTTCAGTAATTATTGAATTAAAATTTTAATTAAAAAATTATGTAATTTTATTTTTATTGAATTTATTTGATGTGTTTTAAAAATTGTCTTTTAATTCATTTATAAATATATATTAAATTTTACGTTGATTATATATTATATATATAAAAATTCCATTTAAAATTTATTAAATAAAAATTTGACTAAATTTTATTTTATAATACTTTAAAAATATTTCTATTTAACAGTTATTGCTTAGAGACTTTGTGTATGGATATTAAACATCTTTTTGGAAGAAAATTGATTTCAAATATGTTTAGTTGGAAAAAATGGGTGTTTTTTAAATGAATTAAGCATTTGTTGAATAAAGATGATTGAATGAATTTATTTAAGTAGACTCATAGATAAAATATAAGGAAGTGGAAAAGTCTTTTTTGTCACTGGTCGTGTTTTATTTTGAAGGAGACAGAAGCAAATTTGTTCACACTTGGTTATCTCGTATGTCTTCAATAAAGGTCACCGTAATATCTTTCAGAGTTATTGTCTCAATCACAATATACATATAAAATAAAAGGAATTAAAAGCGCGAATGTTTCTTTTATACAAAAAACGAAGTGTAGCATATAAAAGCAGAATGATCCAATACAGTATTAGAGCTCTGAGAAGCGGTCTGGTGGATTAAATTGGCGAAACCGCTGGGAGGGTTCACCACTGATGAGCCAAGCCCTCCCAATATATTTTTTCATCGCAGTAAGGACAGTAGAAGTTCGTTTTATGTATAAAAGAAACATTCGCGCTTTTAAATCCTTTTATTTTATATGTATAGATGGCGCGTTATTGCTTTGTGTTAATCTATTCCTAATAGCCTTGTCTTTATAGTTTGCTGAAGAGCATTGCTCGAAGCAAATATTTGAATGTAATTCTACTGTCCTATAAGCCTATGTCCATAGTTTACTTGAAAACCATTTCTAAGATTCCATCCTTCAGTGTAGCATATAAAAGCAGAATGATCCAATACAGTATTAGAGCTCTGAGAAGCGGTCTGGTGGATTAAATTGGCGAAACCGCTGGGAGGGTTCACCACTGATGAGCCAAGCCCTCCCAATATATTTTTTTCATCGCAGTAAGGACAGTAGAAGTTCGTTTTATGTATAAAAGAAACATTCGCGCTTTTAAATCCTTTTATTTTATATGTATAGATGGCGCGTTATTGCTTTGTGTTAATTTATTCACAATATACATGCTAAAAGGTACTTCTTTTTGTCTCTCCATGAATTTCTATTATTATATTTAAAAATAAAACTATTGTAAAGATTGATAATAGTGAAGATTTAAAATCTTCTATTGCGAAATCATATCGTACTTTGAAGTGTTTCCTTATACAGATAGGTTCAGAATTAATCGAATATTTTCCAAAGAAATAAAAATAAAAGAATACTACTTACCCGTAAAGGTTTCTCTCTACATATTTTACTATGATTTGAATATATTTTTACTTGTTCAAGTGAGCGACTAGTTAGGTGGTCGCCCGAGGACATTGAGGGCTTGTGTTATGGCTTTGTCCCCGACCTGAGTTTGTGAAGACGGTCAATAGATGGCGCTCAGTTTTATCGTCTATTTTAACGATAGAAACAACCTTTATTCTTATTCATATAAATCCCTATATTTGAAAAGAAGAAAGTTTAGTAATTGATCATTTTAAACCTTCTAATATAAACATTCGAATAAATATAATTATACATATAAAATGAAAGGATTTAAAAGCACGAATGTTTCTTTTATACATAATACAAACTTCTACTATCCTTACTGCGATGAAAAGATATATTGGGAGGCTTGGCTCATCAGTGGTGAACCCTCCCACCACTGATCAGCCAAGCCCTCCCAATATATCTTTTCATCGCAGTAAGGATAGTAGAAGTTTGTATTATGTATAAAAGAAACATTCGTGCTTTTAATTTCTTTCATTATATATGTATAGATGGCGCGTTATTGCTTTGTGATAATTATCCTTCACTTAAAATACACCTTATGTTTATTTAGAAATATAATTTTTCTATCAATAATCAATTAGAATATTTCCAAATACTGAATATCAACATCAATATTCCTGCCTATATAAATAAGCATTTAATAAAAAAAACAAGATGTTCATAGAGAGAAATAAAGAAACAGAAATTCAATCTAAACCTAAATAAATACCAAACGATAAAATACTACTAACAATTTCTTCTGGTAATCTTTGAAATCGGGGGAATATTTCACTTTTCCCTTGATAACAGATCTATCTTTTGTTTTAATTAATGTTTCTTTCAAACTCCCCTCTACCCCAGTGAAACAAAAAGGATATTTCCAGCAAGTAAACTATATCAAAAATAGAAATGTAATCAATTTTAAAGAAATCGCTTTCTATTTTCTAGTTTTAAACGCAATTCTTTCTTCTCTTATCCTGTATAAACTTTGAGGTCTTGTTTGAAAAATGTCTAAGAATGAGTCCTAGTGAAGACTTAATCAGTTCAGATATCAGAGACGTTCCCTTATTTCTCTTTAACCTTCCCCAATCTTCAATTTCTTAATTTTAAAAAATGATTTCTCTTCCATCATTTATTTCTTTACAACGTTTGTCATTCGAACTTTAATTTCAAATTCCTTCTGATAGTTTAAAGTAAAACCGTTAATAAACACAATCATTCCTGAGATAGCTTTCAAGTTGAAGTATGAAATGGATAGCAAAATGATACTGGTTTATCTTATGTTTACCATACATTCTCAATTACCGTTATGTATGTATTCAAACATTAGAACATTTCTATACAATATTTGAAAATAGTTAAATGTGGAATCATCATTTAGATATCTTACTTGTTGGTACAGATTGGAGTTTGAAATTTTAAAAGATAAATGCAAAATATCTTAATTCGGTATGTGACAGCTATGTTCAAATTGAAAGATGGCAAAAGGAGTTAACTATACTATAAAACATCTCTGTTCCTTGATTATTCGAAATTTATAAACTAAGTGTGGTGTATTTAGGTTGATTAAAAAGTAGAAATAGATTTTAGGCTTTATTTATTTAAATGGCTTTTATTAAATTACACCGGAGTAGATGCAAAAAATCCAAAATTACAAGTCAACAACAGCAGAATGATGATGATAAGTTATATATACAATATTTCACAGAATAATAATCTGTGGATATGAATATAGGAGACTAAGCTAGAAAATTCCATAGTAAGAGAGAGATAAAAATATGAAACATGTTTATTTAGTGTGTAGGCATTTGGAATTAGAAAAATACAATACTTGTATCTAAGAAGAATCATTCCAAAAGATCTTTTTCCTAATATCTTTTTAAAAAATATCAATCAAATTGATATTAAAACCAAAGAAGACATATCCTGACCGTGCTCAAATGAGTATTTATAAATGGCAGAGCGCCATCTAGTGGAACAAAAATAAACTAAACATTTATTTAACTTGTTACCTGATATTTGGCCAACACAATTTCTTGATAAATCAAAAAAGCCAACCACGAACGTATTTCGGGCGGTAGGCGCTCGTCAGTGTGGTGTAGACTGTACTTCTACGACCAAAATTTGGTACCAGAGGCTTCCTAAGAAATCGAGAAATGGGTATTTATGGTCAAGTTTGTGTAAATACTATTTTAATGTAAAAAAAAGGTTATATGTGGAGATATAGATATTGAGAGAAATATTAAAAACATTTTATTCAACAGATAATAAAAAGGCATATATTGGATTTAATAAAAGATTTATTTGCCAATATTTCGGCTGGCTGAACGCTAACCTTTATCAAGGCATTACATTTTTGTATACACAAACTCAGCGCCGCATAGTGTTATAATATCACTATTATAATTCAAAAGGATTTTATTCAACATATTCAATAAATACATGTTTAACATAGAGGATATTGAAAACAAAGTTATAAAATATATGATATTAAAACTAAAAGAAAAAATTTAAGGAAACTTTGATCGTTGATCCTAGTCAAATGTTGATCTTTGCCAAATGGCCGAGAAGCGGGAAAGAGAATAACCAAAACATCAATCAGGTTAATGGCATTTCTATAATATTTAAAATAAGGGAAAATATATAATAATTTATAGAGCGATCAAATAAAGCAAATATTTAAACCTTATGAAATATAAATATCAGAAATACAAGGTAATAAGACCAAATCCAAATAAATAAATAGTGTGTGACGTTTCGGTAACAACGTTGTTACCATCTTCAGACAAATGTACTGATTGGTACTTATTAGTAGTAGATTTCAGTACTTTTGTCTGAAGATGGTAACAATGCTGTTACCGAAACGTCACACACACTTTAATTATTTGGATTTGGTCTTATTACCTTGTGTTTATAATCTATAATCCAAACATCACACACTATTTATTTATTTGGATTTGGTCTTATTACCTTGTGTTTATAATCTATAATCCAAACATCACACACTATTTATTTATTTGGATTTGGTCTTATTACCTTGTGTTTATAATCCAAATTGTGCCTTATCATAAATAGCAGAAGTTCCGGATCTACATAGCTGTTATATATAATATGTATATATGGTTTTGACCAAGGACTTGGTTGTTGTTGTGTGATGTAATCAATATATAGCGTGAGATATTCATGTTTTTAGTTCTTATGATAATGCTGTAATTGTAAAATATTATACAAATATATAACAGTAGCATACAATATCTTTTAATAGAAACTACACTACCATATTGAATATTAGGTAGAAGAGTACATAACAATAACCTTCTGAAAATTATGTAGAATTATATACATATAATTTTTATACTTATTGACATATTATAAATATATTTAAAATATCAGTTATTTAAATATCCAAGATTCTTTATTAATTCTTTATTTCGACTTAGAGCTCTATATGTTTGAGTACATCTTTTCAAAAGGAACTCTAGACTGTAGTAAATAAATGGCAGAAGACCGTGAAAGATTTCTTTCAATCGGTGAATAATGAAGCAGCAGATGGTAGTCGGATTGTTCTCACACCGTCTGCTGTAGTACAGAGAGGTAGGTTTGTTGCTGTATCACAGATCGCCTACACTGCGAATCTACGTAGTTAGAACTTTCATATGGTATTTAAATCATATATATTATATTCAAAATGGCGTACCTGGATCCGTAAAGAGAAACTAAACAAGGTTTTCTCAAAATATTTCGAGAGAATGCTCTATCTTTATCAATTCATTACCCTGTAGACTTAATATACAAATTCTTGTAGATCACATGGAAACAACTTAGTATGCTCTATAAGGAGGGTATTGTTTTATATTATAGAGTGTCATTTTATTCCAGTTTAGTAGATATGATTTCAGTGTCCTCTTATTATTTTAAATCAGTTTTAAAGGTAGAGATGACAATTTTAGAATATATATATATATATATATATATATATATATATATATATTGAAAATAGAGCAATCCATAAATATATCTTTAAACAAAAAGGCATATATTGGATCAAAATATCATTTAATTTACCAATATTTCAGTTGGCTGAACACCAACCTTTATCAAGGTGTTATAACATATTAATGTGTGTCAACAACAAAATCAGCGCCACATAACGTCAATAGAATTAAGTTTAAAAAAATCTAAAGATAGTGGATCCACGAGGTGACAATAAAAACAACTTCGTATGCTCTGTAAGGAAGGTATTGCTTTATTTTATTCCAGTTTAGTAGATATGATCACAGTTTTTTCATATTGTTTTAAAGCAGTTTTAGAAGTAGAGATGACAATTTTAGAATACATATAGAGAGTGGTTTCACGAAGTGAAAACAACTTAGTATGCTCTGTAAGGAAGGTATTGCTTTATTTTATAGAGTGTCATTTTTATTCAGTTTAGTAGATATTATTTCAGTTTTCTCATATTTTTTTATGGCAGTTTTAAAGGTGAAGATGACAATTTTATATAGAATATATATATATAGATATATAGTGGCTCCATGAAATGACAATGATAACAACTTGATATGCCCTGTAAGGAGGGTATTGTTTTTTATTATGTGTTATTTTCTTCCAGTTTAGAAGATATGATCACAGTGTGTGTCTTCATATTGTTGTAAAGTTGTTTCAAAGGTATATATGGCAATATAAAGAATACATATAGATAGTCGGGCCACGAGGTGACAATAAGGAACTGTCAGTAAAGATGTCTTTATTAGTTAAATCCAACTCACAATTTACTTAATGAAAGATTAGGATTATCCCGGATTAAATCCCTTTCAAAATTGCTATGTAGAATTGTTGACGTTTTCCTCGGATTTTCAATCCTTAGCTGAAATGTTTAGGCAACATTCAACACTTAAGTTAGTGCTCTAGGTGTGTCCGCATAGTTTCTGCTAGGTACACCGCTGAACACTCCGGTTTGATTGGTGTATTTTGGTTTATTATCTTATTTTATACACACTGCGGTATTTGACAACTCCTGGAATCCATGTATAATTTATTCCCTTGATAAATTGAACACAAATTGATCAAATAAAAATAATAGAATCATACTTTGAATTCTTTTTGAAAATAGAGCAATCCATAGATAAATCTTTTATTAAAAAGGCATATATTGGATCAAAATATCATTTATTTTACCAATATTTCAGTTGGCTGAACGCCAACCTATAAAATGTTATAACACCTTGATAAAGGTTGGCGTTCAGCCAACTGAAATATTGGTAAAATAAATGATATTTTGATCCAATATATGTCTTTTTAATTGAAGATTTACAAGGCCGTAAAGTCATATTAGAATATACTGAGATTTCTTGTATCAAAACAACCAAACAAAGGATGTCCACAGCACTGTCTCCATTAATTTGGAACGTCAATGGCATCCTCGTCCGCCTTACTCAAATATCAAACATCCGTCTTGTAGCATATACCGATGATGTCGTTCTCTGGCCACAAGTATAATAGACTTGAGAAATTTAATACAAACAGTTCTCTATTTGATAGAAAATTGGTGCGATAAAACTAAACTATCTTTATCAACCGAAAAAAACAACTTTAACTTATTTTCATAACCAGCCTCATTTAACAATAGAACACAAAGCCTGAAAATTAACTATCAAATACTCGGAGTCTCTCTCTCCGATAACAAAAGAAACAAAAACAATATCAACTTTTAAATTCACATAGAGGATATTGTAGCTCAGTGCAGCAAAATAAAGCACATTCTTTTCTCAAATGGCAAAAAATATATTGGGGGTTTGACTATAAGAAATGAAGTACAATTTATAAATCTCACATACTTTACAATCAAAAGCCACTTATGCTAGCGAAGTATGATATCCATATATATTTCTATACGTTCTTTACAGAAGCTTCATTCACTACAACAAAATATCTCAGTGGTACATGGAATATATCATACGTCACACACCTCCTATCGCATACATCTTTCATAAAGA
Source organism: Cordylochernes scorpioides (assembly GCA_030710605.1). Taxonomy (NCBI): domain Eukaryota; kingdom Metazoa; phylum Arthropoda; class Arachnida; order Pseudoscorpiones; family Chernetidae; genus Cordylochernes; species Cordylochernes scorpioides. Next base: position 59,831,611 of record CP092881.1, on the reverse strand, counting down.
CTATCTAAACTATAAATCAATAAAGTACAAACTGGAAATACAAAATTTACCAAGAGTAATACTTACAATAATATTTGGCGAAGAAAAAGCTATTATTATGAATCATTTGTATCAATTCATTCATAATGCTAATTACACAATTCGCACTATTTTTCCAAACCGAATTCCTACATAATTTCATCCAAATTCTATAGTCACTCAATCTGTCACATCACACGGCCAGAAATACTTACATAAAAGAAGTCTATCAGAAACACCAATTTGTTCCTGCGGAGAAACTGAACAAACTGCTCTTCATCTTATCTACAACTGTCCGAACTTTACAGAAGTGAGACATAAATTGTTCCCTGATCTAAATGCTTTAATTCCTTTTACATCAGCCGCTTTGTCTATAGAAATTTTATGAATTCTGTCGATTATTTCATGTAAATTTGTAAATATTTAATTCTGAGTTTCAATTTGTTTTTGTTTGTTTCCTATGTTATAAAGGTAAATATTTCAATATCGCACCTGGTTGATTATTAAATTAAAATATATAAAATATACTCATTCATGCACAAAACATAAGTATGGGGAAAGTCGCTGAACGTGTTGTTTTCTGGAGGAGAAAGAGGAGATTTTGTTCACACTTGTTTACCTCGTGTGTTTTCAAAAGAGGTCACTGTGTATCAAATATCTTTCAGGGTTATTGTTTGAATCCCGATATACATGCTAAAACTTCCTTAAGTTTTGTCCATGAGTGTTTTTGGCTTATGAATATTCAACAATAAATTTTGTTTTAAGTTGGTATTTATATTAAAACTATATAACTTCATATTAAAAAAAAAAAAAGACAAAGGTCGCCTCTCCCGTCAAAATAGATGTCAAAGCTAGACGCCATCTATTTAGATCCCTTGTGGATCTCATGGAACAAAGTCCGCTCTAGGCTGACTAGGGCCATTAGCCCGAAACCATGGTCTCTAGGTGGACGCCTTTTAGATTACCAAACCTGGTGTTGTGGCTTTGTCACCGACCCGAGGCCTCTAGTTTGCGGCGACGGTCAATATATGGCGTCTAGCTTTGACGTCTATTTTGACGGGAGCGACGTCTTTTGTCTTTTTAGATCACTATCCTCCCAGCAAAATTTCAATATTTGATATTTGGTGTGTTGTATATAGGAAAACGTCTCTCTCTCTAAATGCCACTAACGATACCTAGCTGTAGAAACAACCTGTACTTTAGGTGTTCGACTACCGGAGAGTATAATTTCAATATGGTAATTTTGGCGATGAAATATGTCATTTGTATAGAGGAGTTTGTTATTGGGAGAGTCCAAGTTACTAATGTTTATATTTCCTTTAAAATGAATGTTATGTGTTTGATGCTAAAATGTAATATTAATCCAATTATATTTATACTTAATTGTGGTTGTCATTATATACATTAATGAATAAAACTTAAGGAAGTTGTACCTTTTAGCATGTATATCTGTCAAGTTGAAACTTCTTACTTGACATATCTTACTGGAAGAGTCTTTGACCTTTAATGTATATCTGTATTCTCAGATAATAACCCTGAAAGATATTTGATACATACAGTGACCTTTATACGCGATAACCATATTTAAACAAAATTACCTCTCTTGTCTCTTCAAAAAAAAACAGACGACAGGTGAAATCAATTATTTTTAATTTCCTTAAGTTTTGTGTTGTGTGTTGCGTCCATGAGTATAAATTATCATTTTTATAATCATTAGTATAAATTAAGTGATTGATTTAGCTGAATCATCAATTAAAAGTGGTCAAATATGAATAAAAATAAGGAGAATATGTAAATATAAATAATATAAAAATTTCAAAAAGAATTTTTTATAACAATAAGGGGCTATAACAAGGTTCACGCAAAAGGTTCGACAGTTACTGGTCATACATGTGGAACAGAGGAAAAAGATAAACCTATTCATGTAGGAATAGTTGATAATATCATTTTATTCGCGATCGAACGTACTATATACGTACACTGTACGTATTACATCCTAAAAACGATGCGACGCCAGCCATCTCTGTCTTGAGCTTTATGTACCATCTCGGGGACCGTCAGAATATGTAGGCCACTGTTAGCGAGGATGGATCGAAGAACTACTTCTACCTGTATTCCGATTGTATCTCTAGGAATCAGTTTACATTTGCATCACAAAGTGCTGTTCAATTACAATCTTGTTTCAATTATTCTAACCTTCGGGAAATTCTTCATCCAGGTTGTTTCATTCTTGTCTTTCCAGCGAGACACTCTAAGTGAACTACACACATTTCTTTATCAGATAGTTGGAAACATCTATTGGATTTAAATAACACGTTTCTGGAGAGATTCTTTTTATATTGCCACGTGGAAAATTAGGGAAGACCAACTTCGGGATGAGACAGCAATTTATTTCAAGCGCGAACAAACTAAGAATGATAAATAAAAGATAAGCAATTAGGGAAGTTTACAGAGTAGCAAAATATTAATATAAAAATAATACTCTGTTAATAAAATAATGATGCTTTAATTAAAAAGGCATATATTTGATCGAAATATCGTTCATTTTATCAATATTTCAGTTGGGGCTCAACGCCAACCTTTATCAAGGTATTATAACATATTAATGTGTTATTGCTAGTGCATCATATTAATGTGTATCAACAACAAACTCAGCGCCACATATCGTCAATAGAATTAAGTTTAAAAATTATTTTTTCTTATATATATATATATATATATTCAATGGGAAGGGGAAAAAATATATATATAATAAATATTTTCCCTATTTTTACCTCTAAAAGTTTGATGAAAAGTTAACATGGTTATGTCTTTGCTCTTTACTAATACTTCTCTACTAATAACTTCAATTTTTATTTTTTCCCTTTGTTCTGCTACTATGAAGTGTAACTGCCGAAGCCACAGCGTGAACTTGTTATAGCCCTATGTTGTTACATAAAATACAAAATCTTTTTGACACCTTAAAAATAATATTTATCTAATTTGTTTTCAACTATCAATACTTCCTTCTCTTATACCAATTATCTTTCATATTATATAGATATAACTATATATATATATATATAGAGAGAGAGAGCTATATACACATATATACAAAAATATATACAAGGTTTTAATTGGTGGTTCTCACCGCGGGAAAGACTCCGTCACCGGTGGACTGCGAGAGTTTTTCCCACAGAGTGGGCGGGTCGATGAAGTAGCTGGCGTTACCCACCTCAAGACCAAGATGGTACTTGTTGCCTTCGCTACACTGGTTAATTGCATTAAGAGAGAGAGAGATTGGATATATTTTATTAATTGTACATATATTATTATATAGGATCAATAGGAGAAAAAAAAAAATTATTTTCATCAGAGGAATCCCACTGAGGGTCGTCTGGTATGATGTCACGTCCTGAAGTCGGACAGAGCTCCCCGACTATTGCGATGTCGAGGAATAGCTTCAGATCAGACCTCTGCTCAGGTGACAGATACTCGAGGACATATTTCCTGTTAGAAGGGATCTCCTCCCTATAATAGTCTCTATACAGAGGTTCTAGGATGGTGTTGGCATTCAAGTTCTCGAACAACTCCTCTACCTGTTGTAAAGTGGTCTGTAGAGACAGTTTATTTTGGAGCTTTAGTATTGTGGATTGGATGGTTGGTGCATTCTTTGAATGAGTCTCTTTGGAAGATACCTCTGTTGGTACAGCAGCGGTCGAGGAAGGCGCTGGCAGAGACGACACCGGTACAGAAGGCTCAGCAGATGGAGAGAGAAAGAAAGTGATTATCATCAAAATATTAATCCCAATCAATGAGATACATAAAGATATTTAGTTGAGAAGATCCAAGAACACACTGTGTACACATAATCTGTTATGTCAATATTTCTATATGTACAATTTTTATCTTCTAATGAACTCCAGTCTTCCAAAAATAAAACCGAATATTTCTTTAGTTGGATATTCCATATGTTATTCATAGGGGTCGGTGTAAGGGTGGTCTGAACCGTTGGTTTTCGATCACTACGACTCGGGATCGAATCCCTCATTGGGAAATTTTTTATAATTATAAAAAAAATGCTCCAATGGCCACTGATTCTTGCAAAAGTTCAACCCCACCAACGAGTGCAAGTAACCAAACGGGTCTCTGGCACATTTGTAAGTGCAAAAGTCGTACTGCTTTTCACATGTGTAGACATGCGGTGCACTTACAGTAAAAGCAGTCGCCAACTTGATTATCATGGGCTGTACCACGTGTACAAGGAATAGATAAAACTTTATGCTTGATCCAAGTCAGGAGAATGGCTTTCAATGATACAAGCAAACACCTTTAGTTTATCAATTCAGTACAAAATGAAATGGTGGTGATAAATAATAAGCTACAAAATCAGTTTCGGAAAATTCAGACAACGTTTTGATTTAAATGTTAATTAAAATGCGTTGTTATATGTATTTCAAAAATAAGAGGTGCCACCTATGGACCATATATATATTATATAACAACCTAAAGCTTCCACAGGATAATACCCATGCACCAAAAGAGTCTCCCTTTTATTGTACATCAAAACGCAATGACACTATGTATCACCCAGGTAAAATAATTTACCAGTGTTGATATAGAATGAGCTACAACAATTATTTTGGCAAATTCAGTAAGAAGGAACAACCTGTATACCATAGTGTTACATTTCCTTTTTCACCAAATTAAATATATATATATATATATAAGAAAATAAAACATTAATTAACTTTATTCTTCTAAATATACAAAAATAAAACTGAGCTCTTCAATTTTTACAACTCTTTTTTTCCCTTTTCTCTTATATATATATTACTTTAAAATACAACCAAAGTATACAAAACAATAGTGTACATTATACAAATTACAAGGTTTATTACACATGGTTTCTGACTCTTTCTCATCAGTACAAAGGTGGTTTCATCTTCTCGTAGGTTTTACGAAATTGAAGCTGACCCTGTACTGATTATTGGTGTTTTTGGGGGTAAAAAAGAGAAAATGTTACTTAAATATATTTTTAATGTTATCTTTATGCATATAAACTACAAAAGTAAAATTTAAGAATTAAGAAGAAATACAAAAAAAAAAAAGAATCAAGAAGGCACTAACTTAGTTGCCAATTGTTAATTATCATATGCTAGCTAATGTTATCATCATCAATTTATATTCATTCATATATCTATATAATTTATTTACATAGAGAAAAAATATTTGAATTAATATACCTAACACTGATGAGGGTCAAACCCGAAACCATGGTATACAGGTTGGCTTATTGTCAGAATTTTCCAATAATGGTGTTGTGATCCCTTCTACAACATAACTAGTGATGTTTCTTACTAAGGTAAATACACAGTGCCTTCGTTCTGATGTAGAATAAAAAGGAGAGATGTCTCTCTTTTAGTACACACATATATAAGCTAAGATGAAATTAATTTTAATGATATATTATCGAAAAATATTCACGAAATTGCTTTCAAGCAAATACAATATTAAATACCATAGAATCTAATTTATAAACCGATGTGTTCACCATTTATGAACCAGACACTTACAATACTCTCCCAATTACAATAATAACTGAAGAATTAATTGTTGAGAATAAATATTGTTATTAGGAAAACCATTATCGATTACTGAAAAAAAAAAAAACCGTTTCAGATCATAATTACAAGGTTGTCCCAAAAGATCGTAAACATTTTCAAAAAATTAAAATACCAATATTATTCGCCATAATATTATTCGCCGTTATGTATAATGTCTTTGTATTATGTATAAAGTAATTGTATTATGTATTATTATGTATTCCCCGTAATAATATTATTCGCCAAGTAATAAGAAAAACAGGAACTTTTGGGACAGCTTATAAATGAGTATAAAAATAGGTTTATATATATTTTCTTACACACCAAAATACATAACTATACTTACATTGTTAGCTCTACAGAAATTTCTATGATTAAATATTCTTTGACAGAGTAAAATACCCTATATGGTGTGGAGAGAAAACTATTCAAGGATTGTTCAGTCAGATATTACCTCAACAATTCAATGTGTAGTTATGCCTAGAGGTAAAAGACATTACGGCGATATAAAAAGAGCTGTAAATAAAGCTATTCCATGGCAATGGTGACAAGGCTGGCATCGGTTTTAATTGAAGTAGAGAGATGGGGGGGGGGGGGGGGGGGGATGTGTCGTCCCCAATTTGTGTCGATTACAGGCCAAACGACGAGGTGATAGATTAGAACGTCTACTGCGGAGTAAATATTGGTTAAACAGGCTGAGGGAATATACCTGGTAGTATAGCCATCTATAGTATATCTCTTCTACTGGTACTGCTATTCTTTGATTCAATTGGCAATTATAATTGTGTGTGATTATATATTACTATAAAATAAATAAATCTTCCAGGGTTAAGTTTCTTGTTCAAATTTTTATTTTCAACTTTTCGGACTTGTCAATCCTACAGGAGTATCACGATAATAAATTGATGATATATACTATTTTTATATACAAAGTAATTTTTACATATTTCAAATATTAATGATATTTAAAGGGAGAGAGAATATATATTACCTTCTTCGTGTGTTATAAACAATTTTTGAAAATATAGGTGTGGAGGATATGTGCTGGTCGAATGATATCTCGAGATCTCAAGTTAAACCCAATAAATTCGTGAACTATTGTGTTATATATAGAAGACTGCCTACATCTATGGAATAGTATTTGTCCATATTGTGTCGTATGTTTATGATATTTCAATGCATCTGATTATGTATTTATTTCTGTTTGGTTATTATAGATTCTATTAAAATATATTATATAAAAATGTTATTTTATATCAAAATTATAATACCCAGATCAAATTACTCTGTTTATTCGACCGCCAGAGGTCGCCGCTTTCCCTATATAAACTCATTGTTTCCTGCTGGCCGGCTCAAATCTTTTGTAGATATGTAAATAAGTCTTTTGTTTTCTTCATTCTGCACGTCTTAAGTAAGGTACTACTTTCTCAATTATGTATTTTATATTCCTTAAGCACAATTGAAGCAAATTGTGATTATGTTTTATTATTTTACCACGACTGTAATTTAAATACTCATGTATACCAACCTCAAGCTAATACTCAATTCTCTATATCAATCAGCAAGTAATAATTCTATATCTCAATAATATTCCAAAATCAGCAGAAATCCTTTTATTAATATTCTTTTAAAAATAGAGAAATCCATAAATAGATCTTTAATTAAAAATGCATATATTGAATCGAAATATAAATTATGTTACCAATATTTCAGTTGGCTGAACGCCTTTTTTCAAGATATTATAACATATTAATGTCTGTCAATGCTACACGTTCCTTCGTGCATACGTCAAGGCTAGCGTATCACTGAACAGGCTAGTCTGGAATCAGCCACGTTCTAGTCTTCGCTTTCATCATCCAAATGGACCACGACATTCGGCGATTCTATTAATCTCCTCCGAACGGTGACTGCGGCCTCGTACAATTTATATGAACCAAATAGAAGACATCATTCTATTCATGCAACTATATAATTTTGACTATCGGATTGAAAGGACAAGTCACCCAAGAGTCCCCCTCTCTGTATCTCCAAACAAAAGCAACCAGATACTATATACAGTGGTACCTCGACATACGAGTGCCCCAACATACGAGTTTTTCGAGATACGAGCCGACGAGCAAGTGATTTTTTGCTTTGAGTTACGAGCGAAATTCGAGATACGAGTTCGGTTCGGTAGTGTTGAAGATATTAATCTGTGATTTTAAATGGGAATTTTGTATGGGGAAATTTGCTTCGAGATACGAGTAATTCAAGATACGAGCAAGGTTGCGGAACGAATTAAACTCGTATGTCGAGGTACCACTGTAAATGATTTCATATTGTATTTTGCTACTACATAGATCGCAAGTTAAAGGACAGTCAGTTTTCCAGCTCTTTGATAGATTTTCTGGAAAGAACACCCATAGGAGTCTCAGTTGCTCAAAAGGTATTTTAATTACCAGAGGAGTATTTGTGAGTAGATAAAATTCTGCTGTTATTGATTTTTTAAAGTATTTAAAGTGACTATAATGAGAAGTATTTAGGATTTAGGCTTCGTTATTTTGAATGCTTTGTTCAGTTGCTATTCGAATAATACCGGGATTTCGGCCTGTATAACAGTGTAGTCGGTACAACCCTTCAATAATGAGAAGTATTTTGAACCTAAAATAGTTGACAGGCTTTCAACAAATCTGAAGCCTGCTTTTCGGTGGTTGTGCAGTGTCCAGAGGTGTGCCAAACAAACGCGAGATAACCTGCTCTCTTCCATTTTCATGACCCTCACCCAAAATCTGAAAAACTGTTTAATAATGACAACTTCCAGTGATACTCGTCCGCACTCCATTCTCAGCATAAATCCCGGAGTATATTTTGGTAAGTTCAGGTAGCGTCTTAGAAAGATGTTCTGAACTTGGTCAATTACTTATATTTTTTCAAGAACCCAAAAGGGTGCAGCGTATAGCATGTGAGGTAGAATTGTCGAATCAAGTAATTTCTTTACCGCATTTAAAGAGTTCATCTTGGATTTTGTCAAGAACTCCCATACAATTGCTGCCAGGGCTTTGCCCTTGTAATATGCAGATACCTTGTTTAGTGAGTTTGCAGTTGTAAGCGGGTATCCTAAGTATTGAAATTTCGTAGTAACAGACAACAGGTAAAAAAAACAATTTTTATTTTGTGCTAATCGACCGCCGATTCTGAAAACCATAATGTTGAACACATTTTCATTCACACACACAAAGTTAATAAATTTATTTCTATATATCTTCTTAGCATATTGATTTTTATTCGAAGGTTATTTTTAGATTCACCAAATCAGGACAATTTCACATACCTATTATAATATTGATTGACACCAAAGTCCCTATACGTATTTAACTATCCGACGTAACCCTTTGTACGACAATATTTTTGTAACAATGGAAAATTTGATCTTTCAAACACAGTTCATAAAAGTCATGAACTATTTGTTAAAATGACGAACTTACAAAATTCTATAATCAATCTACACATGTATTGATTAGCTTTTATATAAATTTTCCCTGTGTACTGACTCGTGCAGGTTGAGTAATAGAATTATTTAAATAGACTGCCAGAAGCATAAGGTCGAATACTTCGTATTGAAACTTACTAAAAACATTTTGATTATAAAAAAATAGAGAATTTATATTCGTTTAAATCATTTCAAAGCACGCAATAGTAATGGTAAACTAAGCATGAAGAAATTAACTTCTAAGGATACATTATAAAATCAAGATGGATATATCCTTGCTAGTTTTATTTGGTAGATCATCCCTTGGCAGCCAATATTTGTTCGCCAAGATCTTGCAGAATTTCTTACGAAATTTCTATCTCTTCTATTTTATTTCGACTTAGAGCGCTATTGTCTCCCTATGGACACTTGTACTATAAAAGTAAAAAAAACATTGAAAAGAAAAAAATATATATTTGAAATATGTACAAGAATTAATATGCAAGTTAATTAGATGAAAAAGAAAAAAAATCAACACAATTGTAATATGTACAAAGGGTTAGTATGCAAATTTATCTAAATGAAATCAATTGTAAAGTAATGTATGTATTCGAGAAAAACAATTTACAGATTGAAGAAAGTTTTAAGGAATATTTTAGAATAAAAATATGCAAGATATTAGATAATTATTCAAATAAAACTATGTTAAAACAGAGTTAATTTCCTAATTAAAAGCGTTCCATTTTGCATTTACATTTTCCATTTTTGAACATGATTATTTATTACCAGTAGCAAATAAGACACGCTATATCGGATCTGGATAATATTGCATGAAACTATTTACAATAATTCATATTGTAGTAGAGTAGGTAACAGAATTATCAAAAATAAAATACACAATTGAGAAAAATGAGCATTAAATAAACATATACATTAAATTGATGTTTCACCTGGCCTATACAGCTAGACGGTTTCAATAAGGTAAATTTACGGTGCGAAGCTTAATGATTATGCACGATATACTAGCGATGCAAAACAACAAAGCCTAGTCTTTATTCGAATCAAAATATAAGTGGTACATAACGAGATATGAAAGACAATAGAAATAAAAAGTGGGTCAGGTGTTGATATTGAAAATAAAGAAAGCATATCCTGACCAGTAGCACATGTGCTTTACAGAAGGCAGAGCGCCATCTGTAAAGCACATGTGCTACTGGTCAGGATATGCTTTCTTTATTTTAAATAACGAGATAAATGAAATACATTTTTGAGAGAAAAGTATGAGGTCAAGGATCTAAGTAAGGGAGAGAGAGATAAACAGTCTGATCAACAACATCTAAACAACTTCCATCAAAATAGAAATTTCCTGCTTGTATTTATCAGCTCACGTTGTGGCGACATCGTATTAGGTTTTCACACACATATAGGGAGTGGCAATGATGGTCATAATTTCGTATCATTGATACGAAATAGGTAATAGATCTATTTTCTTGATATTGTAGAAAATTATATCTTATTAATATATTATCAATTTTGTTGCTTATTTTGCTGCTCTGTAAACTTCCTTCATTGCTAATATTTTTATTATTCATAGTTTGTGCTTTTGCCTTAAATTGTCATGTTATGTTTGTCATGTCCATGTCAGTAACTACAATAATTGCTAGCTGTAGGTCACTGTTCCAATAGGAAAGCAGCTATGTAGTAAAGTATTTAGTATTTTATTAACAGAGTATCATTTTTCATGTTTATATTTCGCTACTCTGTTAACTCTTCCTATTCCTTATCTTGTATATTTATCATTTATAGTTTGTTCCTGCTCTTAAATAAATTTCTGTATCATCCTTAAGTTTGTCTTTCCTAATTTTCCACGTGGCAATATTATGTAAAGAGGAAATATTGGTAATCAAAAGAAACAAATGAGAAAGATTACTATATGAACTATGGTCTTTTATCTATTTTCTTTTGTTGCCAGCTCAAGAGAATATGATGACCAAAACAGTATGCGAACATTTTCTGTATGTAGGAAGATATTTACGATACCGTCAATATACATTATCCTAATGGAAAAGCAGCGTTTCCCAGACCTCGAATAAAAGGTACTGCTACGGGCCTTAACATATCTTGAATATAACGGGGACTGTTCAAAGTGCCGGGAATGCGAACAAAAGGTGACTGTGTATCCAATAGCATTTCTCTAGGTGGTTGGACAGTATGACGATGTCTAATGACGCAGCCAATGTGCTTTCATATCAATGGCACCAAACACGATATACAAGGTATGTCCCATAAGTTCCCGGACTGGGTCCATAAAAAAATAAATAAATGAAAAATGTAAATGAATTTGACTGTTTATTATAGAAAAAATATCTGGCTACACGTGGTACCAATATCGAGGCGGTACTTGCGCGCGCGCCAAGGTTATTCTAATTTATTTAAAGGTCACACCTAGCGCTGCGGCGATTTTACGATGGAACAAAAATTGAAGCAGAGGATTTGCATAGAATTTTGTGTGAAACTTCAAATATCAGCAACCGAAACTTTTGAAATGCTTAATAAAGCATTCCCCAATGACCCCCCAAAGAGAACAACTGTTTTTGAATGGCATTCTAGATTTAAAGCTGGCAGAATTTCCATTGAAGATGATCCTCGTCAAGGACGTCCAAAATTTCAAAGGACTGATGAAAATGTGCAAAAATTCACCGATTTGATAAAAGAAAATCCTCGAACCACTTTGCTGGAGCTAGAGCAAGACACAGGCATCTCTAAAACAACGATTGGAAGGATCGTACCCGAAGATTTGAAGCTCAAAAAGACTCCTGCAAAATTCATCCCAAGATTCCTCACCAATGAGCAAAAACTGTTTCGGCTTGCAACCTGTGAGGACATGATGGAAATGACAAGAACGGATCCAGAATGGAAAGACAAGATGATCACAGGCGACGAGACATGGGTCTATGGCTATGACCCTGAAACCAAACCTCAATCTGCCGAGTGGAGAGGTTAGGGTGAGCCTAGACCCAAAAAAATCCAGAAACAAGGTGTTGCTGGTCGCTTTTTCGGATAACAAGGGCATTGTTCATCACGAGTATCTTCCTGCAGGCCAAACAGTTATTAAGGAAATGTATTTGGGCATTCTTCGCCGTCTAAGGGAAGCGATTCGAAAAAAACGGCCAGAAAAATGGACTAATGGTGGCTGGATCCTACACCATGACAATGCTCGCTCTCACACAGCGCACTTGATGACTAGCTTTTTGGCGAAAAACGGGACACAAATCCTACTTCAACCACCCTATTTCCCAGACATCGCACCAAATGACCTTTTCCTGTTCCCCAAACTTAAAGCAGTTATAAAAGGAAGACATTTTTACACCAGGGATGACATAATAGAAAAATCGCCGTTAGCATTGACGATCATTCCAAAAGAGGTTTATAAAAACTGTTTCGACAATTGGGAGAAACGATGGCGCTGGTGCGTTGAAGCAAGGGGGGATTACTTTGAAAAGTTTTAATAAAAAAATTTTTTAAAAAGCTTACCTTTTTTTTTATGGACCCAGTCCGGGAACTTATGGGACATACCTTGTATGTATATATGTAAAATAGTACAAAAGTGAATTTGTACTTGGATCGGGTGGATAAATTAAGTAAAAGGTATTTTCTAATCGTGAAACTAAAAGTTGCTGATGGCTTGCGCCATATATTGAAATAAACATCAACTAACCGTTAAGTTTTAAATATTCCAGAATTGGCCAAATACCGTTTCATGATCAATCGAGAAAAGCTAACCACCTACACGTTTCGGGCTGTTGGCCTTGCTTAGCATGGTGCAAGATGTACCTCAACGACCAAAAAAGCTGGTCTTTGAGCCATCTTGAAAACCCATTCTTGAATAATTATAAATCAACAATGGGGGTTGATATTTATTCCGATAGATGACGCAAGCGCCATCACAAACCATTAGTTACACGATCAGGAAATGCCTTTTTTCTTAATATATATGCGGTCATCTTGATGCTGCAAATAGAACCTGGATGCATATGAAAACACGACTTTACGACCATTCCTACGTCCAGGTTTGTCGTTGATCACATCATTGAAGTCAGTGATGTCAAAATTAGCCGAAGCCATGGTCACCGAGCTGACAGTCCATGCTGCTGAAAATGTGGTCGAAATGTTCGTACAGACACTTTTTGATTTGAAAACGATCCAATTTTTTTAATCGAGACTTTTATCCCTGCTGTACTTTCCATTAAGGTAGTGCGGTTAACATGCCAGTCTTAGCATGTGGAATAAACTTTCGAATACCATAACTCTATTATAGGATTATAAACTCAAAAGGAGCTTCTTCTAAAACATGTTTTATAGAAGAAGCTCTTTTTGAGTTTATCATCTTATAATATGACTGTGCCTTAGCGGCTAATAGCGGGCCGCTGAGATCCGGCTCGTCGTTCCATATGACCGTTATTAACCTAATGATTATTTTGAATATTTTCTATTCGTGTAGTTGATTGATATATTTACGAGATAAACTAATCTATGATTCAGTGTTTTGTTTTGAATATTTTTAAAAATAATATTCCTTATTTAAAAAAGAAATCTGTGTTCCCTTGTGTTCTAACTATATCTGTAGTGGGTTATAACCAATCTCGAAATGGAAAGGACGCATTCAGGGGTCATCATCTGTGAGAAATAAACAAATTTAAAAGTGAAGGTCATGAAAAGGCGTATAGAAAACAGAAAGGTTTGCCCTTAGAGTAAACACCTAGACAAATATAAATTTGTGTTAATTTGCATTCCAATAAATAAAGGAATAGTATTTAATGGCAATTGTAAATATGTGAAAATAGAACAAACATCAGAATTTATCACGGGGAATGGCTCTCGTAGTTTATCAATTAATTGATTGTTTACAAATACCTGCTTATTTAAATCTGTTTCTAACACTCAACAAATATTATTTGCTATTGTTCAACCCGGTTCCATGAGAAATCTTTCGAAGTATTAGAATTGTTGTCTTATTTTTATATAGATCTAAGTTGTGTTTTATTTACAAATGTTATGAATACAAGTGTAGTTCTCTTAGAGTGTGTAGGAGCCTACGTTGTGGAAGTCTTGTTCTGAAAAGGTGTTGGGAACAACACAGAAATGAAAGTTTAGTTCTGAAAGAGTGTTGGAAACAACATAGAAATACAAGTGTAGTTCTGAAAAGGTGTTGGGAACAACACAGAAATGAAAGTTTAGTTCTGAAAGAGTGTTGGAAACAACATAGAAATACAAGTGTAGTTCTGAAAAGGTGTTGGGAACAACACAGAAATACAAGTGTAGTTCTGAAAATGTGTTGGGAACAACACAGATATACAAGTGTAGTTCTGAAAATGTGTAGGGAACAACACAGAAATACAAGTGTAGTTCTGAAAATGTGTTGGGAACAACACAGAAATACAAGTGTAGTTCTGAAATGTGTTGGGAACAACACAGAAATACAAGTGTAGTTCTGAAAATGTGTTGGGAACAACACAGAAATAAAAGTGTAGTTCTGAAAAGGCGTTGGGAACAACTCAGAAATAAAAGTGTAGTTCTGAAAGTGTGTTGGACACAACACAAAAATTAAAGTCTCGTTCTGAAAAATTTGGGAACAACACAGAAAAAAAAGTCTAGTTCTGAAAAGGTGTTGAGAACAACACAGAAATGAAAGTGTAGTTTTTAAATGGTGTTGGGAACAACACAGAAATACAAGTGTAGCTCTGAAAATGTGTTGGGAACAACACAGAAATACGAGTGTAGTTCTGAAAGAATTTTGGGAAAAGCACAGAAATAAAAGTCTAGTTCTGAAAAAGTATTGGGTACAACACAGAAATACAAGTGTAGTTCTGAAAAAGTGTTGGGAACAACACAGAGATACAAATGTAGCTCTGAAAGAGTTTTGGGAACAACACAAAAATAAAAGTCTAGTTCTGAAAAGGTATTGGGAACAACACAGAAATACAAGTGTAGTTCTGAAAAAGTGTTGGGAACAACACAGACATACAAATGTAGCTCTGAAGGAGTTTTGGAAACAACACAGAAGTGGATTTGTAGTTATGAAAGAGAGTAGGTACCACATATAGACGTGGAAGTTTAGTTTAAAAAAAAAATGTAGGTACTATATAATTGGAAGTGTATTTCTGAAAGAGAGTAAATATCACACGGAAGTGGAAATGTAGCTTTGAAAGAGTTTTGAAAACAACACAGAAATGGAAGTGTAGTTCTGAAAGAGAGTAGGCACCACATAGACATAGACGTAGAGGTTTAGTTTTAAAAGAGTATAGGTACTATATAATTGGAATTGGATTTCTGAAAGAGAGTAAATACGAAACAGATATGTAAATGTAGTTTTGAAAGTGTTTTAGAAACAACACAGAATTCTAAATGTAGTTCTGAAAGAGTGTAGGTGCCATAGAAGTGCAAGTGTAGGTACCACATAGAAGTGGGAGTTCAGTGTTGATCAGCTACCACATATAGTAGTGCAATCTGAAGGAGGGCAGGTACCACATAGAAATGAAAGTGTAGGAGAGAGTAGGTACTATAGTAGGAAGCCACAGATGCGGAACGAGGCTCTGATGGAACAGCTGCAATGTAAAACGTGCCAACACAATGCCATTGTGGTATTGTTACAAGCCCCGGGATCTGACGTTTAGAATTCTGCTATTGAATCCTATTGATTTAACCAATGTGACTCAACCTATAAAAACTTTAAATGACTTCTTTTAAATATTGGCCATCTGGGGGAACATTTGACCTGGTATAAATTTGATCATCTCTAATGATAACTACATATTTTTCATAGCTATCACGATACATATTAAACATACACAGGTTTATGAAAGGTTTTAATGAACTAATATTTATAGTGTGAAAAAATAGTACAAATGTAATATTGTACTAGGATAAGGTGCATAAATTAACTTGATGTAGTTCTGTACGTGCTTAACTTAATATTTATAGATTTCAATATTTAACTACTGAGATATAAAAATATTTCTAAGACTCCACTCTTCAGTTGTTGTTGTCGTGTCCAATGAAGAGCCTCAGATGTCTCCGTGCATCTCTATCACAGCAATGTCCACACCTTGGGTGTTTCATTGCAAAATAGGTGCCGTTGCCACGTTAGTCACCTTGGAAACGAACCACAGTTTGTTTGAATATTCCAAGGGTCCACGGGGGACCGCAGAGAGGTGTGGTCTGACTTCTCCTCCCCTCCCCCCCCACCCTTCAGTTTAGCATATAAAAGCAGAATGATCCAATACAGTATTAGAATTCTAAAGAAGAGGTCTGGTAGATTAAAAATTGGCGAAACCACTGGGATGGTTCACTAACTAATGAACCAAACCCTCCCAATTATTGTTATATTTCAGTAAGGACAGTATATGTTTGTATTATTTGTGAAAAGAAACATCGCGTCTTAATGTCTTCATTTGTTATATATAGATGACGCGTTATTGTTACGTATAAACAAATATTCCAAGTACTTGTTTGTAGGTTATCAGCGCTAATCAGATAAAATACAAAAGTTAGGATGTCAGAGAGAAGTAAAATCACAGAATTCTAAAGTACAGATCCTGTTCTAATTTACCATTTATCTATCCTAGTTTGTTTAATGATTGCGATGTAATTATTGGGTAGACAATCCTCTACTTTCCATATCTACATTTTTCCTATTTATAGAGATTTAAATCTACGACCTTTTTTTCTATATACATCATGAACAAAATTTAAGGAAGTGTAAAGACTTTGTTGTCGATAGCCGTCTTTTTTTTTTAAGGAAAAAGAAAAAAGAGGCAATTTTGTTCACACTTGGTTATCTCATGTTTCTTCAATAAAGTTTACTGTGTATCAAATATCTTTCAGAGTTATTGTTTGAATCCCGATATACATTCTAAAACTGGCTGAAGTTGTGTCCATGAGTATATGTCCATCTATTCTCTGTCATGTCGGCCAGACCAGGGATCTATAAACATTTCATAAGCCCAAACCTCAGAGTGAGACCTTCCTCATTGTTTTGTTTAGAGAAATATTTCTTGATATTTTAAGAGTGCATGACTCCCAGGTTGTGGTGTATCTACAATAATGTTGATTATTATAATTATAAACAAAGTTACTAATAATAATCGTGAAAAAATAGTACAAATGTGATATTGTACTGGGATAAGGTGCATAAATTATGAAAAAGGCTTCTCCTTATCGTACAACTTTTTTCATAAAATAACAATCGTGTGTACCAAAAGAGACATCTCTTTCTTTAATCATGGATTTAAACCATATATTTTGTTTATAATCCCAGTGAACACTTTACTTGTGGTCATAAGGAATGGGCCACATAAAGTATAAGTTTCAGAAATTTAAGATAGAAAGATAATATGTGTATATAACAAGGTGTCAGGCTATGATCCTCATCAGTACAGGGATGACTCGATTCAATAACATCATAAAAAAGAAGTTATGAAATCGGTCGAGAATTCACCGAATTATTATATATATTATCTTCTTAAAAAATTACACAGATTTAGGAAGTAGAGTGCTATCGATTTTGTCAATGTGTTTCTTTTTGCTCAAACATCAAATATAATCGTGAATAGAGAAATGGACAGATAATTGTTATAGATATAAATATCAATATATTCCCAATAAAGAGAAAGTATTAAGATAGAAGGGGGATATATTGTAGTTGTATACTTTTGTTTATTGTATTTGGATTCTTGATGGTTTCTATTGCTTCAAGGATGAGTCTTTGGGTTTTGATTGTGGCATTTCTATGGAGGATTCTGGAACTATATAATTCTGGAGTATTGTCAGTTTCATTGATGTGTTCAACTATTAGGGAGTTTGGGTTATGCTTTGAAATATTTATTTGTACATAGGTCGTGATTAGATTACATGTAATATCAAGTAAGGAAGAAGTGAGAGAAAATATTCGAGAGACAGGTGACATACTGCACGGGAGAAATGTCATAGAGACACAAGCGACCAATTGGACAATTTCACTAAATTATTCAGACGACATCTCCGTGTGATTATTTAATAGGAACGTCAAAAATAGCGCCATCTGCTGGGGAGAATTCTAATTACATCCGGAATATATTAAAGGAATTTGTATAGATGGTGTCTTTAATGGTGTTTCTATAATGACTGGATGTATTACTAAAGGATAGATATTATTATTATAAATATATTAGAATATATTGAACATTCTAACATTTACCCTTCTATATCTCTCCATATAAAGTTGAACATATGTATTTAAATTATGCTTTAATATTTAACTCTATATGTGACAAATCTGGCTGAGTTTTAAATTAATATAGAATATTATATGGAATGAGTATTTAAACAATCTTAATCAGGAAAAATTGGAATTGATCAAAAACTAGATTGATTTATGTTTTGACAGAAATTGTGATAGCTTTGCTGCATCAATGTTTGAGGGCTAAATAGGATTCTATCGGGTCATATATACAAGGTATTCCAAAAGGTTCGTAAAAACTTGAAATAAATTGAAATACCAATATTATTCGCTATAATATTATTCGTCGTTATGCATAATGTCTTTGTATTATGTATAAGGTAATTGTATTATGTATTATTATGTATTATTATGTGTTCGCCATAATAATATTATTCGCCAATAAGAAAAACAATACTTATAAATGACTGCGGCGTATAATTATAAAGTTATACAACCAGTTTAACCGCATAAGTTTATTTTTATTTATGAAAAATCATTTTTAATTTCAAAGAGAAATAATTTAATATTTCTAACTTTTGGATGACGTATGAAAAAGGTTGAATATATGAAGAGTGATGGTCTATATATGAATGGATGACGTATGGAGGGTGAAAATATGAGGAGTAATGGCGAACGGAAAAATAAAAGTGTCCAGGAGCGGGAAACGAACCCACAACCTTCTCTTTACCGGGCAGGTGCCATGTCCACTAGGCTATCCTGGACGATATTTCTCCGTTCGTAACTAATATTTAAACTCACTCTTCATATATTCAACCTTTTTCATACGTCATCCAAAAGTTAGAAATATTAAATTATTTCTCTTTGTAATTAAAAATGATTTTTCATAAATAAAAAGAAACTTATGCGGTTAAACTGGTTGTATAGCTTTAAGAAAAACAATGTTTAAAGAAAAACACGAATTTTTGGGACAACCTTATATAAATTCATATTAAAAATAATGAAGGCATATCCTGACCAAAAGCACATGTGCTTTGACGAGCGCCAACAGCGCGAAAAGCGGTCGTGGATGGCTTTTCTTGATTTGTCAAGAAATTGGGTTGGCCAAATATCAGGGAACAGGCTAAATAAACGTTTAGGTTATTTTTGTTTCACTAGATGGCGCTCTTCTATCTAAAAAGCACATGTGCTCGTGGTCAGGACATTCCTTCATTAATTTTAATATCAACACCTGATCCTTATATTTTAATTTTTATTTCTATTGTTTTCTCCTAAATTCATATGTTTAACAAGTTAGTTTATATATAAATATACCGTTCAAAACTTCCGTGTTATAAGAAATAATCGCAAGGAGAGGTAAAAGTAGAAAGAAACTTTATTAACAACAAACGGTATACCACAAAAAGTTGAAGATATGCAAATTTATATATCAATAATAATTCAAAATAATCTATGCAAATAATTATGATAAAAGCCTAACTTAAAATTATGTAAATAACATAAATAAAAATACGCTTCAATATAGTCAAAGCCAATTTAAACTATAGAAAATAAGTAATTTACTGCATACAGAAAAATGAATGTCGGCCAGGCAGCCTATGTCTTCTATATTTACATAATAACTTACAAATTTCCCAATAGCATTCAATTTAGCGCTGCCTAGTCAATTTCAGATCTCCGTTTTTCTCTCTCGTATTCATGGGTAAGTCTCCTAAATATTTATTTCTTATTTACTAAAAGAAAATATTCAAATATACACTCATGGACATATTTTTAAGAAGTGGAATATCTAATGTCACCATTTTTATTTTTTAATTTTATTATTATTTTTTTTTAAAGATAACAGAGGCAATTTTGTTTTTACATATGTTTATCTATTTATTCGGTTCCAAAATCACTTTAGGTACCGCTCAAAAATAAAAACCTAGTTTATTATATTTGCAACAATAAATAATAGGTAAAGGTTATTCACATATTGAAACAAAATGTTAACGCGGAATTCAATCCCGGTTCATGACTGTCGGGAATCGAGGGTGTTACCCACTCGTCTACCGATGTTTTTTTATATCTTTTAATGAGATGCACAAGGGATCTAATATAATTTCACAATTCGCCAAAGAGGTGTTTAGCCCGAAACCATGGTCTCCAAGTGGACGCTTCTCAGTTTACCAAAGCTGGTGTTGTGGCTTTGTCACCGACCTGAAGCCGTTATTTTGTGGCGACGGTCAATAGATGGCGTCTGGTTTTAACGTTTATTTTGACGGTAGAGGCACCCAATGCTTTAATAGACTGTTTTTTAAACATTTTTTTCTATATATGCTCTCAGTTAAAAATGTATTAGGGTAAAGCCCGGTGTCATTCAGCTAGTATTAATGTAGATCTTACTCGTATATAAATTTCCTCAACAACTTAGTGCCCTCTATCGCTGAAACTTAGAAGTACTTAGCGATACTTCTTTTTTTTTTTGCTAATCCCTAGTACACACGGTACAGGCCATAATAATCATGGTGGGTAGTTAGCGACTGATTTTGCTGTAAGTGCACCAAATGTCTACACATGTGAAAAGAAGTTCGACTTTGCACTTACAAATGTGCCAGAGCCCCGTTTGGCTACTTGCACTCGCTAGTGGAGTTGGGCTTTTGTAATAATTGGGGGCCATTGAAACCTTTTTTTTATATTCAGAAAAAGTGCCCAATGCGGGAATCGAACCCGGGTCGTAGTAGTCGAAAACCAACGGTTTAGACCATCCTTCCACCGACCCCCCCTTCTAAATATAGAGAATTAAAATATATTTCTACCAACTCTATACTGCAATGAATATACATTTATTCATAGCGGTATGATATCTGTAGTAATAGTTTTTAATTATATATATTTAAAATAAGAATAGGGTTAAAATACTTCTGATTGTCTCAGAAGATTCTGTATTCTATGTGTTGTAACTAAACCTTAATTAACCGAGGCAAACTTGGATTTCAAACTTGCAATTGTTAAAGACTCAATATACCACGATATTGGACATTTTTCTCCTTGTCATTTCATCAAATAATGGTGCATCCACAAAGATGAGCGCTCTTTGAAGGTTTTTCTGATAACATATAGCTTTATAAATTTTTAAAAATGTCCAAAATATATAAAATATCTATCGGGAATTCTCACTATATATATATAGGATCGATTTCGGAAGATGACCGACTTCTGCGGCTGTACAACGGAATTGTTTGAGATTCTTCTGTCACATCGCGCGACTCAGGAAAGTGGATTGCACCATACTGACCGGAAAGACGTCTGGGAGACGTATACCTAAACCCTAAACGACATACTTCGTAGACCAATTAAAGGAACTCACTGGCTTAACGATCGCCAAGATGGTACATCGAGCTCAAGACAGGGATGTAATAAGTACAGTGGGTCACAACGTTCACAAGGCAATCGGGGCGATAGCACCCCCGCCCCCTTTGAGTGGACATGACACCACCACAATATATATATAGAATGCACTTTAATCGAATTCTTATCACTTCGCTAAAATTCTCTATTACGGAATAAATAAATCAAGCGTCAGATCCCTAGGATACGAAAAGATTAAAATCATAACACGATTCACAAATATAACCTTAGGCTGAGAAACGATTCTAAAATGTTTGAATAGAATGGACAAAATGAAAACATTCACAGCGTGTCGTAAAAAAGAGGTGTTGGTTCTGATAATAAAACCTACATAGTTGTATATAAAATTTTACTTCTTTCCTCAATGCAACCACACTAAACTGAAAATATAATGCTTACTTATTCACGTTTTGGTAGAAAATCAAGCAAATATAGAATAAAAAAGCAGACTATATAAATATTCTAGTTTGTCGCTACCAGAGGGGGACACAAGCCTCTTATCCTGCTGGAGCTGACAGAATGGTAACACGTATAATAAACAACTTGTAATAAATATTGATACAGCATTCCCTGTCAGACATTGTAGATGATCTACTCTAATAGAATATAGTTACAATCTTTGACTTTTTCGGGTGTCCAATAGTTTAAAAAACAATATTTTTTTGATAGCACTCTGCTAAACGGTTATTGTAAGCTTTTACTCTTTTTATTTTACTGTTTCATTGGGCATGAAGGAATGTAAATTTTACAGCCAACAGAATAAAAATAGATATGATTTCCATTTAAAATACATCAGTATTTATATTTAGAAGTATTTGAGAGCAGAATTATAAAGTGCAGCTGTCAATATTGACTCATTCACACACGCACACACAAGCGCCTAGGCCAATTATATTTTCAAAATATTTTCTAGCAGTGAGATTTCCATCTATATTTCGACCATAAAATATGTCTATAGAACGACGTTCAACAAAATTTACCCCAAATATTTCTTTTTACTAAACGAAAAATAGTAATTTTTAATAATTAAGGAGAAATAACGATTATTCCTATCCTTAGGGATGAAGTATGAAAGGATGAATTGTGAAAAGTAATGAAGACTTTATGAAGTAATGGACACTTTTACTTTTCCGTTCATCATTACTTTTCACAATTCATCCTTTTATACTTCATCCCTAAGGATAGGAATAGTTGTTATTTCTCCTTAAATAATGAAAATTACTCGTTCTGTAAAAAGAAATATTTGCGGTAAAATTTGTTAAACCTCGTTCTATAAGCATAGCCGCATTATAACGTATTATAAAATATGTCTAGTCACTTTACCTGACAAAAATATATTTGGAAAATTTTTAAGTTTCCTTTATTCTCATGCCGATTCCATGATATCAAAGTTAGATTGTCGAGGTTGGTCATAGGAACCTCGGTTTCCAAGTGGGCCTTAGGAATGGCCAAAGCTGATGTTGTGAATGGTCTTCGACCCATGTTTTCTAGATTGATGAGATGGTGAAGAGATGACAGAAATTTGCATCTTATATTGACGAGAGAAATGTCCTTCCTTCCTTTTTTTATTTGAAGGTCGATATCCTTGCGACATATCTTTCTCCATATGGGATTATTCGTGTGGTGAATATAAATGAAAATTATAATTTTTATATATAGCAACAATTTTCACACTCTCAGTCTATTATAGCGAAGGCTATCATCTACAAGTACCATCTTGGTCTTGAGGTGGGTAACACCAGCTACTTCATCGACCTGCCCACTCTGTGAACTCTCGCAGTCCATCGGTGGCGGAGTCATTACCGCGGTGGGCGCCACCAATTAAGACCTTGTATTTATTTTTATATATATGTATATTTATCAAATATTATAAATAATTTTATCTATTTATTCATATATTTATCATTATATTATTTATTTATTATATTTATATTGTATTTAACCATATATAATATTATATGTACGTTGTAATAAAACAGTTTCAATCTCAATCTCTCTCTTTCTGTGTCAATGTTTGTTGGGAAAAATAATAGATTCATAGAAGAGATAGAAGGCCGATAATTACGAAGATCCTTTATTACTTAAAGGTATTTATAAACAATAAGGAAGGACAAGAGATTAAATAAATTACACTGGATAAAAGTATATTTAATTAAAAAGGCATATATTGAATTAAAATATAATATTTTTACCAATATTTCAGTTGGCTGAACGCCAACCTTTATCAAGGTATTATAACATTTTATATAGGTTGGAGTTCAGCCAACTGAAATATTGGTAAAATAAATAATATTTTGATTCAATATATACCTTTTAATTAAAGATTTCCTTTATGGATTGCTCTATCCAATAACCGCTAGTCAACACACAAACAATCTAACAAATCTTCGATATATAGGCAGAGATGCAAATTAGCATAGACAATACTGAAACATTATGCAAATCACAAGAGTATTTTATCGTAGAAATATCCCGTGATTGCCACTTCCAACAATGGTGAATATATAATTAATAAGGCATAAATTGGATCAAAATATCATTTTTACTAATATTTCAGTTGGCTGAACGCCAACCTTTATCAAGCCTTTATATTTTGATCCAATATATGCCTTTTTAATTAAAGATTTATTTATGGATTGCTCTATTTTCAAAACGTTGAATATATTTGAAGAACACATATATCGGCAGTAAAATCTTAATTGATATAGATTTATCTTCAAATAGCACACATATTGTTTTGGATTTTTGGCTCTTATCTTGCTAGCTATTTTAAACTAATTCTTTTTTGATAATACTAAAGAAATTATAGACTTGACTTCTAAAGATAGCACAATTTTATACTAACAGTAAAACAAAATTATTCTCAGTGTATGTTACTTTATTAAAGATGAAATATATCTATCTCTATAAAAAGGCATATCCTGACCGTTCACCTTTTTAATTTTCATTTAAATTGTATTTAAAAAATAAATTCAACACCTGATTTTTCCTTTTTTTTTTGTATATCTATCTAGAAAAAATATTTGTTGAAAAATTTTATAAATAGATTTCAAGCTAGACTATTTGTCATGTCTTTTTTTATTTTGATTAGGTAGATAATGACATCAAAATATTTAATTAATTTTATATTAATATTTAATAGAATATATTAAAATTTAATAGAATATATTAAAATTTAATAATATATTCAATTTGATATAAATTATAACGTGCATATACAAAAGTGACGTAAATTATAGAGAAATATATATAGAAAGTTATATAATTTAATTTTAGTTATTCAAATTATTTTTAAAAATATTCTACAAAGAGAAAGAATCTATTCGAAATTTGCTATAAAAAATATTTTCAAAATTTATAATATAATACTCTTATTTTTCAAAGAGATTTTGTGACCTTTTATTTTTTATTCGAAAAAAATATCTTTATAAATTTCTGAAAAATATCCTATCAAAAAGAAAATTTAAACTGTATCTTTTGGGACGTGTATTTGTTCGAGAAATATTACAACTTCTGATTTATTCCAGTGGGACTAAATGAAATTATGTAAGTTAATATCCAGACGAAGTGGGAGCAAATATGGCGACCATGATAAATAAAGCAGACGTATAATAAAATTAAACGGTAGCTGCGCCATCAAATATTAATACATAGCCAAGAGGCGTATCTGTCTAATCGTAGCATTTTATGGCAACTAGTACTAAATTATATATATAAAAATTATATGAAATAGTATATAGAATAATCGATCATATATATAAATGATATACATTTTAAAAAATATATATAAAAAAAGGCAATTTTTTTTGTAAATTTTATATTTGACTTTATTGAAATATTTTCATATATGTGAAAAAAGAATGAAAATGAAATAATAAGAAAAAATAATAAAAATTAAATAATAAAAAAAGTTTAGGTGTTAGTATTAATATAAAAAAGACATATTCTGACCACGAACTCATGAGCTTTTTAGATGGCAGAGCATCATTTGGAGGAACAGAAATCAAATAAACGTTAATTTAACCTGTTCCCTGATATTTGCCCAACCGAATTTCTTGATAATTCAAGAACGCGTTTCGGGCTGTTGGTCGTCGCAGAAGCTTCTTGAGAAATCAAGAGATGAGTATTTAGGCCAAACTTGTGTAAATAGGCTGAATATTTGAAATATAATTAATATATTGAAATAATAAAAAAAAGGTCGGTGTTAATGGTAAAATCAAAATTGGGACTAAATGCTCATGTGCTCATGATCGGGATATGCCTTTTTTGATTTTAATACCAACAACAGACCTTTTTTTTCTTTTTATTTATTTTTCCACCTATATATATTTTTTTCAAATATTCTTTTTCATGTGATTCGAATATTTTCAAATTGGGGAGTAAAGGTTATTAAAAAAAATAAAATAATACAATTTTTAAATTTTACAATTTTTAAAATAATTATATTTATTTATTTTTGAACAAATTACTAAAATATTGATCATCATCTCAATAGAAAATAAAATTTTATAATTACCTTATAAAAACTTATATAATAAAATGATCGCAAAAATTTGCTTATTATCATACTCAACTTTCGTGAATAATTAAATACAAATTTGATATTTTTAAAAAATTATTTATTTAAATATAAAATACATGCGCTAATTTTTGAAATACGTTTTTATAGACGGCAACTCTAGTCATTTATTAGGCTTATATACACGTTATAATATAATTTAAATATTGAATTCAAATAATAACAAAATTTGCGCTTCAAAATATATTAATTGAAAATTGAAAGTTATTTAACATCAATATAATCTATTAAATAGATTATAAAAATATTAATCATTTATAAACTATGAAAAAAAAATCAAAGAATTTCAAAACATTTAAAAATCGATAATTCAAAGTAAAAAAAAACCTTCGCTAAATATCTTTATCCGTTTACTCAGTAACTCATAAAAATGTAAATCTGATGTTAAAAAATACGAATTAAATGGCCAATATACATTATCATTTGCTCATTATTAAAAGTAAAAAAAAAATGTATTAGCCACACCTTTTTAAAAATAATTTATCCTCTAATTTATTCATTATTTACCTATACATGGATATATATATATATATTATAATCTAAAATACAAATATTTTATTTTTTTTTAAAACATATATTTTATTTTCATTCATTGACTGTTTTACATATTTGACCATAGATGCAAATGATACCACTTTTAATTATTATTGTTGTAAATATGTATAGTTAACCCTACCTTTTTTAATTAAAATCACGATTATAGAATTATTTGTATATATTCTATATTGAAGTGATAAATAATTTTATGTGTAATTTACTTCAAGTAATTCAAAATAAAATCTACTTGAAAGGCAAATAATTATCTTTACTTTTTAAGACTGCACCTCTTTTCAACAATCAAACACACAAAAAAAATATAATCTTAATATATATATATCGTTATAAAATATAATTCTAATTGATATTAAATGTTAAATTGATTTTTATAAACAAGATTTATATAAACATATATAAAGGTTTATATAAAAGGGCGTACCTGGATCTGTAAAGAAAAAAAAACATTTTTTTCTCAAATTATTTCGAGAGATTGTACCTCTTTATCAATTTATTGCACAGTGAATTTAATTTACAAATTATTTTAGATCACACGAAAACAAATTTTTCATTGGTCAAAAGCAAGTATTGATAATAATACATAAAAAAATAATAATACAATAAATATAATAGTATAATAATAATTTTAAATAATGGATTTAGCCTTTTATTATCTTGAAAGAAAATGTTTTAAAATTGATTCTAAAATATTCGTTTAAAATTTTTATAAGGATATAGAATATTCTATATAAAAAATATAGTGTGGGTGGTAAACCTTACCTCTCAAAATAAAAATCAATACATGGTAAAACATCTCAATGAATAAAATATCTGCCATAAAAATTCCAAATCTGCATCAATTTTTCATACCGTACAAATAGATAAAAATTTGTCGCAAGTCACTTTTATTTTCATAAATTGTTCATAACTTTTCATTAAGCCTTTTGAATTGTTATATTTATTTTTATATCTACTCTCATTCTTTTTCCCCTATATATATATATATATAGAATAAATATTATTTTTTTTTTAGAGTTGTAAATATAGCCTTTGGCAATTATTTTCGTATTTTATATTACAAGCACAAAGGCCTAATTAGGTATAGAGGAATATCAGGAAGCAAATAGTATTTTATATTCATTAAATTCATTATTATTTTTCCTTTCTTGAAGTGAAATAATCAATATGCCATATAATAGATAGATAAAATAAATCTATAGGAAATTGTAGGCGGAATAATGTGTTTGGAGTATTTAACTTTTTTTATTTCAGAAATATAAAAAATTTGATTAAAAATATCTAATGAGAAAGTTCGAAATAATATGTGCGTATTATATATAGGTTTTACAATTTTAAGACAACATTTTACACTCTAATAGCAACATTTTATATTTTAATATAAGAACATTTAACACTTTAATAACAACGTTTTATTTTCATTTATATAAAATAATTTTTATTTTTAAACTGTATTTTTCGATTTTAAGGAATATTTAAAAATATTCACTAAAGAAATTTCCAGTTTTTATCGAAATACTTCTATTTCAATGAATAATTGTCTATTTTTGACAATTCTTTTATATATTCGCGCGTTTTAATAATGCATGATAATTGAATCATTTAAGATTTAATCAAGTATAGTTAACTACTGTTTAATATGGTTCAAATATTTCCTTATATTTCCGTTACAAAATTCTCCCCAGCTTAACATTCAGCTATTTTCATAACTGTTTTTTAAAAACGTAAACATCACGTAAGTTAGTACTTTCTTAGATTTCTTCAATCTCAGGAAAATAGTAATTAATTTTACCATTGAAAACTAAAAACCCATATTTAATTATGGATGATATTATATTAACCAAGATCATTAATTAGCCTCAATATGTGATAGAAAAATATATAAACCAGAATACAAATATTTGTATTAACTTGTCCGATGCTTCTTTCAACATAAAAAAAAACTATCTAAAAGTTTGAGTCAAAGTGTTATGAAAACAGCTGAAAATAAAGGTATGAAGAAGCTTGTAGTTTAAAAATATAGGAACTATTTAACGATATATTAAACAGTGGCTAACTTTTCTTGAAAAATTCTAAAATGCTTTATATCTAATGCTTGATTAAATCGGATATGTAAATGTATAAAATAAACCAATTTCAAATAAATAAAGGTACTTCGATAAAAACTAAAAATCTAATAGTAAAATTGTTAAATATTTTTCAAAATTTAAAAATGCCTTTTAAAAATGAAAACGTGGTTATCAAAGTGTAAAATGTTTATATATAAATGTAAAATGTTGTTATTAAAGTGTAAAATGTTATTAAAATGAAAAATGCTGTCATTAAAGTGTAAAATGTTGTCTTTAAATTGTAAAACCTATAAATGAAAATACAGTTAATAAAATAAAATATGTTGTAATTAAATGTAAAATGTAATAAAATTGCAAGCTTAAGTATATATAAATCTTTCTCTGGTTAAAAAAAAATAGTTAAACCAATTTCAAGAAGATTCAGAAAAAAAAGCATTTTAATAAACCCATTTATATAATTGACTCTGTAAAAAATCTAAATATAAACTACTTATCATCTTACACACAACTTTAATCCATGCATGCATTTAAAATATCTGATGAAATGATAAATATTACTCAAAATAATTCTTTAGTCTAAAATATTTTAGTAAATATAGGTTTTTAAATTTTAATTAAACATTATATGTTTATTAGAAAATAAAAAGGCATATATTGGATTTGATAAAAGATTGATTTTGCCAATATTTCGGTTGGCTGAACTCCAAACCTTTATCAAGATATTACATTTTTGTATACACAAACTCAGCGCCGCATAATGTTATATTATCACAGTTGAAATACTATAATTATAACACTATGCGGCGCTGAGTTTGTTTATACAAAAATGTAATGCCATGATAAAGGTTAGCGTTCAGCCAACCGAAATATTGGCAAATAAATCTTTTATCAAATCCAATATATGCCTTTTTATTATATCATGATTTAAATATGGATTGCTCTATTTTCAAAATTATAAATTTATATTTAGACATTTTTCATTTTAATTTAGACATTTTTCATTTTAATTTAGACATTTTCATTTTAATTTAGACATTTTCATTTTAATTTAGACACAAGGACTTTTTAAAAAATAATCTTTATTTAAGACACTTTAAAACACAACTATGACAACATTGAAAATAATATTAAAATATTATCGTCTTATTTCTATTAATTTTAAAATGAATAGAGGCTTGTATCAAGCAATTTCAAAGGGAAAACAGGAAACTTTAATCAGTTTGGTATTATTAAAATACGAAACCATGCAGAATCTTCTAAGTTATTGAACATCAATTATAGTTCTGCTATGCAAAATTATAAAAAAGAAGGCTAATTAAATTTAATAAAAAAAGAAGGATTTATACATCAAATAATTTCATTAAGCCATTTAGATTTTATTTTGAAAAGTATATACAAAATAATTCTAGTATAAATTTAAAAAAAAAACTAAGATATGAATTGAAAAATATTTTAAATCTAGAAGTGTCACAAACAACAATAATCATTACAATAAAAAGGTTTAAAATAACTCTGAAAAAGTCATCTATTGATTTATCAACATAATCTCTATATATATAAAAGTCAATTCCTGTCTGTCTGTCTGTTTCGCGATAAACTCAAAAACTACTGAACCAATTGGTTCCAAATTTTGCATGTCGCTTTTTATAAACCTGAGGAAAATTTTTGGATACAATTTGCTTAGTATTTTTGGCTATTTCTTTTTTTCATTTGAAGAACTTTTTTTTTACGCGGAGTAATCCGGAATGGAATGAATACCCAAATATGGCCATTTTGTATACGCATCGGTGGCTCAGTGGTAGAATGCTCGCCTGCCACGCGGGCGGCCCGGGTTCGATTCCCGGCCGATGCATTTTTTTAAAACAATTTTTAAAACTCATTTATATTATATCTTCTATATATATATAAATGAATGTTTGTATGTTTGTTTGTTTGTTTGTTGGTTTGTATGTCCGGCATACAAATTCGCAGTAGTTCACTAATTCAAACCAAAATTTCCATACATAGGTAAAAAAAATACGAGGAAAACGATAGGCTATTTTATATTATATATAAATTAAATATTAAAACTATATATTCAAATTATTCTACTTAGCTCACGAACAGCGCCCTCTATCAAGGTTATAAATACGTTTAAAATCGAAATCTTCTCAAAATTTTATTAATAATAGTGTTCGCTTAATAATTAGAATACTTGATCTAAATCGAAATATTTATAGACGCTCGCTCGATATGAAGATTTATATCGTAACTAATCTGACTGTAAAGTTTGGAGCGGGACGTTTCACAAGAGTGACATCCACGGCGCCAATTTATAATTGTAACGAATAGTGTTTGAATAAAACATTTAATCGGGTAAACCCGGGCGTTGCCCGGGTCATTCGTCTAGTATCTGATAAAACTAAGCGAAAAAGAAAAGAAAATGCGGAATTGTTTATTGATAATTCTTCTGATTTAAAAAAGATATCAAACATCGCTATTTCCATTTCAAGCCCTTCTTTCTTAAAACTATATTCAAAAGTTTTTAGTTGTTTCAAAAATGCACCTAAATAAAGAATATATAGAGAAGTCCATGTGTCTAAATTATAATGAAAAATATCTACATTTAAATTTTAAAAATGTCTGATTAAAAGTTAAAAACTTATATATATAAAATAATTAAAAATATTATATATATATATATTAAAAACAATTTTATATATGAAAAAAAGAAAGTAATGCGAAAAATATACATGTAATGATATATATTTAATTCCAAAAGATATAACATTATTTACAAGGAAATCAAAATGGAGGAATACAAATGGAGGTTATCTCTAATCAAATCACTATACATGTAATCTACACATAGAATTGTATCAAGATTTCAATTTAAAGAAAGTGAACATTTTATCTTAACAATAAATAGAAATTGGTGAAAGCTTCTCGAGGGAGCTCTCAAATATTTTAAGATGGCGATTAAATTGAAAAACTTCCCCAATTTACCCATTAAAGTCTAAACTGGCCTTATTATTGAAATTTACTTATTTATTGGTGTTTAGGAAAGCGTACAAAAGTCATTATTTGCTTTATTTTTCACCTATAAGTAATTTAATTCTGTTTTGGCGATCTTTTTAAAGAAATGATTTAGTCCAATAAGTACTCCGTATAATGGAACTGTAAGCAATATTTTACTGATTATAAATTCTGATTTTTTTTCTTAAAGAATACCTTTGTCCATTATTGATTATTTAAATTCATTTGCATCCCTTATATTATTTCTTTGTATTATTTATTATGCACATAAGATATATAATGAGTTTATTTTCTAGAATATATTTATTCATTTAAAATTATATTTTATATATTGTTTAATGTATTTTCGAAAATAATATATATTTATATATCAATTAAAAATAATATTAACATCAAAATTACAAATTTATAAAAATGAAGATACATTTTAATGTGAAGTGAATAATTAATTCAAAATATATTTTTTTGAATATTATGTAATTCAAAAAGGAATATGTTTATATATATTCTGTAATAAATATTAGCTCTATAACTTTTTATATGAGAAAACAATGGGAAAAAATGTTTAATTCATTTCAGTTCCACTAAATGGCGCTCTGCCATCTAAAAATCACATGTGCTCTTGGTCAAGATAGGTCTTTTTTATATTTAACTTCTTAAATATCAAATATATTATTTGTGTTAAGCAAAATATTTATAGGAGAGTTTCTTCTGCTATTTTTCTCCAGCGTTGTCAGCTTGAAAATATATAAAAGTCTCACATTTTATAATTTTTAATTATCCATCTATGTATATTATAATATTTTCCTAAATTGAGCATTTTAGTAAAATAGTAAGTAAAATATATATTTATAGGATAAAAAACAGTAGAGAAGTTCGGAATGTTTTATTTTTTACCAAACGATACTTGGGGCTATCGAAGTAATTGTAGGATAGCCCCGTTGCAAAGGTTGTTTCCCCAAGTTGTTTCACAGATCGACATAAATAAAGTCCTTCTTTATGTTAGAAAGGTTAAAATATAAAGTTCTGTGTGGAAATATAATATATATGTATATTCATTATAGAAAATGTTAAAAACGTTTAAAATTACAAAATATTTTCTCACAATGAGTTTTTTTTTCTTTTTTTAAATGCGAGCTATCAAGCAATAATTGCTCTTCAACGGACTTAATAAAAAACATCGACTATATCTTACAAGAAATAAAATTTTAAAATTATATACGCGCGCAGTGTGGATATTTACAACTGAATTTTAAAAATTGAAATTTAATTCAGCAATGTTATGGAATATGTCTATTTACACTTTTTAAGGGCAATTAGAACCTAAAAAATTATCTATTGATTTCTTCTAAGATATATATGTGTATACATTTTCCCTCATTATTTTTCTTTATTTCAAATAGAAGATACTTGTAAGGATTATTGTCACAAAGCAATAATGCGCCATCTTTACATATAAAATGAAAGGATTAAAGCACGAATGTTTCCCTTATACACAATACAAACTTCTACTGTCCTTACTACGATGAAAAAATATATTGGAAGGGCTTGGCTTATCAGTGGTGAACCCTCCCAGCGGTTTCGCAAATTTAATCTACCAGACCGCTTCTCAGATCTCTAATACTGTATTGGACGATTCTGCTTATATACGGAGCACTGAAGAGTGGAATTTCAGAAATGGTTTTCAAGAAAACTATGGACATAAGCTTATAGGACAGTAAAATAACATTCAAATTTAAAAACTTTGATATTCAAAAAGAATTACAGAATTAGCCCAAGTCTTACAAAAAAATGCATTATTTGTAAAGGAATTAGTTATCTTTTCATAACGTATAATCTGAATTGTATTAAATAGAACAATATAATACTTTATAAATTTTTATTTGTTGATAATAAGCATTTTGTCTATCAGACAAAACTTTAAATCTAACCACAAAAAGTATTATAATAAATAAGTATTACTCTAATTTTTTTTCATCTTACATTGGTATTAAAATTTACATATCTCTTTAAGAAAATTTGTATTGTAATAATGATATTTCAATGTGTATATTAATATATAAATGAATATTCATCCTATTCTACATTTAATAAAAATTCGAAACTATTATAGAAACGTATGTTTTTTTTTAAATAAACCAATTATCTACTACCTTTACTGCAATGGAAAAATTAACGGGAAGGCCTGGCTCATCAGTGGTGAACCCTCCCAGCGGTTCCACCGGTTTAATTTACCACACCGCTGTTATATTGCATTTTTTCGGTTTTCCTTTTATACCGTTACGGACGCTAATATCTTGGTTATTTCTTTAACTACTATCTAATGTCTAGAGGAAATATTTTCTTCATTATTTCTCATTGAATCCTGTAACTTATCCACACAATAATTTATATAGGATTAACATATGGAAATTTTACAGTCTTGACTTTTCCATCACTGTTTCATAATTCTATTTTTCACTAATATGTGTTTATTAGAGATAGGTTTTAGATATATCTATATAAATATCTAAATGTTCACGTGAACCTGGTCAGGATATGCCTTTTTTGATTTTAATAACAAACACCTGACTTTTATTAATATTTTATTTATTATTATTTTGTTTAGCGTATTTAGGCAAGTTTGGCCTTTAATACCCATTTCTTGATTTTTCAGGAAACCTCTGGGACCAAAATATTTTTGGTCGTATAGGCACTGTCTGCTCCACGCTGACGAGGGCCAACAGCCCGAAACGCGTTTGTGGTTGACTTTTCTTGAATTATCGAGAAAATTGGTTGGCCAAATATCAGAGAACAGGTTAAATCAATGTTTAGTTTCTGTTCCACTAGATGGCGCTCTGCCATCTAAAATTTCATGTGAATGTGATCAGGATATGCCCTTTTTCTATTTTAATATATATTATCTTTCTATCTGAATTCTAGTTATGATAGAATAATGATTGGTTTTGATTTCTCTTTTAAACTAAAATATCGGGATTGTTTGTGGTAATAGCAACAATGGGTGAATCTGTTGTAACAACAAACGCCTTCTTTTAAAGGTGCAAAATCCCAATATTTATATACTGTTAAATAATATTATTATCGGAAGATATGATTGATTTATATTCGCTAAAATAATAATATTATTGAATGATTAGAGGGAATTTTCTTGAGAGAATAAAGTCCAAAATGAAAATATGAATATTTCAAGAAGTCTCAGGTCAAAATTAGTCCCATCCATCAGATCAAATTACTCTTTGGTTTCACAGTTCCTATAATGACGCTTCATCTTAACCCCACACATATATTTAAGTCATCTCGAGATTGATTTAGTTTCATGACCAAAGCTCCAAAGTTCCGTTCAAAATCTCTAACAAATATTATGTTTTTTCTTTTGCTTATCCCTAGTACACGTGGTACAGGCCATGATAATCATGGTGGGTAGAAGTAGACGACTGCTTTTACTGTAAGTGCACCACATGTCTACACATGTGAAAAGCAGTTCGACTCTGCAATTACAAATGTGCCAGAGCCCCGTTTGGTTACTTGCACTCGCTGGTGGGGTTGGACCATTGCAAGAATCGGGGGCCTTTGAAGCATTTTTTTTTTAACGTAAAAAGTACCCAATGCGGGAATCGAACCCGGGTCGTAGCGGTCGAAAACCAATGGTTTAGACCATCCTTCCACCGACCCCCCTGTATGTTATATATATTATGTTATAAAATAAATAAAGCTTCCATGGCTATGTTTCTTGAGCAACCTTTTATTTTTCATGCTTTCGGACTTGTCAGCCTTCAACAGGAGTATCACCTTAATAAATTAATGATAAATACTATTTTTATATACAAATTATTATTTACATATTTTAAATATCTATGATATTGAAAGAGAAAGATAATTTATTACATTCTTTATGTATGAAAAACAATTATTTTGAAAATATACGTGCATGGTGGATGAAACGTGGTGTTTGAATGATATCTTGGGACTTCAAATTAAATTTAATAAATTTATGAACTATTGTGGTATATATAGAAGAACTAGCCGAATGACCCGGGCAACGCCCGTGTTTTACCCGATTGAATGTTTTGATTCAAATACTATTTGTTACAATTATAAATTGGCGCCTTAAATAAATGCATATGTTAGTTAATAACTATAGCCTATGTGCTTTATCTGTCTATGTACTGTTGGCTTCCGTAGGCGTCTCTTACTGGGAAAAGGAAAGAGAGGATTCCATTTAGTTATTAACTAATATATGCATTTATTTAAGGAGCGACCCGCTCCAACACAATAGTTACAAAAACGAAAAAGCGAGTGGGGGGGGGGGGCAAAGGTGGCGTGATCGTAGCCAACCAATAGGAGAGCGCCATTCCAAAAAAAAAAGCAAACGGTGACAGAGATGAAGAATTATTAAGAACGCATGACGCTCGTAACTGTATATAGAATGCCTACATCTATGAGATAGTATTTGTCCATATTGTGTCGTATGTTTCTGTTAATTCAATACATCTGTTTGTACTTTTTTGCTGTATGGTTATCATCGATTCTGTTAGAGGTCTTTGGTATTTACTATTATTGATATTATGTTGTGGATAGTATAACACTTTTCTCTTGAGAGATATTTGTTTTTTTCTCCTGTGTTGATTCGAAAATTGCTAGCATCCAGGCGTCTTTTATTCTTCTAAATTTGTAATTTTCTCACACAACGATGCATAAAATAGGTAAAGTAAAATATTGCAAGTGTAAACCATGTAGGAACGGTTACGTTTGTTCTTTTGAACTCAGAATGAGCAGGTAGATCTATTATTAACTTCAGGGGAATTCGGATAATCCGAATATCACGGCTCGTGACTATGATATTGCCACGTGGAAAATTAGGAAATACAAACTTCAGGATGACACATCCATTTATTTAAGGCAAGAAAAAACTATGAATGATGAAAAAACAAGATAAGCAATGAGGGAAGTTTACAGAGTAGCAAAATATAAACATAAAAATTATACCCTGTTAATAAAATAATAAATACTTTTCTACATAGCTCCTTCCCTATGGGAGCTGTGACCCACAGTTTGCAATTATTGTAGTTACTGATATGGATCTTACGTATTTCTGCGTAGGATTCCAACAAAGTCTTGGAATTTTGTCCCTAGTACCTTTGCGTCCTTTTTTCTTGAGGCCTAAAGAGCGGCTTTGTCGTCGTATATTCATCCACGCTGCTTTCTTTCACAATGTCCAATGACGATCAAACCAATAGTCACTCAATATGTCACATCACACGGCTAGAAATACTTACATAAAAGAGACTATCAGAAACACCAAATTGTTCTACCAAACTGAACAAACCACCTTATCTACGACTGTCCGAACTTTACAGAAGTGAGACATCGATTGTTCCCTGATCTAAATCATTTAACTCTCTTACATCAGCCACCTTGTCTATATAAATTTTATGAACTCTGTCAAATAATACATTCAAGTTTATAAATATATAATTCTAAGTTCTAATTTTATTTGTTGTTTTGTTTGTTTCCTCTGTATTAGGCGCAAATATTTCAATATCGCGAATGGTTAATTAATGAATAAATAAAATATTCAAAATACAAGAAAACATAAGACGCTAAAATTATTTTTATTTAAATCAATAAAAAGAGTGTCGGGGGGGCTTAGGTTTTTTATAATTTGTCGGAAAGCTGTGATGCTGATTAGTCATAATTGACCAGAGAGGTATACTCGCTTGTGACATGGAAGTTCTGAATGTAGCAGAATCTGATCTCGAACCTATGAGAAATAAAAATCACAGCGATATAAGAAACAGTTCGACCAAACATCGGAAGCTTTGGTGTTCTATATATGACCTCTACTCTTCAATTTGAAATTATTCGATTCACATGAAAAAATATTTTGAAAAACTTTTATGTGAAAAAATAATAAAAATAAAATAATAAAAAAGGGTCAGATGTAGGTTGCGAGAGTCTTGCAGAATTTACCCAAGTACAAAACTTCGATATTAATACGCCAAATTTGTTTTGATTTGTGACTTTACTCCATCATGATTGAATAATATTGTCAAGAAGCTCCATTAAGATGGGACACCTGTCAATCATCCCTGTACCCCGGGGGTGGACCACAGGTGTGAGGAAAACGGGACGGTGGCCCATTATTATTATCTTTACCTGGGGATAAGTTGTTTTTATCATCTGACTCTCTCTCCCTTAAATACCACTTGTAAATAATTTTATTGGATAACTAAAAGGTAAATACCCACCTTTATAATAAATTAATTATCCCCAAATTTGCCCTTGCTTTATTTATCTCCGCGACAATATTAAAGTGTATGTATGTTTAAATATTTCAATTCATATTATAGATATTATATACAACAACAAAGGTATTTTATTATTCACATTTAATCTTACATACACTTGTACCGGTATGCATGAAAGGGGGAAAATAGCAATAGAATGAAAAATACAAAAGAAAATGAAATAATAAAAAGGTCAGGTGTTGGTATTAAAATAAAAAAGGCATATCCTGACAACGAACACATACGTTTTTTCTTATGTTCAGCGTGTATTCACGCAAGTTTGGCCTTAAATTCCCTTTTCTTGATTTCTCAACGAGATGGCGCTTTGTAATCCAAAGATACTATTGGATGGTCAGAATATAGGTAGTTATTGAACTTCCTCACATTGCTATCTACTTTTATATTCTGCTTCAAATTTGTATATATTTCATGTTTTAAAAAGATTCTGTGTTTGTTTCAGGCCATCACAAAAAGAAAAGCAAAGTAAGTTTCTATGTTTTGATTCTTTTACATATGTTTTTTATTCTTTTTTATAATGCTTTAGTTCTTCAGAAATTAGTACTAACAGGAAAGGTAATGATGTCTTATCAAGGAATTATGGGCAAGTACAGAATTGGCGTAATTGTTGTATAAAACGTCTAGTTTAGATAATCACGACCAGTTACGCATTGGACATTTTAAAATGAAAAATATTCCTTTAATATCCATCTGATTCAACTCCGTCTTTGAGTGACGGTAGCCTAACGGGGCTCTAGCACACTTATAAACGCAAGAGTCAAACTTTTTCTACAGGTGTAGACCTTTATTACAGTATAAACAGTACCTTACTATTCCCCATGATAATAATGTCTGATTCAACTTCGTCTTTAAGTGACGGTAGCCTAACGGGGCTCTAGCACACTTATAAACGCAAGAGTCAAACTTTTTCTACAGGTGTAGACCTTTAGTACAGTATGAACAGTACCTTACTATTCCCCATGATAATAATGTCTGATTCAACTTCGTCTTTGAGTGACGGTAGCCTAACGGGGCTCTAGCACACTTATAAACGCAAGAGTCAAACTTTTTCTACAGGTGTAGACCTTTATTACAGTATAAACAGTACCTTACTATTCCCCATGATAATAATGTCTGATTCAACTTCGTCTTTGAGTGACGGTAGCCTAACGGGGCTCTAGCACACTTATAAACGCAAGAGTCAAACTTTTTCTACAGGTGTAGACCTTTATTACAGTATAAACAGTACCTTACTATTCCCCATGATAATAATGTCTGATTCAACTTCGTCTTTGAGTGACGGTAGCCTAACGGGGCTCTAGCACACTTATAAACGCAAGAGTCAAACTTTTTCTACAGGTGTAGACCTTTATTACAGTATAAACAGTACCTTACTATTCCCCATGATAATAATGTCTGATTCAACTTCGTCTTTGAGTGACGGTAGCCTAACGGGGCTCTAGCACACTTATAAACGCAAGAGTCAAACTTTTTCTACAGGTGTAGACCTTTATTACAGTATAAACAGTACCTTACTATTCCCCATGATAATAATGTCTGATTCAACTTCGTCTTTAAGTGGCGGTAGCCTAACGGGGCTCTAGCACACTTATAAACGCAAGGGTCAAACTTTTTCTACAGGTGTAGACCTTTATTACAGTATAAACAGTACCTTACTATTCCCCATGATAATAATGTCTGATTCAACTTCGTCTTTAAGTGGCGGTAGCCTAACGGGGCTCTAGCACACTTATAAACGCAAGAGTCAAACTTTTTCTACAGGTGTAGACCTTTATTACAGTATAAACAGTACATTACTATTCCCCATGACAATAATGTCTGATTCAACTTCGTCTTTAAGTGACGGTAGCCTAACGGGGCTCTAGCACACTTATAAACGCAAGAGTCAAA
The DNA here is from genome assembly GCA_030710605.1 of Cordylochernes scorpioides. Taxonomy (NCBI): domain Eukaryota; kingdom Metazoa; phylum Arthropoda; class Arachnida; order Pseudoscorpiones; family Chernetidae; genus Cordylochernes; species Cordylochernes scorpioides. The sequence continues at coordinate 59,791,543 of CP092881.1, read as the reverse complement.
CTTTTTCTACAGGTGTAGACCTTTATTACAGTATAAACAGTACCTTACTATTCCCCATGATAATAATGTCTGATTCAACTTCGTCTTTAAGTGGCGGTAGCCTAACGGGGCTCTAGCACACTTATAAACGCAAGAGTCAAACTTTTTCTACAGGTGTAGACCTTTATTACAGTATAAACAGTACCTTACTATTCCCCATGATAATAATGTCTGATTCAACTTCGTCTTTAAGTGACGGTAGCCTAACGGGGCTCTAGCACACTTATAAACACAAGAGTCAAACTTTTTCTACAGGTGTAGACCTTTATTACAGTATAAACAGTACCTTACTATTCCCCATGATAATAATGTCTGATTCAACTTCGTCTTTAAGTGACGGTAGCCTAACGGGGCTCTAGCACACTTATAAACGCAAGAGTCAAACTTTTTCTACAGGTGTAGACCTTTATTACAGTATGAACAGTACCTTACTATTCCCCATGATAATAATGTCTGATTCAACTCGTCTTTAAGTGACGGTAGCCTAACGGGGCTCTAGCACACTTATAAACGCAAGAGTCAAACTTTTTCTACAGGTGTAGACCTTTAGTACATTATGAACAGTACCTTACTATTCCCCATGATAATAATGTCTGATTCAACTTCGTCTTTAAGTGACGGTAGCCTAACGGGGCTCTAGCACACTTATAAACGCAAGAGTCAAACTTTTTCTACAGGTGTAGACCTTTATTACAGTATAAACAGTACCTTACTATTCCCCATGATAATAATGTCTGATTCAACTTCGTCTTTAAGTGACGGTAGCCTAACGGGGCTCTAGCACACTTATAAACGCAAGAGTCAAACTTTTTCTACAGGTGTAGACCTTTAGTACAGTATGAACAGTACCTTACTATTCCCCATGATAATAATGTCTGATTCAACTTCGTCTTTAAGTGACGGTAGCCTAACGGGGCTCTAGCACACTTATAAACGCAAGAGTCAAACTTTTTCTACAGGTGTAGACCTTTAGTACAGTATGAACAGTACCTTACTATTCCCCATGATAATAATGTCTGATTCAACTTCGTCTTTAAGTGACGGTAGCCTAACGGGGCTCTAGCACACTTATAAACGCAAGAGTCAAACTTTTTCTACAGGTGTAGACCTTTATTACAGTATAAACAGTACCTTACTATTCCCCATGATAATAATGTCTGATTCAACTTCGTCTTTAAGTGACGGTAGCCTAACGGGGCTCTAGCACACTTATAAACGCAAGAGTCAAACTTTTTCTACAGGTGTAGACCTTTAGTACAGTATGAACAGTACCTTACTATTCCCCATGATAATAATGTCTGATTCAACTTCGTCTTTAAGTGACGGTAGCCTAACGGGGCTCTAGCACACTTATAAACGCAAGAGTCAAACTTTTTCTACAGGTGTAGACCCTTAGTACAGTATGAACAGTACCTTACTATTCCCCATGATAATAATGTCTGATTCAACTTCGTCTTTAAGTGACGGTAGCCTAACGGGGCTCTAGCACACTTATAAACGCAAGAGTCAAACTTTTTCTACAGGTGTAGACCTTTAGTACAGTATGAACAGTACCTTACTATTCCCCATGATAATAATGTCTGATTCAACTTCGTCTTTAAGTGACGGTAGCCTAACGGGGCTCTAGCACACTTATAAACGCAAGAGTCAAACTTTTTCTACAGGTGTAGACCTTTAGTACAGTATGAACAGTACCTTACTATTCCCCATGATAATAATGTCTGATTCAACTTCGTCTTTAAGTGACGGTAGCCTAACGGGGCTCTAGCACACTTATAAACGCAAGAGTCAAACTTTTTCTACAGGTGTAGACCTTTAGTACAGTATGAACAGTACCTTACTATTCCCCATGATAATAATGTCTGATTCAACTTCGTCTTTAAGTGACGGTAGCCTAACGGGGCTCTAGCACACTTATAAACGCAAGAGTCAAACTTTTTCTACAGGTGTAGACCTTTATTACAGTATAAACAGTACCTTACTATTCCCCATGATAATAATGTCTGATTCAACTTCGTCTTTAAGTGACGGTAGCCTAACGGGGCTCTAGCACACTTATAAACGCAAGAGTCAAACTTTTTCTACAGGTGTAGACCTTTAGTACAGTATGAACAGTACCTTACTATTCCCCATGATAATAATGTCTGATTCAACTTCGTCTTTAAGTGACGGTAGCCTAACGGGGCTCTAGCACACTTATAAACGCAAGAGTCAAACTTTTTCTACAGGTGTAGACCCTTAGTACAGTATGAACAGTACCTTACTATTCCCCATGATAATAATGTCTGATTCAACTTCGTCTTTAAGTGACGGTAGCCTAACGGGGCTCTAGCACACTTATAAACGCAAGAGTCAAACTTTTTCTACAGGTGTAGACCTTTAGTACAGTATGAACAGTACCTTACTATTCCCCATGATAATAATGTCTGATTCAACTTCGTCTTTAAGTGACGGTAGCCTAACGGGGCTCTAGCACACTTATAAACGCAAGAGTCAAACTTTTTCTACAGGTGTAGACCTTTATTACAGTATGAACAGTACCTTACTATTCCCCATGATAATAATGTCTGATTCAACTTCGTCTTTAAGTGACGGTAGCCTAACGGGGCTCTAGCACACTTATAAACTCAAGAGTCAAACTTTTTCTACAGGTGTAGACCTTTAGTACAGTATGAACAGTACCTTACTATTCCCCATGATAATAATGTCTGATTCAACTTCGTCTTTAAGTGACGGTAGCCTAACGGGGCTCTAGCACACTTATAAACGCAAGAGTCAAACTTTTTCTACAGGTGTAGACCTTTATTACAGTATAAACAGTACCTTACTATTCCCCATGATAATAATGTCTGATTCAACTTCGTCTTTAAGTGACGGTAGCCTAACGGGGCTCTAGCACACTTATAAACGCAAGAGTCAAACTTTTTCTACAGGTGTAGACCTTTAGTACAGTATGAACAGTACCTTACTATTCCCCATGATAATAATGTCTGATTCAACTTCGTCTTTAAGTGACGGTAGCCTAACGGGGCTCTAGCACACTTATAAACGCAAGAGTCAAACTTTTTCTACAGGTGTAGACCTTTATTACAGTATAAACAGTACCTTACTATTCCCCATGATAATAATGTCTGATTCAACTTCGTCTTTAAGTGACGGTAGCCTAACGGGGCTCTAGCACACTTATAAACGCAAGAGTCAAACTTTTTCTACAGGTGTAGACCTTTATTACAGTATAAACAGTACCTTACTATTCCCCATGACAATAATGTCTGATTCAACTTCGTCTTTAAGTGACGGTAGCCTAACGGGGCTCTAGCACACTTATAAACGCAAGAGTCAAACTTTTTCTACAGGTGTAGACCTTTATTACAGTATAAACAGTACCTTACTATTCCCCATGATAATAATGTCTGATTCAACTTCGTCTTTAAGTGACGGTAGCCTAACGGGGCTCTAGCACACTTATAAACGCAAGAGTCAAACTTTTTCTACAGGTGTAGACCTTTAGTACAGTATGAACAGTACCTTACTATTCCCCATGACAATAATGTCTGATTCAACTTCGTCTTTAAGTGACGGTAGCCTAACGGGGCTCTAGCACACTTATAAACGCAAGAGTCAAACTTTTTCTACAGGTGTAGACCTTTATTACAGTATAAACAGTACCTTACTATTCCCCATGATAATAATGTCTGATTCAACTTCGTCTTTAAGTGACGGTAGACTAACGGGGCTCTAGCACACTTATAAACGCAAGAGTCAAACTTTTTCTACAGGTGTAGACCTTTATTACAGTATGAACAGTACCTTACTATTCCCCATGATAATAATGTCTGATTCAACTTCGTCTTTAAGTGACGGTAGCCTAACGGGGCTCTAGCACACTTATAAACGCAAGAGTCAAACTTTTTCTCACAGGTGTAGACCTTTATTACAGTATGAACAGTACCTTACTATTCCCCATGATAATAATGTCTGATTCAACTTCGTCTTTAAGTGACGGTAGCCTAACGGGGCTCTAGCACACTTATAAACGCAAGAGTCAAACTTTTTCTACAGGTGTAGACCTTTATTACAGTATAAACAGTACCTTACTATTCCCCATGATAATAATGTCTGATTCAACTTCGTCTTTAAGTGACGGTAGCCTAACGGGGCTCTAGCACACTTATAAACGCAAGAGTCAAACTTTTTCTACAGGTGTAGACCTTTAGTACAGTATGAACAGTACCTTACTATTCCCCATGACAATAATGTCTGATTCAACTTCGTCTTTAAGTGACGGTAGCCTAACGGGGCTCTAGCACACTTATAAACGCAAGAGTCAAACTTTTTCTACAGGTGTAGACCTTTATTACAGTATGAACAGTAGCTTACTATTCCCCATGATAATAATGTCTGATTCAACTTCGTCTTTAAGTGACGGTAGCCTAACGGGGCTCTAGCACACTTATAAACGCAAGAGTCAAACTTTTTCTACAGGTGTAGACCTTTATTACAGTATAAACAGTACCTTACTATTCCCCATGATAATAATGTCTGATTCAACTTCGTCTTTAAGTGACGGTAGCCTAACGGGGCTCTAGCACACTTATAAACGCAAGAGTCAAACTCTTTCTACAGGTGTAGACCTTTATTACAGTATAAACAGTACCTTATTATTCCCCATGATAATAATGTCTGATTCAACTTCGTCTTTAAGTGACGGTAGCCTAACGGGGCTCTAGCACACTTATAAACGCAAGAGTCAAACTTTTTCTACAGGTGTAGACCTTTATTACAGTATAAACAGTACCTTACTATTCCCCATGATAATAATGTCTGATTCAACTTCGTCTTTAAGTGACGGTAGCCTAACGGGGCTCTAGCACACTTATAAACGCAAGAGTCAAACTTTTTCTACAGGTGTAGACCTTTAGTACAGTATGAACAGTACCTTACTATTCCCCATGATAATAATGTCTGATTCAACTTCGTCTTTAAGTGACGGTAGCCTAACGGGGCTCTAGCACACTTATAAACGCAAGAGTCAAACTTTTTCTACAGGTGTAGACCTTTAGTACATTATGAACAGTACCTTACTATTCCCCATGATAATAATGTCTGATTCAACTTCGTCTTTAAGTGACGGTAGCCTAACGGGGCTCTAGCACACTTATAAACGCAAGAGTCAAACTTTTTCTACAGGTGTAGACCTTTATTACAGTATAAACAGTACCTTACTATTCCCCATGATAATAATGTCTGATTCAACTTCGTCTTTAAGTGACGGTAGCCTAACGGGGCTCTAGCACACTTATAAACGCAAGAGTCAAACTTTTTCTACAGGTGTAGACCTTTAGTACAGTATGAACAGTACCTTACTATTCCCCATGATAATAATGTCTGATTCAACTTCGTCTTTAAGTGATGGTAGCCTAACGGGGCTCTAGCACACTTATAAACGCAAGAGTCAAACTTTTTCTACAGGTGTAGACCTTTAGTACAGTATGAACAGTACCTTACTATTCCCCATGATAATAATGTCTGATTCAACTTCGTCTTTAAGTGACGGTAGCCTAACGGGGCTCTAGCACACTTATAAACGCAAGAGTCAAACCTTTTCTACAGGTGTAGACCTTTAGTACAGTATGAACAGTACCTTACTATTCCCCATGATAATAATGTCTGATTCAACTTCGTCTTTAAGTGACGGTAGCCTAACGGGGCTCTAGCACACTTATAAACGCAAGAGTCAAACTTTTTCTACAGGTGTAGACCTTTAGTACAGTATGAACAGTACCTTACTATTCCCCATGATAATAATGTCTGATTCAACTTCGTCTTTAAGTGACGGTAGCCTAACGGGGCTCTAGCACACTTATAAACGCAAGAGTCAAACTTTTTCTACAGGTGTAGACCTTTAGTACAGTATGAACAGTACCTTACTATTCCCCATGATAATAATGTCTGATTCAACTTCGTCTTTAAGTGACGGTAGCCTAACGGGGCTCTAGCACACTTATAAACGCAAGAGTCAAACTTTTTCTACAGGTGTAGACCTTTAGTACAGTATGAACAGTACCTTACTATTCCCTATGATAATCATGCCATACTTGCGATAAATACCATCACAACATGTATAGAATTCATAGTGAATTCTGAAAAACAGATTATACAAAAAATAATTCAATTCTGATTGCAGATATGAAAGGTTGTTGACTTTGCTTGATATTTTTAATGAAACTGACTCAAAAATATTAATTAAACATTATATTTATTGTTTTACAAGAGAGAGAACAAAATATAAAAGATAAACTAATATTAAAACAAGGGAACTTTTTTTTTCTGTTAGCGTCTATTTACCTGTGAGCTTACACACACTCTGTGGTAACAATTAATTAATATATGAATACAACAAAAGTGTTTTATTTACCAGAAAACATGTATTTTATGATAATAAATTATTTATATATTTTGCTAGGAGTGTTTGTGCATTACCTATCGACCCAACCTTGTATACTGCAAGTAAGAAATATTGTAAATTATATATAGTTCAGTTTATATTGTAGAAAATATTATTTAAAATTCTCCCTTAAAATTATCCATTAACAGTTTAGCGAGCAAATTTACAAACCCAATTTCACCCATGAATAATGGAACAAAGCTATATATTACCTTCAATACAATTTGATATTGAAATATTTATAAAATATTGGAACATTCTTACGCACTCTGTTTCATTATTAAGAAAATACCACGAGCTTTCATTTTTCAACAAGAAAAAATATAATCTAAAGGTTATAACTTCAGGTTATGATTATTGCTTGTTGAACAGCGAAAGCTTGAAAGCTCGTGTTGTTTTCGTAAAAAAGAAACATATTGCGTTAGATTTTTCGAATATTTTTATAAACGTAAATCGCAACTTTTCTTATAACTGGAATATTTATTTTAATTTTTTCACAATCTAAATGTGGTGAGTTGAAAGATTGTCTAAACTGTTGGTTTTCGACCGGTACGGGTTTCTCGCATTGAGCACTTTTCTCTGATTTAGAAAAAAATGATCCAATGGGCCCCGATTCTTGCAAAAGTCCGACCACACCAGCGAGAGTGCGAATAACCAAACGGGGCTCTTGCACATTTTTAAGTGCAAATTCGAACTGCTTTTCACATGTGTAGACATGTGGTGTACTTACAATAAAAGCAGTCAGCTGCTTCTATCCACCATGATTATCATGGCCTGTACCATGTGTGGACATGTAGTGCACATACAGTAAAATAAGTCGTCAACCTCTACCCACCATGATTATCATGGCCTGTACCATGTGTGGACATGTAGTGCACATACAGTAAAATAAGTCGTCAACCTCTACCCACCATGATTATCATGGCCTGTACCATGTGTGGACATGTAGTGCACATACAGTGAAATAAGTCGTCAACCTCTACCCACCATGATTATTATGGTCTTTACCAGGTGTACTAGGGATAAGCAAAAAATAAACAATGTTGTAATAGGATTAAACTCAAGGAGAGAATACAAAGGGTTTTAAAACTGTTTAAATATAACTAGAGTGAAATTAATCACCATTTGTGTGTGCTCTGATAAATTTCCATATACCTTTACTATATTATGCTGAGTTATATGATTCTTCAATTCCAATATATTCTGTTTCCATTTTATATAGCTCAACTATTTACGGTCACTAAATTCCAAGACTTCATCTTATTTCCAAGAATTCTATAATTATATTTTATTTATTTGACCAAATAAGCTATAAAATAAATTTCTATCCATTAAAACGTTTTCAAAGAACATATATATAGTATATTTTAAACTGTATAAAAATGGCACTTTTAGTATACGTCACATATCTTCCAATTGGTTATAGCCGATACCTTAAAAGATCCTACCTTTTATTGAAATGTACACTGTTTCTATTTACTACCACCCCATATTTTGTATATAAACTATTTGTATTTAAACCCACTACTTGTATGTAAAACTAAAAATGTTGATGTCAAAATTAAGATCCAAAGAGTGCTCGGTCAGCTGGTGGCAGGGACAGAGGGGAGGAAAAAAGGCAACGCCCAGCCCATGTGGGGTCCCGAGGGACATTTCTATAAACGTCCCCTGAAAAACAGGACAATTTTAGGCAGGGGGTCAGCAGATGGTTTTAGGAGGTGTCTCTTGGCAGACGGCTTCTGTCTAATACACAGTCTGGCTCTCCATGTCTCGGGGATAAGCATCCAAGTTCGTGTCATGGCCTCTACCTCTGTCCCGTGGGCTGTTCCCGATCACTCTCGGTGTTAACATCTAGCCCTGCCTCTGCTTCTTGTTGTCCGCGTGTGGGAAGAACATCAACACTCGCCTCACGTACACGACTGCCAGCTTATCCATACTTCGGCATTTGAAACAATATTACATATATATAATTTCACACACACACAATAATGAACAGAAACAAAGAAATTATATTTCAAACATGATATAAAACAGGTTTATTATAATGAATTAACTATTAAGAGGTTATATTTTAATTATAAGGAGAGTTAGTAATAATATTGGGTTATTTATTTCTGGATTGAAAATGGACAATCTACCAAACTTGCGTCAACCACAAAAAGCTATACACATATTAAATATTTAAACCTATTAAATAAGATAGAGCGTATGTTAGAACCTCAAATATAAAAGGTAAATGGGAGGATTGATTCATAAACATATTTAAATATTATGATGTATTAGCGCGCTGTCTGTTATGAAAATTCAAAACCATTATAGACGCGTATGATTCTTTTCAAAAATTAAACAAGATCTACTGCCTGTGATAAAGCACAATTTAGATTATAGATACAAGAAAATAAGACCTAATCCAAATAATTTAATAGATTCTTTTGCCTGAAGATGGTAACAATGCTGTTGCCTAAACGTCACTTTCGGTCAGTATATCTTTTTATTGTATCGACGTTTCGTTAGGAGCGAACAATTTTAATTTTTAAAATACGAAAGTATTATAGACGCGTATGATTCTTTTAAAAATTAAACAATTTCTACTGCCCTTACTGCAATGGAAAAATTAATGGGAGGGCCTGATTCACCACTGATGATTCAGGCCCTCCAATTATTTTTTCCATTACAGTAAGGGCAGTAGAAATTGTTTAATTTCAAAAAGAATCATGCGCGTCTATAATAGTTTCGTATTTTGATAACAAATGGCGCGCTAGTGTATCATAATAAATTTTTATTTTTGTTCGCTCCTGACGAGGACAAAATATTTTTGTCGAAAGGTCGAGACAATAAAAAAAATATTTACTGGTCGAAGTAGCTGAAGGATCATAATATTAATTGATAAAACTAGTTTTAAAAAACATATTTTAATATATTCACTAAAAAGGAGAAATTATATATTTTTACAATCACCATTTAACTATTAGATCAAAATAAAAGCTGCCAAGGACGTTTATTGTTACATTGAAAGAATAGATAAATTATTTAGTTGAAAACAAAAATTTAATAGTAATTTGTTCCTATTAAATCACATTAAGTTCGAAGTTCATGTTGACCAACTCTTTTATTTTGACTAGTATAAAATTAATTGTATTTAATGGAGGTAGCTAAATTATTTATTTTATCCTTTTTATAGCATTTTTAAAGACCTTTATTAAATAAATAATATTAATACTCGAATATATTTCTTTTACACATAAAAAACGAACTTCAACTGTCCTTACTGCGATGGAAAATATTGGGAGGACTTTGCTCATCAGTGGTGAACCCTCCCAGCGGTTTCGTCAATCTAATTTACCGATCCATTTCTGAAATTCTACCTTCAGTGTAGCATATATAGGCAGAATCGTCCAATACTGTATTAGAGCTTTAAGAAGCGGTCTGGTAGATTAAATTGGCAAATTGGGTGGTCGGTGGAAGGATGGTCTAAACCGTTGGTTTTCAACCGCTACGACCCGGGATTAAATCCCGCATTGGACACTATTTTCTAATTTAAAAAATAATGCTCCAATGGCCCCCGATTTTTGCAAAAGTCTAACCCCAACAGCGAGTGCAAGTAACCAAACTCTGACACATTTGTAGGTTCAAAGTCGAACTGCCTTTCACATGTGTAGATATGTGGTGCACTTCAGTAAAAGTAGCCGCCAACTTCTACCCACCATGATTACCATAGCCTGTATTACGTGTACTAGGGATAATAATAATAAAAATAAATTGGCAAAAGCGCTAGAAGAGTTTACTAATATAGAACCAAGCCCTCCCAATATTCTTTCATCGCAATAGGTATAGTAGATGTTGTTTTATGTGTAGAAGAAATATTCAGGCCTTAATGTTTTCATTTAACTTTTATAAATAGTGATAAATTAGTGCTATTTATCTTTTCATAATGAATAGCATGTGATAAATATTTCCATATCTTAATTCTCCCCCCAAATGATCAATAAATCGGATAGACATTCTAGTTCAACAGTGTCTCCCAGTGTAATGTTGTTCCATGTAATGTCTGGGCTATCACCACAGTGGTATCGATACAGACTGTGGCATTTTCTGGAGTGATTAATCATGGCTCCGGGTAATTCTAGTGATTACAGGACGTTCCCGAGGGAAATGTAGGAATCTATGTCAACATCCTACCTCTCTATTTCTGGAGAACACTGCGCGGCGAACAACTTTTTTTTTACGGATAGCTTCAACGTGGGCCACAGATAGATGGCGCAAGCCATCAGCAACTTTCAGTTGTACGATAAGGAGATGCCTTTTTTTTTTTTAAAGTTTATAATGTTGTTGGGTATGGAACCCCCTATAACTCACACACGTATATAAGTGAAGGAGAGTGTATAAAAAATTCAAAATATTTTTGACGGACATTTTTTTTCTCCAAATAAAACACGTTTCTACTGTTCTTAATTGACACAAGAGTTTTCTAGAAATAATTCGCGCATTAAAGGATCCAAACTGTTTTGTGGATGCAATCTTCAGGATTCCACTCATCTCTTACACAAGTGCGCCCAGCATTTCAAGACTACAGACATAATAACATCTGTACTGATCCTAGAGAACAGATATCTATCAAAGTCTCTTACATAAAATTCAATATATTCTGTTAATACTTATCTGACTTTTAGAATAATCTTAATTGTTAAGTAAAATTGATTTTAAAATATTAATTTGTCATATATATTTGTTTTTTTACTGTTTCAATTTTAATTAACAATTAGGTCAGGATATTCCTTATTTGTTTATATAAATATATATCTTGCCACGTTGAAAATTAGGAAAGACAAACTAAGGGAAAGCGGTGACATTTTGCTGTCGACTTTAGTAGTTTGTTCTGAAAGTTAAATTTACAAAAATAAAGTAATTTTTATATAACATATATTTTAATTGTGCCGGGAGGATATTGATCTAAAATGACAAAGATCGCTTTTCCCGTATAAATAGACGTCAAAGCTAGACGTCATCTTTTTGGCCCAGCCACTTTGCCAGCTAAACACCTCTTTGGTGGATTGTCAAGATTCCTTTAGATCCTTCGTGGATCTCATGGAATAAAGTCCGCCCTGGGCAGATGAGGGTCATTAGTCCAAAACCATGGTCTCTAGGTGTACGCTTTTCAGTTTCCAAAGCTGGTGTTGTGGCTTTGTCACCAACCCGAGGCCGCTAGTTTGACGGGAGAGGCGAACATTGTCTTTTTAGATATATACAGGGTGTACCAGGAAAATTGGGAATTTCAACAATGGAATTTTAACTGAAATTTTTTGCAAGTAAAAATTAAAATATCCGAATGAAATTTGACACAGTAGTAGATAAAAGGATATAGTTTTTATTTATTCAATGTAGTTTCCATTATTAGCTACAACAGTCTCGAGGCGAGTGCGGAATGAAGCACAGGCCTTGGCGACGATGACCTTGTCCATTTGGGTCATCACCGTGTGAACTGCTTTCTTGACAGACTGGATGGTGGTATGAGGAGCTTTGTTGACATCTCTCTCAACAACGCCCCATACATAGTAGTCGAGGGGATTGCAATCTGGAGAATTAGGGGGCCAAATATCAGGACCCCAGTGACTAGGGACGTTAAGTGTCAGCCACGATTGTGTCTTTTTTGCCTTATGGGCTGGAGCTGTGTCCTGTTGGAAGACATACTTCCTTCCTGCGGCCACCATGTCCATCCAAGGCTTCACAACGGTCTCCAGAACATTGATGTAGGTGTCAGCGTCCATCCTAAGGCCCTTCTCAAAGAAATGGGGAGGCATGACATCACCTTCACTGCTGATAACAACAAGGACCATTACGGAGGCAGGAAATTTCGTGTGCATCACGACAGGTATCTCTGAGGGGTCTTTACAGATCCAGCGATCATTCCTGGGATTTACCTTTTGGTCCACGTCAAAGTTCTTTTCGTCAGAGAAGAACCTTAGCATGCCAAAAGAGTCGTGTTTCAGGTTGTTGAGGAGGGCAGCAGCCTTTCCTTTTCTGTTATTCTTCATATTCTCAGTCAGCAACTGACCTTTCCGAAGGGCATAAGACTTGAGACCAAGGTTCTCATGGATAGTTCTGACAATTGTCATAGAGCCAACGTCCATTTCCTTGGCTATGGCCCTCATGCTCTTCCCAGGGTTTCCATCAATCTTCTCCTTGACATTTTTGACAAATTCTTCGCCTCTTACCCTGTCCGATCGACGCGAGTGCTTTTTCCTTGTAGCTATCCCCTCTTTGTTACTGTCGGCCTCATCAAACTGCTTCTTGACAAGATAAATAGTGGTTTTGGGCAACTTAAGAAAATCCACTATCTCTTTGGGGCTCCTTCCGGCGCGCAGAGCAACGATGATGGCAGCTCGATTTTCAAATTCTCGGTTACTCTTCATCACTACACTGCGCACACATGTACTGTTGCATTTTTCATGAATATGGCTACGTAATGAAAAAAAAAACAAGTTTTTAATCTCAAGTAGTTTTTGTTTTATGTACTGTCAAAGTTAGTCCCAATTTACCTGGTACACCCTGTATATATATGTAATATTAGAGAGAATTCCAGTAGCTTTTGTAGAGATCCTGTCGACTAATGTAATGATTTGTTGAGTTGCTGTTGACTATTGTAGAATCCTGTCGGCTCATGTAATGAGTTGTTGAGTTTGATGTCGACTACTGAAATAAGTTGAAGTTCTGGTAAGCCTTGTGTAGAGTTTTCCAGTACCTCTCTGCACCTTGGAAGACCTTTAAAAGTTCTCACAAAATACAGGGAGTCGTGGTCGAGGCAGAGTGGAAAGTTTGGGGATGTCCACACAAAAAAAACGAAGACACAGTTGCACTAAGAAAGTTCCGTAAACAGATAAAAGTTGAGCTAGGAGCGAAGATGGAGATAGAAGAGTCCTTACAAGTCTACATGGTAAATGAGGAGGACCTTGGTGACAACCGACGTGAGCTTCGCTGAGGGTGAACTAAACTAAACTGAACTGAACTGAACTCAACTGTCAAGTCACTGTAAAGGGATTGTATTTATAGGTTAAAGACGGCGGGACCTTATGTGACAGGGGCGTCCTGAGAAAAAGGGGGCCTTGCATGTCCAGGTGTGACCAAGAGGGGTCTCTGCATTCCACCACATGTGAACCGTGTGGGTGGTCTGGTCCCTTTTTAGACTTGTTGTTTTGGCAATACTATGCTCGATCTCTGCTTCAGCTCAACTCTTAAATCTATTACAGAGTTTATTTATTTATCCACTTTGTACAAAGTACATTACATATGGCGATGCAATGACACAGATTAATCATGCGCATAATTATTTATAGATGTGTTTCTATATACAACATGACAATCTTATTATAAGTTATCTACACAATATGAGGTTGTTGGTTTAAATTACCATATATATATATAGGTTTGGTGTGTTCTGAAGAGTTAAGTTTGTCCAAACAAAATATATTTTATGGTGTGTGAGATTCGAAGAAACCTATAGGTATTAAACACGATGAATAGAATATTTCCACTCTGCCTCATTAAATCATAGGATAGCTTCAGTACGTACATTTTATGTTAAAACATGGGTTCGATTCTAGAATATTTTACTCTTTTTCATAGTATTTAAAATTTGTATTTCATTTATTATCTTTTCCAAATTTTTATACATTTCTGAAGCATTTATAAAAGCAATGGTCACATTAGCCGTCAAAATAAACATCAAAACTAGACGCCATCTATTGACCGTCGCCGCAAACTACCAGCGCTAATATAATATAAGGTTCCGAACACTTTTATTTTCTATATGTAACCTTTTTTGTTCTACAAATCACTTTCTCTCTTTTAATTTTGATTGGCCTCAAATCGGATGTCTCTTTTGTCCAAAAAAAAATTAACAAATTTGAGTCTTTATGAAGTTCTTAGAGCAACGAAATCGTCAAATTATTCTGTTGAAATTGACAAGTGCAGATATTTCTACGATATTTGATATGCAGATATTTGCATAGAGGTTTAGTATTGTCTATGAAAATTGACATCTGTGTATATAGAGCGGCCATGTTGGATTGTTGGTTGGCTAGAGGTTATTGGTTAGGGCAGGCCGGCGTGAGCTGCTGATGTATATATAATTTGATCTCTTGTCCTTCTTTTATTGTTTTATACCTTTGTGTAATGATCTTTCTCTTCCACTACGAATCTATAAATTTTCCCAACATATTCAAAATAAGGTTGTTTTCATTAAATCAACTCATAGCCATTTTTTTCTGATAAGAAAGAGGATTTAAGAAATTTCTAATATTTATTTTAATAGCAAGAAGGAATGCTGGTTGAAATGGTGGGATGCATTGATGTAAACGACAGAACGTCGTGTTGGTTGCCACCTTACTGCTGAGGGAGAAAGAGGATTAGCAGGACCGAGGGATTGTAGAGAATCCATCTGGACCCCTGACGGTGAGGTATTGATCCAGGAGTCCCACTGTGCTGATTGCTCTCCCGTGGAGTATGACCCTCCAGGTTACTGACCTCACCGTACAATCTCTGGTACACAACCTACACTTCAAATTTCTACTTATCCTAACCCTGAACACTTATGTTTCCAGCTATGAAAGACAGGAAAATTGAATTTAAACGGTTAAATTACGTTCTTTAATAATAAAAAATAAAAATTCTGGATAGCCTTTGACGTATCATCTCGGAAGAAGGTGTACAAAAATCGACTCTTAATAAAAAACTCAACCTATATCGAATTTCACCACAAAATCTGTATGAATTTCTTAAAATTCTTGAACCGACTTTAGAGTGTATTTGTAATTATAAAGCAATTAACGTGAACATGACGCGGAATATGTAGATCGTCAGAGGTAACAATGAATCTACATCCTCGGATCTATATGAACACCTAGGACTAGAAAGCCCATAAGCCGGTAGTCATCCTTTTAGTTTAGCGAACACTACAGTCCTCTGGGAGGCATGAGGGCAAGTTTAATTCATCATCTTGCAACCATGCCGGAGGGGGAGGGGACATGGGCAAGGAAACCCCCTCCCCCCGCTCCTAACTCAGTACTGGACCTCACAGATTATCTTGTCACTTTTTAAGACCTACACACAAGGCCACGCATTTCCTGTACGCGTACAGTGCCAGTGATCCTTACTTAGATGAAAGAAATTTCCGCCTATTCCAGCATCGAGTCAGAAGAGTTTTGTATAGCGATGGTCTTTCACCGCAGAAAGCTTGTGTATAAGGGCAACTTGCCACGCCCTGCGGGGCCCACCGGTAGACCCTGTCTCCACTCACCTAACGCACCCAGCAACGGCTGCTCAAATCCTCTACTCGGAGGTCAAAAGATCCGCACCTTGTTTCCTACGACCGCCCACTACTGGCAACTGAAGTAAAGTTCAGCGTCGCGAGCCTTTGCCAATAACTTGGCATGCGTCTTTAGGAACTCTGACTCCGTGGCTCCACTCACCAATCTCTGCCTCACGGAGCATATTCAGACAATCCACGCCTAGCGTCCGCCATCGAATTTCCACCAATGCAGCTTCTATTACTCTATATTTACATTCGATCCAAACTCAGCGGGAAGAGGCCATGTTCCGAGATAATTCGATTAAGAGGGCCCTCCTGATATTTCCCGTTTCTCCTAGCTACTTTTATCCACCTGAAGGCTTCCCGACCTTACCCTGCCTCTGAGCATCTCATCGACCAACACCTATCCACGTGCTCCCTAATGCGCCTATACACTTCTCTTTCACCCATAGGCCTTTCACGATTTTCCTGACCGACAACTCTGCTTGGTCAGCTTATCCTCCAGTACATTACCCTCTATTAGAGAGTGTCCTCTTACCCAATAAAGCGAAGGGAGGTTGTTCATTCCCTCCAGCAGCACCACTATTCAATGCGCTATATGGTCTTACCCCAAACTAATGGAGATTAGCGCAGAGATGCAGTCTGCGTAGAGTTCCTTGGGAACTGGACCATCATTGATGCACCTGATAAGAGCGTCTCTAATCGCGGCCAGTTCCGCTGAGTAGACAAGTTCGCTATCTCTCAGCCTTATATTTACTTCTTACCAACCCTCCCATGTTCTAAGACAGTGAATTCTGCCCCTGTCCTCTCCCCGTACTTACTACAATCTGTGTACACCTCGATTTCTTTCCCATCAGGGTTTGTCACGTTCCACTTCCATGTGGGCATCCAATTCACATCCTTCCTAGGATCTCTGAGCCACCCGAGATCATCATTGACAATGCCGAGCTCGTTTGGCCCTCTATTCACCCAGATGTTCACTCTCAGCCTTTCCTCCTTCGTTCTCAAAGAGACAGGAACCAAACCCGCAAGCACCAGTAGATCTTCGGTACCGAAGGTGCTGTAGCATCCAGTTATTCTGATTGCCGCAGATCATATGAACCAAAGCCATACCCACCTTCGCGCCACCCTTCCTTCTCTACCTGGCTCTACCCCCATAGGTGAAAATTAGTTCTAGGCAAGTCAAGTAGATACTCCTGAAAGTTTCTCCTTCCTTACTACCCCTTCTCAGTGCAAGACGATTCAGCCTTGATAAAGCTAACTTTCCTCCCTTGGCGTGGTCTACCCAGCCTATCGTTCACCACGATCCTCAGAATCCTTAACGTTATAACAATCTCGACATTTTCACTACCCATCCTCAGTGCCGGATTGTGCTTCCAAGTCACACTTTTCGTTTTCGTCCGAGTATCTCGGGACTTGAAACTTATCGCCTTCGTTTTCTTAATGTTCAACAAAACCTCTGAGCCTACTTCCTCATCTTCTCCAGACACACGTTCGCCAAGTCCTCGGCCTTCTTCCTTGAACTCTTCCTAACTATCAGAGAGCTATCATCCGCATAGACCACCAGTTCGGTTCGTGGTAATACTTTGTGGTAGTAAGAGCTGAAGAGATATGTATGTGCATTTTAATAAAATGATATGTCTGATAATAATTATAAAAAATAATATTTCAGGTCTCTGCCACGCAACCAATACTTGTAACAAAATGTACCAGTTACTACTTACTCATCCTGAAGACGAAATTCGAACCTGTGTTGTCTAGGTGTTATGAAACTCAAACCAAGTGTGTATTGGTTGGTCTCGGACACATTTGTAAGTGTAAAGTCGAACTGTTTTTCACATGTGTAGACATGTGGGGGAATTACAGTAAAAACAGTTGCCAACATCTACCCACCATGATAATCATGGCTTGTACCACGTGTACTAGGGATAAGTTAAAAAAAAAACAAGTGTTGGACTGTAGTAAGATCCAGGTTGTGATATTCTGAAATTAATATTTTTAATAACAAACCTCCCTCAGAACTTCCAACTTAGTTTCTGGTTTTCTTCCTAAGTAAATATTTAAACCTCCTCTCACTAAATTATATTCAGAATAAAATGATATAGAGTCAAAAAAATCTATTTCAAAAGAAAGAAAATATTATATAAGAAAGAATATCTATTACTTTATCTCTGAGCAGTCTGATGCACGCCCGCGAGAGCACATGCCAATAAGAAAAGTTTTCAATTATCCTGTAAATATATTATTTAGAGATTGTACATAGAATACCAGCCCGTTAAAGAGCAATATATTTGCTCGAAGGCTTTCAAATTTAAATAAAAATAAACTTTTTACTTGATATTTATTTTTACTTTTTCAAATAATTTCTGAGTAACTATTGCCCAGATAAAGAATAAAAATTTTAATTTCCCGAACATGGCAATAGATAATATAATTCTTCATTACCATTTACATAAATAGATTCTCCCTCTCTCTCTCTCTCTCTTGTATTGGTTTCCTTTGGGCGCCAGTGTCCTTGGCGGGACATCGCGCTTTGTATTTACAGTTGAATAAAGTTGAATAAATTTACTTAATATACATTTTATTATTATTCACATGACTTATTCTAATATACTTTGTATTTATTCACGTTTTTTTTATCCCTAGTACACGTGGTACAGGCCATGGTAATCATGGTGGGTATAAATAGGCGACTGCTCTAACTGTAAGTGCATCACATGTGTACACATGTGAAAAGCTTTATTTATGTAAAATATTTTATTATTCTTTGGTATTTCTTCATATGGTTAGGCAGTCGGCAACACTGTATATTTTTATCTCTAATTTTTGCATTAGTTTTGTTTATATATTTTGATTAACCTAGTTGTAATTAAATTAAATAATAATACACAAAGTATTGTGTCTATATTTTATTTCTAAATAAGAAACGTTATATATATATAAAGTATTAAAAAGCCTGTTATGTGTCGATTTATTTATCCAGCGATGGCCCAGAAAGTATTTCAAAGTTAGTGTTTTATTGGTATTACTTATTAGCTACATTTTTAGGGCAATACACAAGGACAACACCCTAGAATGTCTATTGGGTTCTGTTGGCTTCCGCCGATCTTCCACGCCGCACAGCGGTGGCCATCTGTACTATTTACAGGCCCCCGCTTGTATGTTTGCCGTGGTCTGCCATCCCAGCAGGCTGGAAGGAAGTCTCTTGCCCCCTACAAGCCAATATCACATGTTTTTTATTCGAGCATAATGCATAATGAAAAGTTTGCCTTTCCAAAAACATATTTATTATAAGAAATATAGTGAAATATAGTATGTAGACATCAACATTACCATAACTATATTGTAAGATTATAAACTCAAAAGGAGCTTATTCTATAGAACATGTTTATTTCGCTAGTTTTCAAACAAATTCGTTCTTCAACGGGCGTTCTTATATTTCTAAATAGGGAACGTTGCACTAAAAGAATATAGTTAGTCTAAATAATTTATCTCTTAAGATAAAATGTGGCTTTTTTTTTCTTTTAAAAATTGAAAAGAGAAATCCAATAAAACCTTGAATGGGGATTTAGCGAGCGATTTGGAAGCTATTTATAGAAGCAGACGGCGAATTATGACGTCAGAAGATAAAGTCAGAGAACTCTGTTATCAACACGAGAGGGGGGGGGGGGGTGAAAATAAAGATCTTGTAGTGCAGACGAATAATATAAATTTACTAGAACCCAGTGTTGCCAGCTCAAAGTATCGATTCGTACAGATCCCTCTTATTAGACATGCGCAGTTAAACAGCCAATCACGATGAAAGGCGGATTGATCTTTTGGCCAAGAATACCTTTCAGTAATAGTTTAGGTATTTTGGTTTGTGTTAGTTGATTTGGTGATGCTATAAAAACAACTTTTTTTATATTTCTTCTATAATCATTATATATTAGAAGATTCGTAGATACTCAGGAAGATTGATCTTGTTTTTTTTTTCTTAAAACGTTGTTTTTCTTATTACTTGGTGAATGATATTATTACAGCGAATACACAAAACAATTACTTTATAGATAATACAAAGACATTATACATAACTGCGAATAATATTGGTATTTCAAATGTTTGCAAGTGTTTACGAACGTTTAGGACAACCATGTATAATTATTTTTATTACATAATATACACGCTTGGTAAAACCTAAGAAAGTGGGAAATCTTATGCCGCCTGTCATCTGTTTTTTTTTTTTGAAGGAGACAGAGGCATTATTTCTCTTGTCTTCAATAAAGGTCACTGTAATATCTTTCAGAGTTATTGTCTGAATTCCGATATACATGCTAAAAGATACAACTTTCTTAAGTTTTGTCCATGAGTGTATCTTTCAGAGTTATTGTCTGAAACCGATATACATGCTAAAAGGTACAACTTCTTCAAGTTTTGTCCATTGATATATATTGTTCAACATTTTGATGATTCTTTTCATTGAAAAACACATATTCTTACATAAGCATAGAATACATTTTACTCTTTCAAATATCAAAATCAACTATAGCGTTAGGTAAGAGGAATTTGAAAATATTTTGATAAACTTTCAAACCATTTATTATATCATTTTGTGAAAGAGTTATATATTGGAATCTTTCTATTTTATGCCAGATATTTATTTTTTGAAACAGCCTAGGTTTAATTTATAAATTAAGAGATCAATATAATAAGTTTAAAATGAAAAGGATATGTATTATGGCAGAAACGAAATATATTTCAGAAGTTCTGATATATAGAGCAATCCATGTTTGATGTTTTAGATAATAAAAAGACATATACAACAACAAATTAAAACATTAAGACGCGAGTGTTTCTTTAAACAAATAAATCTTCTACGGTCCTTACTGCGATGAAAATGTATTAAAAGGGCTTGGCTCATCAATGGTAAACTCTCCCAGCGGTTAGCCAATTCAATCTACCAGACCACTTCTTTAGAGCTCCAATACTGTATTGGATCATTCTGCTTTATATGCTGCGCTTCGCAAATGTTATAACTTCTATAGTGTTATAAATATAACTTCTACTGTCCTTCTGCGATGAAAATATATTGAGATAGCTTAGCTCATCAGGGGTGAACCCTACCAGCGGTTTCGCCAATTTAATCTATCAGATCGCTTCTTTGGATCATTCTGCTTTTATATGCTGCATCGAAGGGTGGAATCTTAAAGATGGTATTTAAGCAAACTATGGACATAAGCTTTTAGGTTTGCAGAAGAGCATTTCTCGATGCAAATATTTAAATGTAATTCTACTGTCCTAAAACCTTAGTTCTAATACGGTAGAGGACTCACGTCTTAATGTTTTCATCTGTTGTGTATAGATGGCACGTTATTGCTTTGCATTAGAAAGGCATAAATCAGATTGAATAAAATATTTATTTGGCAAATAGATATTCAGAAGTGTCTGTTGTTTATTTTACACAGATGACTTAAGGAATGAACTAACTACTGTATATATACAATTCCATACAACGTGAAGTTATTCGAACCAAACGACACAAAGAACAGAAAATAAAAATATTCACAACTCTCAGACAGATATTTCTCAGGAGAAATCAAATTTATAGGTTGATAGCGTTACTCCAACCTATGAGAATTCAAAGCTATCATAGACATGTACGATTCTTTTAAAAATTAAACAATTTCTACTATACCTACTGCAGTAATAATAGTTTCAAATTTTCATAACAGATGGCGCGCAAATGCATCATAAAATATATATTTTTTAAATAAAAGACTCAATTAGATGTTTAACGTAAGAGCTATTGCTCGAAGCATATTATATATTTAAAATTGTATGTAAATCTTCTGTCCTTAAAGCTTATGTCTATAGTTCATATAAAATACCCATTGCAAAAGTCTAGCATCAGTATCACTATTAAAGGAAGATTGAAAAATGCAATATAACATCTGTATGGTAGAATAAACTGACGAAACCACGGGAGCGTTCATCACTGATGAGACCTCCCATTAATTTTTTCATTGCAGTAAGGACAGTATAAATTGTTTGATTTTAAAAAGAATCATACGCGTCTATAATAGTTTCGAATTTTCATAACAGATGGCGCGCTAATGCATCGTAATATAATTAAACCAATTCATAGAACGGATGTATACTGGTTAACCAAATATCTTCTGAGTTCTTATTCCAACATACCGAAGTCAAATTAAAAAAAAAATAATAAAATTTGAAATAGTGCAACAGTTATGTAATATATAATATGTTTTTCATATATATTATTGTAGTCTTGGTTTTAAATATTTCTTTTCATATACAATATATTTAAGGAACGTTGTATAACTTAAGAATATATATAAAACTTTGTATTAGATATAAGATATAGGTTAAAAAAATGGAAATTTCATATTTTTTATGGAAATTCGATGTTCAACATATAATACAGCTATAACATCTACAAAACATTCCATATATATTTTCTGAAAATAGAGCAATCCATACTTAAATCATTAAATATAGGATAGACCTCATTATTTTTTTCTTTAATACTTTAAGATATTTAACTTATTCTGATTGTAAATTTTATAAAAAAAATTTCATGCACAAATTTCCTCCACCTACTTTGTATTTTCAAATTTATATCAACTGTGATATTATAACACTATGCGGCGTTGAGTTTGTGTATACAAAAATGTAATGCCTCGATAAATGTTGGCGTTCAGCCAATTGAAATATTGGCAAATAAATATTTTATTCTATCCAATATATGCCTTTTTATTATCTAATATAAGTTATGATTATGGTTTGATGTTGGAATGATGAAGATTTTGAGGTGCAGTCGTGAAAAAGGAAAGATAGTTATTTACTTATCAAGTAGTTTTATTTTCAATTACTTGAGGCAAATTATACATTAAATTTTTTTCACAGTAATATAGAATTTATAAAATGAATCCCCTATATTAGTTAATTAAAAAAATAGGTAGGTTAACTATACATATTTACAACAATATTCAAAGTGTTATGTTCTAAATCTATGGTCAAAATTAAAAGAATAGTCAATGATGAAAATAAAATACATGTTTTTAAAACATAAAATATTTGCATTTCAGATTATATAATATATGTATATAGATGGTTTGTTAGTTTCTATTCTTCATAAGAGATATAAAATAACCTTCTTTTTTATAAGAGATATTTGCATATATCATTTATTTATTGATGATGTTTTCAAATATTATTATGGCGAGTCAATTGAAAAAGCTGTTACGTTGGCATTCTAAAATGGTTGAAGAGAATTTAACAAAAAATTCATCATACCTCGTTTTTAGACTTCTAGTCATCATTTATGACTAGAGAGTTCTAAAATCTGGTCTCCAGTTCAGTGTTTTAATATTTGTCTAGAAGGTCGGCGGAAGGATGGTCTAAATCGTTGGTTTTCGACTTCTACGACCCGTGATCGAATCTGGCATTGGGCATCTTCTTATAATTAAAAGATATGCTCCAATTGCCCCCGATTCTTGCAAAGGTACAACCCCACCAGCGTGTGCAAATAACCAAATCAGAGCTCTGGAAAATTTGTAATTGCCAAAGTCGAACTGCTTTTTACATGTGTAGACATGTGGTGTACTTAGAGTAAAAGCAGTCGCCAACTTCTCTCCACCATGATTATCATGGCCTGTACCACGTCTACTACGGATAATAAAAAATATATATTTGCCGAGACTTATTTATTTATTTCAAAACACAAAACGTGATATCCCGGTTTGGGATAATTGCGTCAATTTACATTTTTTAAAACCGAAACAGTTATAAACATATTATAAAAAAGGTAATCAAAATAAAAAGAGAAACAATAATATATATTAGGAACCAGAACCTTTCAGGTTTTAAAGTACTGTTTGCCGAGACTGGTGATGTGACTTTGTAACTGACCTTAATCTGTTATATTTCAGGTATAATTAAAATATGAAGCTTAATTTTGTTACCAAATAATTATATAGCTATAAATTCATACAAACAGAATATACACTAATGGACAAAACTTAATAAAATGGAAAGTTTTTAAGGTTGACTATTGACATTTCTTTAAGGAGAGATTCATTTTTGTTCATACTTGGTTATCTCGTGTGCCTTCAATAAAGGTCAATAAACATTTTGTATGAATCCCGATAAACACAAGCTAGAAGGTACAGTTTTCTTGAGTTGAGTGTACAAAATGTGACTGTCCAGTTACGTTCATCATTACATCTCACAATTCATCTTTTCATACTTCATCCCTAAGGATAGGAATAGTCGTTATTTCTCCTTAAATTAATTAAAATTACGATTTTTCGTTCTGTAAAAAGAAAATTTTTAGGTAAAACTTGTTATACGTCGTTCTATAATCATAGCCGCATTATATTGTATTATAGACGGCAATTGTTTAGAAGATGCATCAAAACCTATTTATAACACTAGCGCAGTCGGCTCACTTTCTTTCGAATTTTCTCTCTATTTATCTGTTTCTCGGGTACATTATATATTGTGACGAAGAAATATATTTATTATTTAATTTAATTATTCAACTAAAATATTTGAAACAGATTTAAAATTTTACATTTGTAAAAAATCATCATTTAGTTACCTAGCTTGCTTGCTCGATATTCTCTAGCTGTATATACACCAATAGCTCGCTTTGCGTCGTTTCGTTTTGTGTTTTTTTTTTTTTCGAAATTGCGTCGCTGCTTAATTTTTACTGATTTTCACTGTGCGTCGTTAGATTTTCGAAGTTGCGTTGTTTTGGATTCGAGTCTTTAATTTTTTTTTTCTAAAATATGGCAACACCTTTGTTTTTGATTGCGCCTTCACATATTTTCACTTTGCGTCATTTCAATTTGCGTCGTGTTTTTTTGGAACGTAACCCCGACGCAAAGCGAGGTATGGGTGTAGTTTGGTTAATTTGTTAATAATTGTCGACTAGTAGTGCTGACGCCATCAATAAATACGCTTACATCTTAAGATATTCCAAGACTTGATTCCTACGCTACTATATAATGATAATACAAAACATATATAAATGTTCAGGTGTTGATATTAAAAATAAAATTGGAATTTCCTGACCGGTCACATGAGCATTTGAGATTACAGAGAGCTTATCTAATGGAACAAAAGTCGTAGAGGTACAGTCTGCACCACTTTAACGAGGCCTAACAGCCCGAAACCTGTACGTGGTTGACTTTTCTTGATTTATCAAGAAATTGGGTTGGTCAAAATATATGCAAATATTTTTTTTTTTTGCTTATCCCTAGTACACGTGGTACAGGCCATTATAATCATGGTGGGTAGTTAGTGACTGCTTTTTACTGTAAGCGCACCACATGTTTACACATTAATTCAATTATAATATTATTTGCATCAATATTTCATCTATATATATGTGTTTGTGTGAAGAAATGATGAAAAAGAGAGAATCTAAGTTATCAGCCAATCACAAGACAATTCCTATAATAAAGAGATTTACTCATTTATCACTGTTTATTCATATTCTTAAAATTGGTATTTATTTTAGAATTGTGAATTGTAATTTATTGTAGGCAAACAAAGATATTTGATCACAAATATTGTCTCTTAACCTCAGTGTTTGTTATACTTTGGATTATAAACAGAATTTTATAATTTATATATCAATTAACGATCATCAAGATTAAATGTTTGACTCTATTTGTATAACATTTATTCGAAATTATTTATTATCATCGTGTTAACAGGATTCTATATAAGATTTAATTTATGAAAGAAGACAATTTAAATCCACAAAGATGGCGCTCTGTCATCAAAATATCTCATATAAGCGGTCAGGTAAAATACTCTCTCTCTCTTTTTTTATATTCAATATGAATATTAATTCGTAAATATAACAAAATATATTATTTTAGGTATATTATGGTAAACAATGATGTATATTTATATATTAAATAAATTAAATCAAAATATGTTTCCATTAAAACTTTTATTTCTACACTTCATAATAATTAGTTTCTATTTAATTTATAAAATATTCGAAAATTTCCTGATGTGCATTAAATATTCAGATATTTCTTTGATTTAAAAATAATTTTTAAAACATTTGAGCGCTCTATTATTTAAATTATTTCTTTAATATAACATTATTATTTCTCTTCGCGAAATAATTAATAGAAATTAGAATATAATATATTTGTAATTTTCATATTTTTATATCAAACATAAAACGTAATAATGATTGAGTATAGGAATACTCCAAAATCAACTTGACAAACTAAATATTGTAATGTAAACATTTATATATAAATACACATTTTAAATATTTATTAGTTAAATATATACTTGCATATGTATATAGATACCGACTCTATTAAAGCTTAAAATTCAAATATTTGATTACAAACCGAAAATTACATCAGAACGTAAATAAATTATATTTCGTATGGCGAGCTGAATGTAGAAATTAAACACGATCTATGAATTATATCCGTTCTATTTTAGATTCAATTTGGCAACACTGGGGTTTATATCGGCTGTTGATAATTGGAAACGAGATAACAGCGACCTTACTATTGAATTTATGCTGCGCATCGTCTGTATTGAATTAGATTATACTCGTCTGTATAAAATTATTTACAAAAGCTTGTATAAAAATTAATATTATTGATTAAATAGATACAATATAGGCATACAAATAAGTTTTTGTATTTCATTTATTTTACTTTGTTTTCCTAAATAGATATATATATAATAATGTTATGAATTTTTACCCCATTTATGTACCTGTATTATAAATGACTTATAAAATACATATTTTGAGAAAGCGCAGATATAAAAGTAGTATAGTATGCAAATCTATTTTTTGATATTTCAATTTTAAAAATATATATATTTCATTTATTTCAATTATAAACATTTTAACATCATTTTATGTACAAAATACGCTTCTCGGAATAAACAGTGATATTATATTCTACATTTCTTTTATATCATAAATATATAGTGCAGTCAATAGTCAAATATATTTAAATATAAATAATTATATTATATTGTATTTATTTTTAAATAGAGCAATCCATAAATAAATATTTGATTAAAATTATAATTTATATATTATGCATTTCGTAAATGATAAATATTTTATATTAAACATAAATGTTATTGTAAGATAAATAAAATAACCACTTCAAATGATAGGTTAAATATATCAAAAATATATATATACTTATCATTGCGTAAAGGTATTAGTAGGTATTTTGTCTTAATAAACAAGGTAGCACAAGCTAGCAATATGACGTTATATATAAAAACAGTGGAATATCTATAGGCTGCGCAGAAGTTCAAAAGATCCTACACACAAATAATTTAATATATTCAATAATTAAATTAATTTTTCTACTCTGTGTTACGATAACTAATCTCCTTTTTATTATATTATTAAATTAGAGTTATTATTTTCTATATATATATAAATATATAGCGTCTAGTGTCATTGCTGATAACTTGAATTATTTTTTTCTTCTTGTAAACTCTAATGAAATTTATAATACAATATTTAGTTGTCCTACCTATCTAATGAGGATTGAAATTTTTTCCTTCGTTAATTTTATTAATTGTCAAAGGCTTTATCTGCCATAAAATATTTTGCGACATGTTTTCCACAAGTATGCGACCAAGCTTTAATTGTTAACACCAAGTAGTTGATATATTATTTTTTTGAAACGGGTGCGTAAATTAAGAAAAGAAAAAGGCATTTACGACGCTGACGAGGGCCAACAGCCCGAAACGTGTACGTGTTTGGATTTTCTTGATTAATCAAGAATGGGTATTTGGCCACAATTCTGGAATAATTAAAAAATCAACGAAGAGTTAATATTCATTCTGATAGATGGCGCAAGCCATCAGCAACTTTCAGTTGAACAATAAGGAGATTGCCTTTTTTCTTTTCTTAATACATATATATACATTTAACAATATCAGAACATTTAATAGTATTATAGTAATAGTATTATAGTATTAATCTTCAATCATATTTAAACTTATATATCTATTGTAAGGTATTTGAATATGAATTTCTCTCTCCGAGACTAGGTTATTAACCTATATCAAGTTTACTACTCTATTACATAAAAAACATCTCTTGTATTAAAATGTATGTTCTATTTGATACCTTCTCATATTCATCCGTTGTATTTCCTTTCAAATTTATTTTAAATGAATTAACTCGAAGTGACTTTCAAATTCAATATTTTACCTGTGTTACCACAGCTCAATGAGATTTTCACAATAAGATATTAAAAATGAAAGCGGAAAAAAACATATTTTAACATATATAATTCAAAATATTACAGGCTAGAATTTGCATATATATTAATTTTTATAATTTTACGCTTAGAATACATATGAATTTATGGAAATTATGCTTAACTTATAATTGAATGATAGAAGGATACGGTCTGAGGATATTCTATAGAACTTATGGAAAATTTAAACTTTATATATACTTAATGATAAAGCACAATTTGGATTATAGATTATAATAAAAGAATGGATTAGGTCGTATTTCCTTTTTTATATATACTTACTTTACCACTTGAACTCTTGTAAATTGATAATTAATTCTTTCAAAGGCCTCTTCTTGAATTCTGTCTAACTACTGTAAATAACTAACCTATTGATTTCCAGTTCCAAATAACTTTATTAGGTGCCGTTCAAAAAGAGCTACCGAGCTTATGTCATTCACAATGGATAATATGTACATCATATTTACACTGAGCAATCCATTTTTGATAATTAAAATATGGACATATTTTTGATCAAAATATTTATTAAATTTCAATATTACGACGAGGCTGTTCGCCCATCTTATTCTCGGAAAAAATCAAAAACCTTGTAAACTTATTATCCGCGTGATGTGCGCACGAGAAGTGTTGTTTTCTATAACATATGTTGTTGTGACCAGACCATTCAATTTGAATTATTGTATCTTTAAGAATAAAATGCTAAATATATTTTTGACTATTTTTGTTTTAACTGTAGGTATGATTGTGGTATTTCTATTTTCCTATTGATGCTATTTTTATAATCTGTAGATGCCCAGCTCTCCAAAAATATTATAGTATATAATTTTACACAAATTAAATTTCTGGCAATGCGTTTCTTTTAAATATCATCAAATATTATCTCTACAGACCTTACTGCAATGATATATATAGACCATACTTCAATAACTCATATCATTGCAGTAAGGTCTGTAGAGATAATATTTGATGATATTTAAAAGAAACGCATTGCCAGAAATTTAATTTGTGTAAAATTTTAACGATAGAGGGCAATAAAATTTAATTTAATAATATAGTATGTTTATCCTGTACATTGTTGTATAAAATTATTGCATTATCAAAATCTGGCATATGTCCTTTCCTAACTGCATGGTCTACAAGTAACGATAAAGGGCTATGGTTTTTGAAGGCCGTCCTGTGTTGATTGAGTCTCTCTATTAAGGTTTTGCCAGTTTCTCCAATGTAGGATGATGTACATGGTATGCGGTATATGAGATTGGATCGGGTTTTCTTGTTTGGGTTTCGTTTGGTTATAGGATGACGGAGAAGGTTTCTTAGGTTTGTAGCGGACTGGTATCTGATATTGATATTATATATTTTGAGAGTTCTGCCTATTCCTTCGATTCCATAACTGTAGGGAAGTATGCAGGATGGGTTCTGGCCTTGACTATTGTTTGTAGATGGGTTTCTATTTCTATAAATATGCCTTTTGATGAATTGTTTGGGATATTCGTTGTATTGTAATTCCTTGGATAATATTTCTTTTTCCTTTTCAATGATATCTATATTTTGAGAACAGTGGGTGAGAATTATTTTTGATAATGTTTTCATTACTGATATTTTATGGTTTATGGGGCCAAAAGATTTGAAATTGAGGTATGATTCTGTGTGGGTAGGTTTCCGGTATATATCTGTTTTTATGCTATTGTTGGTCCTCGTCAGTTTTATATCTAGGAAAGATAAAGTTCCATTTTATTCTATTTAAATATTTATTATTCTTCTATATTTATTATTGTTACCACGACATCAATATAACAAACATATTCATGTATAAAGCAAATGATCAATGATTCTATAAATAATATTCAAAAATCAGCAGGAAATCTTTTTTTTTTCATAATATATATATATATATTTTTTCTAATAAACAAAAAATATATATATATTAATATTAAAAAAGGAGGTTGTATATTATTAATCATTTATGGGCAAAAAAAGGAAACAATTTCATCTTGTCAATATGTGGGGGAGTTTATAGGTTAGGTCAAAGTAAACAAAAGAAGTTGCAGTGTCTGCAGCCATCTTTTGTATTTATCCAGGCCAATTGTGGTGGAACGAAATGTTTGCTTTGGGCTGGACCGATAATACAAATAATTTATTCATCCTCTTTCTCAACTCTTTCTTACATATATGTCATTAGAGCATTTAATAAATGATTAGACATCTTTTATAAGTCCCAAATTGAAAAATAATGAACTATTGCTGGATATTTCTATGAATATTAATGATTTTATTTTGTATATTGACTATCGCTATACCTGTTGTTATGGATATTTTCCTTTATATATATGTGGTATATGTATTTTTCTTGTATAGGACTGATGGGGTTGTATGTGTATAGCTTTCTTCTGATGTTTTTATATAGTTTAAAACATCTTAGTTTATTGTTATAATAGACAGTATGGAAATTTCTGTGAATGATTTTCTTTCCAGTTTTTTTTTGTGAAGAAAACATCACTCACTAAGTTTATCAATTGGAGAATAAAACCTTCTAAAATAGAACTGTGTGTTCTGTTATCGCGACAAAAATATATATATTCTGAATATATAGAACAATCCATAATATAAATATTTTTAAATATATCGAATAAATAGGTGCGCGACCTGCTGTGTGCTTCATAACAAAAACCCTCGTAAAAGATGGACGATTGATCTATCGAAACATTGGATTAATAAAATGTTTCATTAAATACAAAATAAGCATAATTAAAAAATATATGCATGTGTATATATAATTATAGAATTTTTTTTTCTCAGCGTGTATAGTTAACTGGAAGTTATACTCCTAGTTGCTACTGTTAAAGAGCATGTTAGCCCGAAATCTAGAGAAATAAAATTGGGCAAGAAACAGCCCTGTGAATATACTTATGGATATTTAAGAAAAAGGCATCTCCTTATCGTGCAACTGAAATTTTCTGATGGCTTGCGCCATCTATCTGAATAAATATCAACTATTCTCGTTGATTTTTAATTATTCCAGAATTGGCCAAATACCCATTCTTGATTAATCAAGAAAAGCTAACCACGGATGCGTTTCGGGCTGTTGGCCCTCTTCAGCGTGGTGCAAGCTGTACCTCAACGACCAAAAAATTGGTCATTAAGGCATCCTAAAAAATCATGAAACGGGTAGTTAAGGCCAGAATTGCGTGAGGACGCTACACAATGTGAAAAAATAGTACAAATGTAATATCCCAGTACAATATTACATTTGTACTATTTTTTCACATTCCTATTGATGTTTATAAAATATTTATAATTTTGTTATTTCATATTTTATTATTAGGTTTGGTCAGTTGGTGTTAATTTAGGTCATGGTAAATGGGATTTGTAAGCAGGTAATTTTATTATTCTGCAATGTAGATAGTTGCTGTTTTTCCTTCCATTTTAAGTTTAATTTATTGTGAGAGATTTTATTTGTTGTTATGGTGATGTCTTGTCCATGGATCATATCAGATCGGTCCATGCACCCTGATCACAATACCGGCCAACTGAGGTGCCTTGTCCGTATGGATGTCCTCTTCTGGATTGATGTCTGCCATATAGAGGGCTACAAGGATGGCCAGGTATATATGGTCCGGAGTGAGTTGGGTGTTGTGACAGTTATTGTGGTTCCTGTAGGATCTAGTCATGTCTGGGTTTATCTTTATTCCTTTACAAAGTTCTGTTCTTATTCTTTAAATTGTTATTGTTAATTCTCTGTTAATGTTGAGGTTGCATATGGGCTGGGGTATTTTGGTTTTTGTAATGAGTTTTGCTTTTGATATTGTATTTGCGTCTTTCAATGTTATTGAACTGGTTTCCAGTACCTGTTTTGTTCTTATATATATTCTAAAAAAAGCATTGTATATTCTTATTTACTTATTTCTATTAATTATTATTCGTTTAGGTGTTAGAGCGTATTTTAAAATAAATATTTCAAAATAGTAACCACATTCCAAGTCTGTTTAATTTCAAATATAAATAATAAAAAAGAGGTACACTCTTAGAACTTGAGGAAGTGGCAAGTATTTGAAGGAGAAAAAGGCAAGTTGGTTCACTCACTTGGTTATCTAGGGTGTCTTCAATAAATGTCACTGTGTATCAAATAACATTGAGAGCTATTGTCTGAATCCCAATATTCATGCTAAAAGGTACAACTTCCTTAAGTTTCGTGCATGAGTGTATTTTTCTAAATTATTAATCATATAATTAATAGGCTAATCCCCTAATAGAATGTTCAAATCAATAAGCTTGAGGGATAAGTATTTGAATAATATATAATTTATTTGAAAGATACTTATCCCTCAAGCTTATTGATTTGAACATATTAATCATATAACTGTATATTCCTAAATTATTTTTTTCTCTTATTCTTCTTATTTCTTATCTCCGCTTAATCATATTAGGGTATCAAGCTTGTAGAGTTTGATGGTGGGGGTGAAGTAGAATGCGTCTGCCTTTTTCATTAAGACTGGGAGCACTACTCAGTGGCAGGCCGACTTAGCTCCAAAAGAAATGGCCGCCTCTGACATGAGGAACAGACGCCATGTTCAGCAATTCCTAACATGGAATACAAACGCTGCTCATCCTGTTTCCCTGGATAAGGAACCCTTACAGGGTATTATCGGCCGGGTCAGCTGAGCCCAGGTCTTTTAGTGAGCTTGATACTGCTCCCCCTCCTTCTTTTTCATCCGGAATTTAGACCGACAAAAGCGATTTTTTTTTTTTTTTTAATTATTAAAATTATACATGGTACTGTCCTTGATAATCATGGTGAGTAATTAGCGTCTATCTGTAAGTGCATCACATTTACGCGCGTAGAAAGCAGTTTGGGATTTGTACTTACAAGGTGCCAGGTTATATTTGAATATATTTAACTCAGGTAGAAAAGATAATTAAATCAATCTACAGAAAGAGATATAGAGCCTGTACGGTTTTTGACGCATTATGTTGAGTACATGTATTTAATTATAAAACATAATTATGAAATCATGAATGTCTAATAACATTTGCAGAATTTAGCTTTTAAATTTGTTTTGTTAACTAAATAAAAAGGATATTTGGGAGAAAAACATAATTAATGGTGCGAGAATATTATCACGACATATTTTTCCCATTACCAATCTTTTTATTTATTAAAATATATAGCTTTATCATATAAAATCTCATATATTTATTGTTGAATAATCTATATATTATATAATGTGCAGAATATATACTAAATTCCTTCTGGAAATACAATATTATGAAATTAACTAGCGGATGTACCCGAGTAAAGGTTTGTCTAACGAACATTTGTTAAAACAATCTCTATAAACTTATATTAAAAAAAAGATATATTTTTATAATTTGAAACTCGTAAATTTGAATCTCTCGATAAAGTGAACTTTTTTTCCCGGTCCCTGTGTGCCGTGTCATCCTGAATTTTGTCTTTCCTAATTTTCTACAGCTTGGTTAAGTGGATTCGTCAGTGTAGAGGACAAAACGTTCCGTCGGCAGTTTCATGTTCAAGTCTTTCGCGCAGTCTCTTGGGATTAAAGGATTTGCTTCAAGCGAGGGATGGCTCTCAAATTATATTTAAAAAAAAAAACGACACGGGATATCATTTAATAAATCTGCGGAGAGAGCGCCAGCGTGGATATTTCCATTTGTTCACAAAGGATTGACGACCTAAACCAACTTTTGAATGGCTATGACCTATGGTTATCGTCTGATTTCTACTAATTCAAAAATGAATAGAGGTTCGTATCAAGCAAATTCAAAGGGAAAACAGGAAACTTTTATCAAGTTGGTATGCTTACAGGACGAAACTATGCAAAAGCTTCTATATAAGTTATTTAATTTTTAGTATCGCATTTATATTTATTCGAATTTTATATTTAAACGATACTCATTATTTCTTTTGATTTTTATATATCGTATATATCGTCTTGCACAATTATTTAAACTTTTTTTAAAATAAAGTACAATACTTAAAATAAAATATGTTTCTTATACAATCTAAAATTAGAAAATGAACTTTTAAATCGATAACTTCAAGGAGATAGCCATTATAAAGCACTAATATTTGGATTAGTTTTACTTAATATATTAGCCCTGAAACACCCAAGGTCATCAGGCGTGGAGCAGACTTCCTGCCTAAGCATATCTCCGTCGCAATGGAGGCGCTGCTTGCGAGTTAAATATACATATCTGCAAATAACTCTAAGGATATTCAAGATATTCAAGAAATTATTTTTCAGAAACCTTCCCAGTACTATACTAAATAACTTCCCGAAGTTTCATGGCGTTCCAATGAGTGGTTTGGTCAGGCATAAAGGACACACACACACATTCATTTATATATATATATATATATAGATATGTCAAACAATATGTGTGCAACAATTCGCTTAATTCCCTCATTGAGTTAGTTATACAAACTTGTCCCAAAAGTTCGTAAATACTTGCAAAAAATTGAAATGTACCAATATTATTAGCCATAATATTATTCGCTGTTATTTATAATGTATTTGTATTATGTATAATGTAATTGTATTAATATGTATATTCGCCTTAATAATATTATTCGCTGTTATGTATAATGTATAATGTAATTGTATTATTATGTATTTGCCGTAATAATATTATTAGCTGAGTAATAAGAAAAAACAACGTTTTAAGAAAAACACGAACTTTTGAGACAACCTAATAATATATAATATATCGCGCGGTGCGAAACATAATGTTAATTGTAAATTTCAAACATATTATTACCACTACTTTATAAAAAATATATAATCAAAATTATGTCTACAGGTCTTATCCTGCAATGTTTTAAATTGAAAGAGATAGGGTATGGCGATCAGTAGTGAAATCTTCCAGCCTTTTGCCATTTTAAATCTAGGTTGAAAATTGTCAACGATAAATAGCACTTAAAATTGATGATATAATTATAATTTTGTACCATTCTTCCAGTATATCTGTGAAGGATTCACAGAAAATCTAAAATTCCAATGGAAATCTTTCCTACGAACTTCATTAACAACTTCTTAATTAAATGGTTCGTTCAATTTAAGAATTTCTAGAAGTCCTTTACTGAAGAGGTTCGTAAAGTCTGTGATTGCCATCATTGGATAATCAAATCTATTTTAGAGAATCCAATAAAATATTAAATTGACGATTTAAAAACATCTTTATCGATATCTAGTCAATATTTTAGAAAGAAAACAGAAATATTTACATCTTAATCTTTTGATGGAGGCTACGTTACCTTGAGAGTGTGCTTATCCAGATAAGGTCTTCTTGGTACCTCCATAGTTCTACCCCGAGGAAAAACCTGTAAATGAAGGTTTCAGTAGATGCCAGGATGGTTTCAACATCCAGACCATGTCTGAAATTCAACCCCTGCAGGTCTAAGGTCGCTCATCAGCCGGCCGCCGGCCCTACAGTCCTGGATCTTTCCAGTTGGTCTCGATGACCACTCCATCACCATCTCTTCAGCGGCGAAGTACGCGATCTACGTATTCTTCGTAGATCACGAAATACGTGGTGTCGCTGGAGACCCACTGGCGATTCTCCACCAAAATCTGCATCGCTGGCAGAGGCGCCACGTTCTTTGTACATAGTGTGATGCATACACATAGATATACATAGATGACAGTAAGGACTCATATTTAAAATTTAGTTAATATGGTAAATATATCCATGATATTCTCTCTTGGTTAAAAATCCATATTTGCTAAACTATGTATAATTATTATATAAATATATAGACAAATATAAAGGCATACATGTATGACAGCGCAAGTGTCTCTAGGGGGACATAGCGCTTTAAATTGAAATAAAATAATAATGATGCATTTGTATATAATTATCTTTTTTAAATAGTGCAGTCTGTGCACTTTTACATGTATTGACAAGATGTCAATAAAATTATTTTAATTGTCGATTGTCTAGGGCTGCTATATGATGATAAAATTCTCCAAAAACTTCAAATATATCATAAATGAGCAATTCGGTACTAGCCATGGAAACTTCGGAGATTATATGTTTCAAATAGGAGCTATAGACGAACCAGGATGTGGAGAGAGAAGGCAGGATTCCAGTCACCTGCTTATTGAATGTCCAATCTTCCAGAACTACAGAAATCTGTAAGACATTGAATACAGACATCTTTTTATAAACAGTAAGGACTCATATTTGAAATTTAGGAAATTGTGTAAATATATCTATGATTTTTCTCTATTGGTTAAAAAACTGTAATTGCTAAACTATGTATTTGTATTTATTTCATTGGTTGTTCCTAGATAGGATGTGGAATCAAGCATGCTTTTAATGTCCTTTCTTTTCTTTACTTTTATAAACTTCTACTCAAACCTTGTAATACACCAATTGTTTATGTAAAATAGTTCTCTGAATTTAGTGTTGTTGTTTGACGTAAGTATCCCATGTGGAGATATAGCGTCTGGTTTGATGGTCATAAATAAATAATAACATAGAAGAGAGATGGAAAGCTACAATCCTTTACAAGACTAAGCTATCAAATATACATTTTATATAAGATTTTCTTTATATATTAGTAATTAATGATTTTTAAAAAACCTTTGATAAACCATCATATTCATTTATATCATATATTTTAATTTTATATTATAAAAATATGGTTATATTTACATATATAGCGTATATGCATATAAGTATTGCATATATATTTTTATTAATGAATATGTGTCGTGTAATAAAGGTGGAGTATATAATTTTATATTTGAAAAAATAATTTTTAAATAAAATAATAAAAATGGTGGTCACGTGTTGGTTTCAAAATAAAAAAAGGCATATACTGACTAGAAGAATGCCATCTAAAAAGCTCATGTGCTTGTGGTCTGGATATACCTTTTATTTATTTATTTTTTATTGTGTTACTAGTATTATTCAACTAGTTTTTAAAATATCATCAAATGGCGAATTTACCTGCCTTTTCACTTGATGATGTCAAAAAGGTTATTCTCTAACGCTACCGATGCTCTTGGTTGGGATAACTGAGGCTTTGTTTATGATGGATGAGGCTTTGTTTGGGATGGATGAGGCTTTGTTTGGGATGGATGAAGCCTTGGTTGGGATGGATGAAGCCTTGGTTGGGATGGATGAGGCTTTGTTTGGGATGGATGAGGCTTTATTTGGGATGGATGAAGCCTTGGTTGGGATGGATGAGGCTTTGTTTGGGATGGATGAGGCTTTGTTTGGGATGGATGAGGCCTTGGTTGGGATGGATTAAGCCTTGGTTTGGATACATGATATTATGATTTCAATAATATTACACATTTACCAAAGATTGATAAACAAACCTAACCCTATTTAACTCTTTCTATATATTTTGATATCAATTTTGCTCCAATAAGAGAATCGTTAAAATTGTTTTGGGAACTAAAATTAATTCGCGTAAGTCTCCAATAAAATATTTTATTGACAAATAATCTCTGAAATAAATTTATATTTTAATCATTTCAACAAATATTATAGAGACATTTAATAAAATTAAAATGTCAAAAATAAACAAATATTTCCAGAAAAGCAATAACTCAATGACATTGGGTTTACACTGAGAGAAAATATTCAAATATTTATGAGCTATCAGTGAATTAATGTAGAAGCCATTTCTCCTTCTAATAGGCTAAATGAAAGAAACACAGCTTTAAGTCATTAGATAAACATGTAAGCAAAGCAGACGATAGTTCTCAAAATGGAAAATTGATTGTCAAATACCACCGATATAGATCGTCCCGCCAATTATCAAGTTAAGGGATTTAAATAAAGTATAGTTAATTAATAATTAGATTAGTTTAAATAAACAAATTTTCTCAAGTGGGTTAATTACATAGAACAAAAGCGTCTTTAGGGTATTATGCATTTGTGGGTTGGAAAATTCAATAAACTTCCAAAGTAAACTTTGAGGAATATGTATTAATTTTTGCATATTTCGCTCTCTATTGATATTCAAAATAATTATGAATATATATATGTAATAGAATATATAAATTCTAGCTGAAATATATTTCTTGATATTTCAACGCTTCATAAACATAGTGTCTTTCAATTCAGCTTATTGTGATTGAAACAAATTGCCTTTTAAAATTTAGTAATTAGGGAACGATTCTTTTCGCATAAATAGATAGTTATTTTCATTTGAAATACAATCTTATTAAAGATGTTCAAATATTTTTTAATATCAATTATTTTCGAAAAAATATTATGACAATTGAAACAAATTTTATCGACTTCTTGTCAATAATTTACATTAAAAATGGAAATAAATAAACTAAAATACAGATGATTATGCCGGGGATATGCCCCGGCGGGTGAGCCCTCTTTTCCATGCGATGAGCGGATCCTCCGGTCTGCCCAACCTGTACGAAGTATCGGTAGATGATGGATTTGGCCGACGCCAGGATCGCCAAGTCATCTTCGAGGCCAGACCCGAAGATCCAGGCCCGTAGGTCAGGGGGTGATACGTCTGCAGCTGAATGCATTTATTATCTTTGATCCTCTCTTATAAATTCGAATCCTGACTCAGAGATTTGCTATTGGTTGTCAAGCTCACAGCTAGGTTGCTTATGGCGGCATTATGGGATCTCTTTCATGGATTTATCCTAATAGGCCTTTATTAATTTTGCATATTTACTGTGGTTGAACTATTCGAATTATGAATAGTTCCTATTTATAATGAATTAAAACTTTGAGACGTGAATACTTATTTTCACAAATAAATCAAACTTTATTTCTTTACTGCGATGAAAAAATATTGGGAGGGATTGGCTCATCAGTTGGTGAACCCTCCCAGAGGTTTCGCCAATTTTTAATCTACCAGACCGCTTCTTTAGATCTCTAATACCGTATTGGATCATTCTACTTTTATATGTTACACTGAATGTTGGAATCTTAGAAATGGTATTTAAACAAACTATAGGCATAAGCTTTTAGGACAGTAGATTTACATATAAATATTTGCATCGAGCAATATTCTACCGCTAACAACAAGGACAAATTCCTATTGCTGATATGTGAAACTTACTATATATGATCAGCACTATTACTCCCTGTTTACAGTATTATAGAAAATTACATAATTAGTAATGTTTTTATTGTCCGTTTTCACAAGGTTGTCCCAAAAGTTCGTGAACACTTGCAAAAAAAAATCAAATACCAATATTATTCGTCGTTATGTATGATGTCTATGCATTATAGAGTAATTGTATTATGTATTATTATGTATTCGCCGTAATAATATTGTAACAAAATTTGTTTATAGAAAATGCAAAGCAAATGTCTCTAAATATGTAAATACCTATATGTTAAATGTTATATAAGGAATGTATTTTAGATATTAAAGTTAACGTCTATGAATGA
Source organism: Cordylochernes scorpioides (assembly GCA_030710605.1). Taxonomy (NCBI): domain Eukaryota; kingdom Metazoa; phylum Arthropoda; class Arachnida; order Pseudoscorpiones; family Chernetidae; genus Cordylochernes; species Cordylochernes scorpioides. The sequence continues at coordinate 59,752,065 of CP092881.1, read as the reverse complement.
GTATCTTTTATTAAACGTTTTTCGAGCTTTCGGGATAACGGGATAAAGAAGGTATGTAAATTCTGTAACTGATTCTTCATTTCTAGTTTTGTTGTGAGGAAAACATCACTCACAAATTATGAAAAAGGCATCTCCTTATCCTGCAACTGAAAGTTGCTGATGACTGAAAGCTTCCGATTCAGTTGCACGATAAGGAGATGTCTTTTTCATAATTTATGCACCTTATCCCAATAAAATATCACATTTGTACTACTTTTTCTCATCACTCACAAAGTTTATAGATTGATTAATAGAACACTAATTTGATATCGCAATAATAGTATTCGCCAAGTAATAAGAAAAACAACGTTTTAAGAAAACCACTTACTTTTGAGACAACCCTATAATAGTTGGAGAGGTTTGTCGCTAACACAAGTAAAGGTACCCTGGTCATGGTGACATTTATCATAGCTTTCAATGAGGTTTTCATAAACTGAAAGCCCCTCGTTTTTCAATGTTAAACGTTTACGGACAAACCGAAATGCTGCTATAACCATCTTCAAATCTTCGTTTATTATTGATTGCACCAAACCGTACGATATTTCTAATTTCTCATCTCCCTGATTATAATTATAGGTTGTTCTCGAGAAAGGTTATTGTTCTGTTCGATATTTATCTGGCTTCTGACGATGAACTGTCGACCAAGTCGAACTTCCTCAAAATGAATTTGTTCTTCCATTTTTTTTTTTACAGTTGACGTACCGATTTAAAAATGTTGCTTCTGCTAAAATCCATCTCTATACTCCGCTTTAATTGAATAATTCGTTTCAAACAGAATTTGATAGTGATTAGTTAATAGTTTAGCGATTAGTTTAGTTTAATAGTGATTATTTGCTAGCTCTCTCTCTCGTTGTTCGGCGTCGGCCTCCATCCCGAGGCAATAACAAGTGTGGCGAAGGCAACCATCTACAAGTTACATCTTGGTCTCGAGTTGGGTAATGCCAGCAACTTCATCGACCTGCCCTCTCTGTGGGAAATAACTCTCGCAGTCCATCGGTGGCGGAGTCTTTCCCGCGGTGGGCGCCACCAATTAAGACTGTATATATAATTTTTTTTTTTTTTTTTAATTTTAAAATTACAATTCCCAGATAAAATTACTCTTTAAAGTTCACCGCAAGATGTCCCGGCTTTTCCTATATAAATCCATTGTTGTTGTTTCCCGTTGTCTGGCTCAAATCATTTTGTAGATATGTAAATAAGTCTATCGTTTTCTTTATTCTTACGCCTTAAATCAGACAATGTTTTCTCAAATTATGTATTTTATATTTTATAAGCTTAATTAAAGCAAATTGTGAATTAAATATGTGTAATTATTTTACCACGACTGCAATTTAAATACTCATGTATACCAACCTCAGGAATTCTATATATTTAATTCCAAAATCATCAGAAAATATTTTTTGTAATATGCATATTTATCAATTTTATATATTTATACTTATTAATCTTCTTATCCTTATATTTAATCTTATTTATTCATTTATTCTGTATTCAACCTTATATAATCTTAAATGAACGATAAATAAATCAGTTTCATTCTTTCTCAGAGGCCTCGACATGGCAATAGTCGGGGAGATCTACGTTAGTCCGACTTCAGGACGGAATGTGACATGATACCAGACGACCTTCTGTGGGATTCGTCTGATGAAATTAATATTTGATTTTACCTTTTTTTCTCCTATTAACACACCCTATATAATTTATAATACAATATAATGCGGCTTTTATTGTAGAAACGATATTTGACAATCATCTCGCAAAATGTTTCTTTTGAACGAAAAACTTTATTTTTCCGTTCATCATTACTCTTAACAATTCATACTTTCATACTTCATTCCTAAGGTTAAAATAATCGGTATTTCTCATTAAAATAAATTTCGATTTTTCGTTCAAAAGAAACATTTGCGGTATCATTGTCGAATGTCGTTTCTACACCTTATATAATCTTATATGAACATTGTAATAAATCGGTTTCAATCTCTCTATCTCTGTGTGTACATAGTTTCGGAAAACCTTCTGACAACGTTCGCCCCTTATAAAATAAATTCGAATCACGTTGTATGTGTGTGTGTGTGTGTGTGTGCTCAGTTATATATTATTTAAAAGCTTATATTATGTAGAGTAATATTGCAACGTTTTAATTGTCGTATATCATTTACTTTCCCCATTTAATGATAACAACTTGTATAAATATATATAACGTGCCCATTTCATTTTTTAAACTATCGAAACCAGTGTTAGGGTTCACCAATGAGGAGCCAGGCCCCTCCAATATTTGAATCATTGCAATAAGAACGGTGGGAATTATATTGTTTCTCTTTTTAATATACGAGCGAGTTATAAATTGTTTATCAGGTTAAGAAATATAATGACATTCCTTAGAATATCAATTCGTTAACTTTTCATCATTCGGGCATGACGGCTAACCAAATCAGGTCGGTGGAAGGATGGTCTAAACCGTTGGTTTTTGACCGCTACGATCCGGGATCAAATCCCGCATTGAGTACTTTTTTATGATAAAAAATACTCTAATGGCCCCCGATTCTTGCAAAATCCAACCCCACTTAAGTGCAAGTAACCAAACGGGACTCTGGCACATTTTAAAGTGAAATGTTCGAACTGCTTTTCACATGTATAGACATGTGGTGCACTTACAGTAAAAGCAGTCGCTAACTACCCAACTTGATTATTATGGCCTGTACTACGTGTTCTAGGGATAATAATTAAAAAAGATATAGAGATAGCCTCTGAAATAGGTACTATATTTCACGAAAGACTTTATTGCGGCGAATAAAAGGAGAAAAAAGAGATTTATGCAAGAAATTGAAAATTATCATTTCACTCAGGCCTCATTATAGCACGTATTGTGCAAGTATAGTACGATTTAGATAAGACGAATGACATAAATCGGCCAATATTAGGAAAACATGATATCACGAAGAGTCTGTTTTTTATGGTCTGGGGCGTCTGTACAACCCGACACGTAGTAGAATATAGTGAGCATCAGTGGAACATGACAAAAACCAAATCAGTATGGAGAATACCTCTCTGTAATAGATCTCTATTATTCACGAAACCCTGCACCAAGGCAACTAAAGCAGCGAGAAAAAGCTTTATACAAGAAATCTAAAATATTCCACTCAGGTTTCATTATAGCAAGTTTTCTGCTCTAGTAGGACAAGGGACATCAGCTGGCCATTATCATAAAAATATGATATAATGGAGAGTCTGTTTAATGATCTGGGGCGTTTCGACAATCCGTGGTAGAATATAGTAAGGCATCAGTAGAACATGACAACTAACCAAATCAGCATGGAGATAGACTGTGTAATAAATCTCTATATTCCACGAAAACCCGCATAAAGGCGACTAAAGTAGCGAGAAAGAGCTTTATTAAAGAAATCCAAAATAGTTAATTCATGTTTCATTATAGCAAGTTTTCTGTTCTATTTAGAACAAGGAACATCAGTTGGCCAACATCAGGGAAAGAGATTACCATGGAGAGTCTAATTTCATGGTCTGGGACGGCTGAGCTATCCCTACACGTAGTGGAATACAACTGTTGGAAGTTATAAGGATGAATTCTTGAGCCATTATGTCAACCCATTCCGTAATTCATTTTATCATCAATTTCATTTCAAATTCTAGGCGAAAATAAAATATTTCTTAAAAATAAATTTTGTTCCACTAGATAGTACTCATGTGAGCGGTCAAGATATGCCTCTTTGTTTTTAATATGTATATAGGAAAAAATAACAGAAAAATAAAATGGTCAGGTGTTGACCGAAACGCGTTCGTGGATGCTTTTCTTGATTTATCAAGAAAATGGTTTGGTCAAATATCAATGAACAAGCTAAATCAATGTTTAGTTGATTTCAGTTCCACTAGATGGCGCACTGCCATCTATAAAGCACATGTGCTCGTGGTCAGGAGATGCTCCCTTTATTTTTAATATGAACACCTGACCCACTTATCTTTTTTCTATTGATTTTTCATATATATATAATGGTTTTATAATATTTTAAAGTATGGTTATAGAAAATTTCGATGTCGAATTGAGAGTATAATGTCAGTATAGCAAGCTATTACTGAACGAATAAGTAGAATTAAATATAATTTATATAATTGAATATAATTTTAATATAATTCTACTATATATATATATATATATATATATATATATATATATATATATATATATATATATAATATACAGAAAAAGAGTAATTTAAAATAAAACCTCAACAATTAGAGTAGATACAGGAATATTGATAGAAGATAAATATATTAGAAAAAGTTAATTGACCAAATATAAAATATGGTACGGTGTAAAATTTAGTCAAAATATGAAATAGTCATTAATGTATAAAGGTGTTCAAATATATAGGATATGTAAAATTGACAAATTACATATTTCCGACTTTGATACACGGAATATCTCAATATAGAGTATGAATCGCCCCAAGCCTGAGTTAGAAAATACCAGTTTTTGCCAAATCAATACCAACACAAGAGCTACACAACAAGTTACGCCATATATATATATCTACAGCCTTTTAACAAAATGGCACACCAGTTTGTCAATGGCAAAAGAAAAAAAGCGGTAAAAAGAATTAGGGTTAAAAAAACTGCTCTTTAAATTAATTTTCTACATATTTTCGAAGTCCCTCCTAAAATAGAAAATCTATAAAGTGATAAAACGAGGTTAGAAACAAAAAAAAATACTTTTAATGTTTTCAGACAACCTTATGGCAAAAATTGTTATCAAATAATTTTAGGAGTTGGAACTTTGAGAGAAGATTTTTTTATATCTTCCTTGGATCATTTAAAAACTCTATTTTCTAATCGTGAATTTTTGACAACTTTCAGGATATAGATTAGACAGAAATGTGGAATCTTAAATTTCATGTTTTAATATTTACCTTGAGTGAAAATATATTTCAAAAATAGTTTTTTTATTAGGGGAAAATATATATTTGTAGAACGACAGCCGTGATCTACCTCAATATAGGAATCTGATTTGGTATTTTCCCAAATTTTATTAAAAACTATATGAATTTTTTATAAAATATATCACAAGATTTTTAATTAAAAAGGCATATATTGGATCAAAATATCATTTATTTTACCGATATATCAGTTGGCTGAACGCCAACCTTTATCTCAAGATGTTATAACATATTTAAAGTTTGTCAACAACAAACTCTGTGCCACATAACGTCAACAGAATTAAGTTTTAAAAATATTTTGTTATATTTTCAATGAGGAGAAAAAAATTGATATATTTATTTATTTATTTTGTCCATAATATAAATATATATATATTATTTTTTTCTCTTCGTTGAATATAACAAAATATTTTTAAAACTTAATTCTATTGACGTTATGTGGCACTGAGTTTGTTGTTGACACACATTAAATATGTTATAATACCTTGATAAAGGTTGGCGTTCAGCCAACTGAAATATTGTTAAAATAAATGATATTTTGATCCAATATATGCCTTTTTAATTAAAGATTTATTTATGGATTGCTCTATTTTCAAAATAACAAGATTTGTGTATGGTATTCATATAAAAGGTGTGTAACATATAATTTACCAAGAGCATTAACTGAATTAACGGTTATATATTGTAGCAAAGTAATTATTTTTTATTAACAGAGTATCAAAAAATAAACATTAAAATGATATTCTGTTAATAAAATAATAAATACTTCGCCACATAGCTCCTTCTCTATGGGAGCTGTGACCCACAGCTTGCAATTATTGTAGTTGCTGACATGAATCTGAAGTGCTTCTGCCAAAGGATTCCATCGAAGTCTTGGAACTTTGTCCCTAGTACTTTTGCGTCTTTTTTTGCGGCGGGAAGAGCGTCTTTGTTGTCGTATCGTCTATAGGGACATCGTCATCTTGGAATACATAAAATGAAATACAACTATTAAGCTCGGATTTTTATTTTAAAATAAGCTAAATAATTCGATAATGTAAACTATGATCTCGGAATTGACGCATAGTAAAGGATTCAGCATGTCGTATTAGGGAGTAAATACGTTTATGATAAACCATTTCACACAACCATTGTTTTCTCTAGTTCTTCAGTTTCAAGAGATTTCTGCCAATCGCTAAATCTTCATAAAACAGATTAATTTAGTTTATTAACTTTTCACGTCTATAGTTTGAATGTTGATTCTATTTTACTTGTTATCACAGTTTGAATCTTTATTTACCTTTTCTCGATTTTTAGCTTAAAAATAGGAGCTTCCTCACTGAAAGTTCGTCAGGTTTTAATTAAGAAAAATATTATTAGCTATATAATTTATTATTATGCTGTGATTTATTTAAAAGTCACAAATTTTATTAAAATACATACATGCCTAATATCTTAGATGATTAAATTGCTGATGAGTTGAGTAACGGAAATGTACTTAGCTAAGTGCACATCTTAAAAGAGTACTTCATTAAATTAAATCGAATTGGGGTTGTGTTGGGTCGTCTGGTGCTAATTAAAGTGAGAGTGATGATTAACTCATCAGGATGACGATCCAATTATCACCACGTTAACAAAACTAAACGCTAAAAAGCCAATTTCTTCGATTTAATTGATGGTTTAATCACTTTGCAAATTCCCTGTCGAACTTTCAAAGAAAAAAAAAAGAGACTGAATGAATCTCTGTTGTTTTTTAATCCATCCAATCTAGATTAGAGTGGCGCAGAAGAGATTTCATTTTCACCGAGATTGGAGAGGCTGGCCTCAGTAACCTGGTGAGTACATCACTGGATTTTGTCATCATACGTGAAAATCTGGTGGCTGATTGGTTGATTACGCGGATAGGGTACTGTGTCTTCAAAGAAGACACGCTAATCAACTGCAGTGATGCTGTAGCCGAGTGTAAAAGAGTAATTAACCATCTTCAGAAGGCGCTATTGTACCGAGCCTAATCCCTTTTAAAAGGAATACAAGACACATTGGGATAGTTATTATGGAATTGAAGACCTCAATACGGGGATTGATAAAAAAAATCTTGCAAGATTTCTGAAACCTTTCCCCTAAATTTGAATATTTATATTGAATATTTTATAAATTCTTAATTGGACACGACAACAACAACACAACATATACATTATAAAAGATAAAATTGCTATAAAATATAAAATAATAATATAAACAGTAGCAATGAGTTTCTTTATTCGTGCAAAGTGCAAGATCTTTATAATCCTTCTACAGCCATTATAAAGATCCAAAAGCTTTCACTTTATGCGAATTTAGAAACGCATTGCTACTGTTTATATTCTTATTTTATAGTTTATATATATATGTTATTTAAAAATATTATTTTATTTAAAATTAAATATCATAGATTCAAATATTCTGTTAAATCGACCGCCAGATGTCACGCTTTGCATATAAAAACTCGTTGTTGTTTTACCCCGTTGGCCGACTCAAAACTTTTGTACATTATGTAAATAACCTTTTGTTTTCCTTGTTCTACTCGCCTTAAGCCAGGCAGTACTTTTATCAAATTATGTTCTTATATATTCCATAAGTTCAATTAAAGCAATATCTGATCAAGACTATTTTTATTATTATTGTTTCAATAATTTTAACCACGACTGCATCACCAATTCCATTTAGTACTAAAAGGAACCAACAAATAATTCCATAGCATAATCCTCAAGATGATCAAAAACACAACAGAAAATCTGATTTTTTAAATTTATATAATATATACATATCTATTCCGGTTATAGTGTTAGTAAATAAGGCTTTCATAGCTCTACAATAGCATGTGCTATACACCCAGTGTTTGTTTACCCACGTAAATTAAGTTGAGCACTTTAACCGTGGTCTCTCAACGCCTTAAGCTATGTTGTTTGATTCTATTTATAGCATACTATAATAATATATATATAATTAGTGTAATTATATACTTATCTAGAGGACACACATGTCCGTTGATTTGTAAATTAATTTAATTAGATTATAATAATTAGACCGTTTTCTCTCCAAGCTGTTTGGGTTAGGTGAGGTCTAATCAGAACTTGATGTTTATATGAATAATTAAACTTGTTTCTATTCCCCTAAAGTGTGTGTGTAGGAATTCTAAAATATATTATAAATTTTCTATAAATATATAAGAAATTTATGACAAAAATATTATAAATTGCTGTTATTATTAGCCATATATATTGTCCATTTATAAAAAAATTGAATTTTTTTTTTTTTTATATTAAAAACACATTTTTTTCATTTTATTATGATCTAAAGATGCTAGAATAGATATGTAGGTAATACCGCACGCACACACTTAGTGTTATTACATTACTATATTTCAATAGATGAAATTTTGCCGGGAAGATATTCATTTATAGAGATAGGTTGACAAGGACCATTAGCCCGAAAACATGGTCTCTAGGTGGACGCTTCTCAGTTTCCCGAAGCTGGTGTTGTGGCTTTGTGACCAACCCGAGGCCGCTACTTCTCTGCGAAAGTCAATAGATGACATCTAGTGTTGACGTCTATTTTGAAAGGAGAGAGGCGACCTTTATCTTGTTAGATATACTTCAATAGTAAATTTCATAATAAGATTTTTATACACAAATTTTCCCTACCTCCTCATCTCCTTTGTATTTTTTGAAATTGTATTTTAGCTGTAATACGAGGGTTGTCCGTTAAATAAGTTCCACAGAGGTTTTTCATACAGAAAAACAAGTTTATTTGCGCTGAACTATACATTTTCGAAAATATCAGACTTTTTTTCATTTTTCTACATATTCCCCGTTTCGTTCGACGCATTTTTGCATTCGGTAACCCACTTATGGAACCCAGAGTCAAAGAACTCTGCCGCTTGGCCGCGTAGTAAGCCTAAAACCGCTTCTTCCAAATCGTCATCGTCCTGGAATTGGATTCCACCCAGGTTTTTCTTCAACTCGGGGAGGAAATGGAAGTCACTAGAAGCTAGGTTCGGGCTGTAGGGTGGGTGTGACACCAATTCCCATCCAAATTCTTCGAAGAAGGCAGTGGTTTTATGGGCGGTGTGCGGCCGAGCGTTGTCGTGGTGAAACCGCACCCCTTTGGTTAACATCCCTCTCCTCTCGTTCTGAATCGCGCGTCGAAGTTGTTTTAAGATCTCACAGTACCGGTCGGGATTCATTGTTGTACCCCGACGCATAAAGTCGCACAACAATAGGCCCTTTCGGTCCCAAAAGACGGAGCCATAAGTTTTCCGGCAGAAAGTGTTTGTTTAAACTTTAGAGGTTTCGGAGAAGAAGTGTGCTTCCACTGCTTGGATTGCTCCTTTGTCTCCGGTGTGGTGTAGTGTACCCAGGTCTCATCACCAGTAACGATCGAATCCAATAATTCCTCTCCGTCAGTTTCGTGGCAATCGAGAAATTTCTGGGCCGCTTCAACCCGCTGCCGTTTATGGTCTTCAGTCAGCATTTTCGGAACCAATATTGCGCAGACCTTTGAATACCCTAAATGTTCACGCAAAATCTTGTCGATGGTGGTTTTACTGATATCAGGAACCAAATCGCAGAGCTTCCGCACAGTAACCCGTCGATCTTCAAGCATTGCCGCTTCGACTTTGGCAATGATTTCGTACGAATCCGATGGCCGTCCAGCACGCGGTTCATCGTGGACGTCTGTTCGGCTGTTTTTAAATTCTCTGACCCATCTGCGCACCATCCCGGAACTCATACACCCTTCTCCATACACTTGACAGAGTTCAGTATGAATGTCCTTCGCCGAATTCTTCTTTGCGGCTAAAAAGCGAATTACTGACCGTGAATCGCAGCTGGCGGGAGACACGAGGGGAAGCTCCATCACTAACGGCTGCTCAGCCAAGACTAAGCTTACCAGCGATGTATCCTTGGTGGGAAATTGGAGTGGGGAGAACAAGCTACGAACCCGTGCAGTCGGCTCGAGCCTAAAAGCGATCCTCATGACAGTGGTGCCCCGTGGAACTTATTTAACGGACAACCCTCGTATAATGACGCTATTGCTCCATTAACCCTGCTGAAATAACTCCTGATTTATTCAAAATAGGGACTGCAGCGATATATGGGATAAACCTTCTCGGTACAGAGGCGAGAATTTGATTGTTATGAGATATTGCGATGGTGCGAATATATAATTCTAAAAAGGAATAAACATTAATATATAATGTTAATATACTAAAACTATGTAAAAATGACATGAAAAACTCCGAAGTAATTCTTGGAAAGAAAGCGCTTAAGGAATCCTCAAGAAATAAGATGCTAAAGAATCCTTTGAAAGTAAAGATGTCAAAAGAATACTTAGGAATAAGATGCCAAAATAATCTTTGGAGATAAGGTTTTCGAAGAAGCCTCAGAAAGAATATGATGAAATAATCCTTATAAGATGCCAAAGTAGCCTTATAAATACGGTGACAAAAGAATCATTGGAGAAAAATGCCAAAAGAAGCCTTAGGAAGAATATGCTGAAAGAATTGTTAGAAATATTATGCACAAAAAAGCCTCAGAAATACTATTCCAAAAGAATTGTTAGAAAGATGATTCCAAAAGAAGACTAAGAAATACTATTCAAATTAATTGTTAGAAAGATGATTCCAAATAAAGACTTAGAAATACTATTCCAAATGAATACTTAGAAATACTATTCCAAAAGAATCCCAATAAAGAATATTTCAAATGACTCCTTAGAAAAAGACGCTAAGGAAAGACGCCAAGGCCACTCAAATACTCCGACGTGAACATACCAGAAGACTCAGCTTTATTAATGCAAAATAATAACGCACCATCCATATATAACAAAGGAAGATATTAAGATGCGAATGTTTATTTTCACAAATAAATCAAATTTCTACTGTTCTTACTGCGATGAAAAATTATTGGGAGGGTTTGATTCATCTGTGGTGAACCCTCCCAGCGGTTTCGTCAATTTTTAGTCTACCAGACCGCTTCTTTAGAGCCTTAATACTGTATTGGATCATTCTACTTAAATATGCTACACTGAAGGGTGGAATCGTAGCTTTATAAGAAGGGAGTTATCTCAATATATATTTAAACAATCTCCAGGACAATCTCTCAATATATGGAGTCTTTCATAGTACATTTAAACCTGTCTATAGCGCCCCCCTCTTGGGACTCACCAAAATATAGTGCTCTAGAGAGGGGGTGCTATAGACAGGCCACCTTTAATGTAAATCGCATCGTACTACGTATTTAAAATCGGACACTATAGAGAGGAAGGCGCTATTAAGAGGGGGGCGCAATAGACAGGTTTAACTGTATATTTTATTTGATCTTTTTTATTTTTATATTAGTATTTGTGGACTCGAATGTCCTCAGAAAAATATAAAAATGCGATAACAGAACAATATAATAAATAAATACGATGGATCCACCAACTCAGAGAGTTAGAAACGGAGGTCTGACAGGCAGTTCTCTTGTTAAAACCCAATTCCACAACCGGAGGAGAAAATTACGCCTGTGCCGGTCATAACTTGTGAATATTTTACTGACTTTTTAAATTTGCATGTAAATAGCATACATTCGATAACTCCCCACCCTATATGCTTTCATACAATTTCTCAGCATGCATCTTATTGATTGGCTGCTTGTGCCTATATATACGGTAGTTTTATTATTTCCCTCTATTGGTTTTCTATACATCAACTCCTCCATTTACCCAATCATATTTATTATCTTTTAGGTAAAAGGTTTTGTTAAATATAAATCTCTCTCTTTAATTATTCTTTCACAATTCAATTTTTAAAAACGAACTTTATAGTCATGTTCAATATTTTGGAAATAGTTTATCATACATTTTTGTTAATATTTCTACTAAACCAAATAGTTAAAATAGTTTATCATACCTTTCTGTTAATATTTCTACTACCCCCCTCTCCCTGTATTTCTACTAAACCTGATTTCCACCTAATATTTCTATGTAAATCCAAATCTAGATTTCTATACAGACAACTTCAAATCAGATTATCTATCTCACTATTTCTTTTAGACTTGAATAATTGATTCATTAAATCTAATTTATAGGTCAATTAACGGAAATTTTTCAATTATTTTTACTGCTAAAATGAATCTTAATTTTGAATTCTATCCCTGAAAATAGTTTTTTTCAATATATCCTAATCAAATATAAATGAATATATTTATAAACGTTCTCTCTATCATTCAAAATAAAAATTTTAGTTAAATATTTGATATATAAATAAATATTATAAGAAATAAGGTATTGTGTTTAGTATGAATTGATATTCAAAGCTTTGAGGTGGTTTATAAAGCATAGTCCTTTTATTTAAGCTGGAATAATTCAATGATATCTACCTATTGCCTTTTTTTTTTAATATAGAGACGATATTAATATAGAGCAATAATACGCCATCTATATATAACAAATGAAAACATTTTGACGCGAATGTTTCTATTCCCAAATAAATCAAACTTCTACTCTCCTTACTGCGATGAAAGAAGCGGGCTGGTTGATTAAATTGGCGAAACCTCTGGGAGGGTTAACCACTGATGAACCTGTTATGTAATTAAAGTAAGTAAGAAGGTTTAATCCGTAACCAATTTAACTTTGCATATTATGTATTATTAATAGCAATTATACAAAACAAATCTTGGTATATTTTTCTACATGAAAACAACAAAAACAATAAATATCATATACATACAAGTTCCTTTTCAAAAACGATCTCATCTATAAACATTGTTACTCTGTGTAATATTCCAACAGAACCAAGCCCTCCCAATATTTTTACATCGCAGTAAGGACAGGAGAAGTTTGATTTATTTGTGAAAAGAAACATTCGCGTCAAAATGTTTTGATTTGTTATATAGAGACGAAATATCTACAATTACTGAATTGATTTGAGAAAGGCCTTGGCTCATCAGTGATGAACTTTCCCAGCGATTACGCTATTTTAATCCACCAGATAGACTCAGAATCTTTCTATTGTTTGTTCTGTCTAAATAGTCTGCATTTGTTGATGGTGTTTAACGAAATTATCAAAATATATTTCTCTGATTGTATATATTTCTTAAATAGATTTTGTACCATTCATAGCCTTTCCCTTATAAAAACAAGATAACAAAGGTATAGGCAAAATTGTAAACAATACATGGCGCCACCTATATGTTAACAATGGAATTATTCAGCGCTATTTCTCTATTTTTGGAAATATTTTTAGTTTCGAAATCTTTAGCTGTTTCACAGCGTGTGTGAGAGATAGGGAGTATAGTTCTTAAAATTAAAGATATTTCGGCCAATACATCTTTTTATTACCTCGACGTTTCGACCAAAATTTGTGTCCTAATCAAGAAAAAATAAGGTTCAGTGGGATTAGGTAAGCCTTGGTGTGTTCCTCAGTTAACCTTCCATCATGAATTAGCAAGATGTCATTAGTTTTGATAAACATATTGATTTATCTTAAAATTAAAGGTACTTCGGCCAGTTTAAATCTTTTTGCTATCTCGACGTTTCGACAAAATATTTTGTCCCTTTCAGGAGCAAATAAAAATTAAAGCAGTTGGCAAGGCGTTGTAAATTATTCTAAGGTTGCAAGGGTTTTCTGGCGCGATATATGATTTGATACTGACGAGGACAAATATTTTTGTCGAAACGTCGAGATAATAAAAAGGTTTATACTGACAGAAGTATCTTCAATTCAAAGAACTATGAATGCAGGCCAGAGAGCCTCTATCTTTAAGAGAATATAGTCTTATAACTGGGTGTAAAAACTCTAAATCAGCTAAAAAACGGTGCATACAATGAATTTATATTCCATAACCCTTAAAAGAATTTCCAGAGTTCAAAAATGAGAAAACAAGATTATAAATTATTGTCTGTAAAGAAATTTATCAAAAACATATTAGGAATATCCTGACCGCGCTCACATGAGATTTTTTATAGCAGAGCGCCATCTAGTGGAACATAAATCAACTAAACGTTGATTTAACCTGTTCACTGATATCTAGCCAAGAAATATATAAGTATTATAATCTTTATAGCGGTCTCTCTGGTGTGTAATTTGAATTTAGAAATTCTAACATTGAGTATACATAAACTGGCCTCTGTAATGATATTATTAGATAGCAAAGTCATTCCCAACTTTCAGATTAAATTTATTCCAAAAATTGACTCAATTTTATTCCAGAATATTAACCTTTTTCAAACCCTTTGTGCTAAAACAAAATTTACCTATTGGATAAGATGTAAAGGCGCAACATTGTTGTTACTAATTGTGTAGTGTTTTATAGTAGTAAATAAGTTGAATATTTTTTCATTTTAAAAATAGAGCAATATAAAAGATAATATAAAAGACAAATATTGGCAAATGAATAATTTTTCAAATCCAATATATGCCTTTTTATTATGTTTTTTTAAGCGTTAGCATTTTCGAAAAAAAAAAGAGAAAACAACAGCAAAATTGTACTAAGATAGCTGAATGAATGAATTTCAAAAAGCTATCAGCAAATTTATTTTCATCTTGTATATTTACAAGATTTTGTATATTGTAACATACCCGTATTTACAAGTGGGTTATCTTGACTAAAGATGAAAATAAATTCGCTGATGGGTTTTAAAACTTTTCAATCGTTGAGGTACAGCCTGCACTAATTTTCGAGAGAAAACAGCCTGATATACGTAGGACTTAATTGATTAATCAGTAAAGGAAAATATGCTAATATAATTTACTATTCTTGGTTAACATCCTATGACGCGATATCCCAAACTCAGATATTTTCATCAATACATTCTTTACATAAATATTTGACTATATACAAACTTATACATTTGAAATATTTTACATAATTATCCAAGAAAAATTAGTAAAGTAGAAAAAGACAAACATACAAAAGCAATTTCCTCAAAACTTCCTTCCCTCTTTTCTATAGATCAAAATATAATTGTATATATATATCTACAAAATTAATTAAAATTTTTATATTTTCTTTTCTCATCTACGAATTCATGTAGCTGTCCGATGACAACAAATTTTCTTTCCCTTTAATCCCCCAAAAATTAGACATTCCAGAAGTAGATGTTTTGAGTCTTGAATTTTACCTTCGCAGAAGGATCCTGGTTCCTTCACCGCGCAGATACTTGAATAATATAATAATAATGATTTAATAATATGAATTATTAAAAATAAACAATTAGTTGATTTTTATTCCTACAGAGGGCTCAAGCCATAAGCAAATTTCAGATGCACGCTCACATTTTTTATTATTATTTTTTTAAAAATATAATTCTACAATTGTCAACATCCGAAATCTTCTCGACCTTGAAAAACCAAGGTTTATTGATTTGAATTTATTATTTAAGCAGCAGTCTATTTAAAACATTTTTAATAATTATTTTTATTTGTTATTTACCGCATATAATCATTGAAATATGAAATTATAGATGAATAAAGTGGACAACACTATATGCAATTTATAGAAATTTCGTTGATATACAAATTCACTAAATAAAAATGAATATTTTTACAAAACAATTAATGAACATTACTCATTTTCAACATCACTAAATATCATTATGGCCCGTCTAGGCCGTTTATTTATCCGTATGTAAAATAGTTAAGGATACAAATATATAAAGTTAAAAAAAAAAAGAATTCAGAGTATATATATATTTTATATAAATTATATTATATTTTAAAATATTTTAATTCTAGAACAAACTACTCTGTAAATTCGACCGCCAGATGTCGCGACTTTCCCTTTATAAACCTATTGTGGTTTTTTCTCGTTGGCCTTTGGCTCTAAAATCATACACTTGGATTAGTAGCCCGTAAAATCATATTCTCTCTTTTTCCCGTTAGCTGGCTCAAATCATTTGTAGATATGTAAATACGTATTTAATCTTTTATTTATTCTTCAAACTTCTAGTCAGGTAGTACCTTCTCAAATTATGTATTCAATACTTCATTAGCACAATTAAAGCAAATTGTATTTAAATTGATTTTATTGTATTTTTTAAAAGAAGTTCACGACTGCAACAATACCCCACTACTCATGTATTCTCAAAAAAAAAAAAAAAATAATTTCTCTTAATCTCAATATTTATTATAACATATATAAATAAACGGCATGGGGTTTCATAATGGTATTTAGTGGTGTTGCAACTGAGTTGTGTTTATTAATTGTTTTGTAGAAATATTCAAGTTCATTTAATGAATTTATATATCAAAGAAATTTCTATAAATTACATATGCACATATATAATAGGCGTTATTGTTAATTTTCAAAATATTCACACCCATATTTTACAAAATTTATTTTGTTCATAATATAAATATATTTATCAAAATATTCTCCCCATTGAATATAACAAAATATTTTTAAAAACTTAATGCTGTTGACGTTATGTGGCGCTGAGTTTGTTGTTGATACACTTTAAAATCTTACAATACCTTGATAAAGGTTGGCGTTCAGCCAGCTGAAATATTGGTAAAATAAATTATTTTTTGATCCAATATATGCCTTTTTAATTAAATATAAATGTTGTGAAAATTATTTTTTGTTGTTGGATTGATAGAGAATTGAAGGTGCAGCCGTTTATTTACTATCGAGTAATTTTTATATTTGATTACTTGAATAAATTTTTACATATTGAATATTTTCACAGTTATATAGAATTTACCAAATAATCCTATATTAGTGAAATTTAAAAAAAAGGCAACTTTAACTATACATATTTACAACAACATTCAAAGTGTTATATTTTATAACTATGGTAAAAAATGTAGAATAGTTAATGAATGGAAACAAATTATATGTTTTGAAAAAATATATATTTACATTTTTAGATTATATAATATATGTGATGATTTAAGACCATGGAATTGTTGTAAATAGTCTAGATATCTACTACCAAATGTTCCACACCATGACTGTATATAACTTCTTATGTACTGCACATAGAAAGCCTCAACTAACATCAATCTGTACCGCGTAAGAATCTAATAAAGTATAGCAACTGTACAGATAGAAGGAATGGAGACTAACAGGAGAAAATTAAGGTTAAAACTAATCAGGCTTAGGACAGAAAGTAGCAGCAAGACATAGGAAGTAGGCTTAAAGCGGGTACAATTATTAATAACTTGTACAGTCAATACTTCCTGACAAGGCCGGACGTATCTGGTGACCGCAGAAGTTATAAAAGTTGAGAGACGCCCAAATTTCCGGGGCAGGACCGGACGTATTTGATAACCGCGGAAGTTATAAGAGTCGAACTAACACCCAATACTTCCTGACAAGATCGGGCGTGTCTTCCGACAAAGACCTCAGTAAGGACCAATTAGAAAGAATCACCTAAATAGGTCAACCAATAGAAAAAGGCCATGTGACACCTTTCGACCAATGGGAAAGAAGACAGGTCGTGGTGTTAAATCGAGAAGCAAGAATTGTCAGTCTACGCTTGGCTCTCAACAAGGTAACACTTGCTCTAAAGATCTCCCTCTCTCCTCATCCCATTCCTTCTTGACGTCAGACGCTTCTTAGTGGAATCTCTGTTTGTTTATTTCACCTTTGGCCCAGCTGTGTCGCCTTCCACCACGACTGCACGGTAGAGTTGACATCGAGGTTCGTCTAGCATCAGGTAACACTGGTCCCAGAGGTCCCAAGATATCACAGACTCCCCCGTCCGAAGAGTCGACAGGATAGTGGACGCCAAGGTACAAGTAAGCAAGTAGACCACTGTCTGTACAGAAAGATGGAACAGGGAAGAGAGGAGGATTCAAAGGAGCCCATGAAGTCCGATCCCGACTACGAACGTGGCGAAAACACCACTTTTCCAAAGAAAGAAAACACTCTCGGTAGAACGGAGGAAATCGCCCCCAGCCAGGAAGACGTCACGCGCCCGCCGCCGGTGTCAGATGTCCTGGGGAGGTTGACGACGACGCTACATCAGCTTTCTGCCGTGACCGGACATCGCGAGAGGTGGAATCGCTACGATGGTTCGTACGAGGCGCAGAGCTTCTTCACCAACTACGACGCCCAAGCAGATCGGGCCCAACTACAACACTCTACAAGACTGAGAAAGCCAGCAAACCTCCTGCAAGCACCCCTCCGAGTTACCAACACGCGAGCGTATGTTACCTGCTCCCCCGACCTTCTCTAAACCACGAACCCAGCGCAAGCAGTGAACTCTTAACTGTCCCAAGGAACCTCCAACCATGGCACAAGACCAGGACTGTTCCGACATACAAGACAGCACAACAGTAGGTTCCTCCTTCTATAATTTTTATTGAACAATTTCTCGTTCGAACTGAACTGTCCAATAATGTAAACCTACCTCTACTACTTGATACAGAAGCATCTATCGCTATAATTAGGCAGAAAACTTTTAAAATAATAGAGATAAGTTTGTAAAAGAAAATACCTGTCCATCCATTTAACTTAACTATTAATGCCATAGCTAACAATATTTTCATCATAGATTATATCTTTTTGATCTTAAAAATAAGTAACATAACGCGCAATCTAAAATTCCATATCATCGATACACCCTTGCCTTTTGGCATTTTATTCCTTAATTCCATAAAAATATTTCTACTAATTATAAACTGTTCTCAGCTACTCCTGTATCAAGATAATGTACCTCTACCAACTACCTTGTACCAATTCACCTCGTGCAAGCAACACGTGTCCCATGGACAGGTTAATACAACTGTCCCATTTACTAAATTTTCCCCTCCTGGAACGGGTTGCTCACACGTGGTGAACTCCAACACTCTAATTTGGTTTTATTATAATGTTTCTAATCCCATTTTCAACGCCCCTATGTTTTTTTCTTTCATAGCTTTAGACAGAAATAACCTAAGTCACAGCCTTCCAAAACTATTCCAATCGTTAAATTCCCACATAACTACACTCCTTCCTTTTACATGCATATTAATAATCGACAAATCACTCTCAACAAAATAAACAACACCCTCTCACATCACTTTTTCCAATTGGCAACAAATTTTTAGTGCGCGACTTAACATCCAACTCCAATCTCGAGCCACACAAGCCTCATTACGTCGCCCTACTAAACACACACACACAATCTTTTTTTTTTCTCACATTAAACGTGTCATATCCACTAACAATATAAAAATTCTCGATATGTTCGTACAATCAGCACCCATGACTTTAGTAAATTTGTTATTCATAGTAAAACAGGTTAGATTTTGTACAAAACAAAGACTTCACGTGACACCTTTTCATTTACAATTTTTTCGCTTCGTGTCACAAAGCTACACCACAAAACTCTTTAACTTTTCAGGCCAAAGACGCCTTCATCACGCCTGTGACACATTTAACCACACATTGTTCACGTCGATAGTCGCAATTTCACTCAATTCTAACCTGATATCATTGAATAACATTTTTACTAAGTCCGCCAAAAACCATTCGATTTAATATCAACAGATACAATATCCGAATTTTCGAAATACAAACACAAATCGAATAAATGCTTGAACACAGGATAATTACAACCTCTATATCTCCCTATGTCAATCCCATAACGCTTGTCACCAAACGTGACAAATCAAACGCTTTTGTGTTTACAATTATAGAAATAAAATCTCCGAGCGTAGTTCGAATTAACATATCCAATGTCACTAATTCATGGCCATCAGAAAACCGCGTTTACAAAGGTGGGAGACAACCACCAAGCAAGCTGCCCCCACAAAGGGCCTCTGACCCAAATAAATATGCCCGCCACCGCCGGAAATCGCTAATAATAAATTCGAAGGGAGATGGGCAAACAAACACCCGACATCTTGTTACGGCCCGTCGCCACCCCGATGTCACTCTAATGGATTTTCGCTACCTATTAAATTAAATATTAGTGCGTGCCTTTTACTATATATCATTCTAATCCCTAACCAATTTCTAAGCCGATATCCCGTTTAGCTACTAATAACTTGCTTAACACGTTATTTTACATTTACTAACAAATCTGTTCACTAACATTCTCTCGCCCTCGATTAACTTGTCAACTTAACATCGACACTTAGAACCAAGGACAACATTTTACCTAAAAATCACACACACCCACACATGTTTAAAAAAAAAAAAAAAAAAAACCCTTTATCGGTTAGAATAGATCGCCGTGTTTCTCCTGCACACACAGAATAAATGCCGCTTTAGGAAGAATCACGTTTTCACCTAAACGTGGCGCAGGGAACAAAAAATCGACAACATTAGGACTCAGTAAGTTTCACAGTTAGAAACAATATGATCCACGAGTCACGTCAAACATAAAACAAATTCGATAAGTTAGAAAAACTTAGGCCAACAAGACCAAAGATATCAATCGAGGACAATTTAAAGCTCTCTCCACCCATCCTAAAAAACAGGAACATTACGTTTGGCCTACAACTTTCCATTCTTTCACGATATATAATTTCTATGTATAATCTTACTTGCTCTTCTTTCTCGATGAACATTTTTTTTAAATTTTCATTTTAATATCTTGTATATAATCATTATATAGCTCTTATAATTTTTTTTTATTATTTACGTCAACTAATCAGTTTAGATTAGTGTCATTTTATTTTATTTTACCAAAACTTATTTACTTTTGCTTTATGACTCTATTCTATAATCAACTCTATATTTTATCTTTCATATCTAATAATCTCAAGTTTATATTTCATGTTTATATCACTAATTTGCCTTTTGTCATTTTATATTTTTTCTCACTTTATAAATTAGATGTTATTTACATTGTTTCATCTTCCGCTACCATGTCAATTCTATCGAGTATATTATTGCTCATTATTAATTTTCATTTAATATTTTCACTTTCTATTACCCCTTATATACTGCTATAGTGTGTTAATCTTTGTATCATATCATCACTATTTTTACTTTTTTTTAAAGATTACTTTGTATTTAACTTCGCAATTCTATTTTCGATTTTTTAAATCCTTTAACGCTATATGCAAAGCCTTAATTTCGCAATTTCACATCTCAATGATATATTCTTTTATAATCAAACTAAAAATCATGATCTAAAAACAGGGCAATCTTCAATAACCTCTTAAACAACCACTTTAAAGGTTACTTCTTAATAAATACTAACCCTTTTCCGCAAGAACTTTTAACTCCTTCGCAGGCTAGACTTGACCTACTTTGATTTCGTAATTAACAATCTTGACACACCGTCCCCCAGATTTACCTATCCCTACTTCTGGCTTGGATACGTGCAAATTGTATTTTTTTATATATTCCAGGGCACTCTTATGCCACACGCTGGCACATCTTTTTTTTATTTTTATTTTTACTCTTTTTTTCGCTAAGCCCCTGACGACTCTAATTAAAACTTTGATTTCTGGTCACTGATCTTCGCCCTCTTTATCCTGCATGCGTACGTCTTAACGACTAATTACTAAAACCCATAACAATCACCCTTATCTTACTATTCGATTGTGGTACTGTAACTTTATTCGGTCCTTAAATTTACATGTGAAACATGGCCTAGGTTTTCCGCGCCGTGCACATTAAATGGTTTGAGACTTGAGTCAAAGTGACATTGCCACAACCAAGTAATAACTAACCCCTCAACCCTTTCTAACGCCCATCACGAAGAGATCATGATTTACCCATCCAATCATTTATATTTTTACCTATAATCATTATATGTTCTCTATTAAATATTTTATTCATATTTTTATTTTTACTTGTATGTTTAATATTAGTTGTTTATGCTTTATTATCTCTTATGGATATACAGAACTCAACCCCATGTTATATACCAACTCACTTTAATTAATTTTTAAAAAAATTACTTCCTTAATAACAGTCTTCCTATTCCGCTCTCTTAAATCCCTCCATATGAACCCTCTCACATCCGGGGCCATCTGTGATGATTTAAGACCATGGAATTGTTGTAAATAGTCTAGATATCTACTACCACATGTGCCACACCATGACTGTATATAACTTCTTATGTACTGCACATAGAAAGCCTCAACTAACATCAATCTGTACCGCGTAAGAATCTAATAAAGTATAGCAACTGTACAGATAGAAGGAATGGAGACTAACAGGAGAAGATTAAGGTTAAAACTAATCAGGCTTAGGACAGAAAGTAGCAGCAAGACATAGGAAGTAGGCTTAAAGCGGGTACAATTATTAATAACTTGTACAGTCAATACTTCCTGACAAGGCCGGACGTATCTGGTGACCGCAGAAGTTATAAAAGTTGAGAGACGCCCAAATTTCCGGGGCAGGACCGGACGTATTTGATAACCGCGGAAGTTATAAGAGTCGAACTAACACCCAATACTTCCTGACAAGATCGGGCGTGTCTTCCGACAAAGACCTCAGTAAGGACCAATTAGAAAGAATCACCTAAATAGGTCAACCAATAGAAAAAGGCCATGTGACACCTTTCGACCAATGGGAAAGAAGACAGGTCGTGGTGTTAAATCGAGAAGCAAGAATTGTCAGTCTACGCTTGGCTCTCAACAAGGTAACACTTGCTCTAAAGATCTCCCTCTCTCCTCATCCCATTCCTTCTTGACGTCAGACGCTTCTTAGTGGAATCTCTGTTTGTTTATTTCACCTTTGGCCCAGCTGTGTCGCCTTCCACCACGACTGCACGGTAGAGTTGACATCGAGGTTCGTCTAGCATCAGGTAACACTGGTCCCAGAGGTCCCAAGATATCACATATATATAAATTTATATATACAATACCTCGGAGACCTGATTTCTTATAAATAAACTTGAATGGCTACAGGATTCAGAAATGTGGTATTGGTTCAAAATATGAGAATACCTTAGACTGACAAAATTAAACAATGAGGATGTTTAAAAATAGTCAAACGGATATTTTGGAAAGATGTATGGAAATAAGGACTGAATATATAATTTATAGGAAATTTCGCTGTGTAGTGGATGTAAGGAGAGAATAGGAAGACTGAATATATAATTTAAAGGCAATTTTGTTGTGTAGAGAAGATCCTACACAACCTTCAAAAGAATAGAGATAAAGTTTGAGATAGGACAGGAATACAGCCAGTTGAGTTGAAGCCAGATAGAGCTGGTGGGTTATAAAGAGCATATGTAAATAACAAGGCAACATGGCAAGATAGAGGTGAATAGAAGTTAGACGTCAATATTCCGTCAAAGATGATAATGGGTGTTAGGCCTGGGTAGGAACAAAACAGGTCGCGTGGTGCGTGATGCCATTCAGTAGCTAGAACCTAGATTGGTCCGAATAAATGGTTGTAATAAGGATTGGTAGAATTGATGAAAACTTCAAAATATAATCTATTTTAATCAATTTCAATATTGATATTGCATTGATATAGGTTGCCTCTATCCAGCACAATTATTCCTGTGGTAAAAGAGTTAAAGATATTATAAACTTAATATTTGAAGATGGTAAAAATCCATAAAGATATACTTATAATTTCAATTGTAAAATAGAAGCGTGGGCTATCACAGGTTATAAATATATCAAGAGTAAATAAAAATACAGATGAAATTCTCATGTAGGGAAAATCTAAAATCATCAATTAAAGATTTTTTTTTTCTTATTTGAGGTTGGTTTAGATCAGTTCAAGTCAATTC
This sequence comes from Cordylochernes scorpioides, assembly GCA_030710605.1. Lineage (NCBI taxonomy): Eukaryota > Metazoa > Arthropoda > Arachnida > Pseudoscorpiones > Chernetidae > Cordylochernes > Cordylochernes scorpioides. Next base: position 59,728,441 of record CP092881.1, on the reverse strand, counting down.
AAATCAAGTTCAGCTCCCATAGGGAAGAAGCTATGTAACATAGTATTTATTAATTTTATTATTTTTTTATTAACAGAGTGGTCATTTTTATGTTTATATCTTGCGACTCTGTAAATTTTCCTCGTGGCTTTTGTTTACAATTCATAGTTTGTCCTTCCCTGAAATACATTTTGTTTCCTCCTGAAGTTTTTGTCTTCCCTAATTTTCCACGTGGCAATATTATCCTGTTCGATGGAATGATTACTTTTAATGGCAGAGTGCCATCTAGTGGACTTAAAATCAATTAAACTTTGATTTATATTATTCCATAATATATTTAGATAAACCACAATTGAATAAAATAAACAGAAATTACTATATGTGTTTAATTGCTTTGAAAGCACCTACTCTCAAACACCCAGAAATAACCCAAAACCAATTTCTGTAGATTCAGGTGAAAAGTCGATTGACCTTAGCGTTTCCGATCACATTGAAGAAGAAAAACGAATATAAAACATCACAGTCTCGGATAGGAAACCTATTTTTGGCTCTGGATCTAAAGAAATTTCTAGAATCAAATAAATTGTCATATACCTAAAGAGACACCTTTGAAATAAACATATCAATGCACACAATATTAACCAAGTAGGGGCAAGTGGCAATCTGAAGATATGGAGGAATGTATATCGATTACCGACACAGAAGAGGCCTCGAGGAAGGAGAGACCTTCCTAATAGGCTTTGACACCATTTGACAAGTTGGGTTGGGACACGACGTTTTAAAAGGCTTTAAAGATGTTGGGAGTAATTTAGCAGGACGTCTCTACACTGGAGTGCAAACACTAATCCAAGACCTAGGTAAAAACTGTTATTTTAGCGTTATTTAATACTTCCAGTAATCACACCAGATGTTGCAACAGCCATACCAGAGCGTGTATAGAGACTTCTACTGAACCTTTGATATATGAAACACAGAACAATTTGGTAAATTGAAAAAAGAAGCATCTTTTGATCCCGCAAATGAATATTTCTGATTTCTTTGCGCCATCTGACGGAATAAAAATCAACACTAATCGTTTTTAAGAGTTTTCAAGAAATGGTATTTGGCCAATCCTTGGGAATAATTTGAAAAATCAATGATTAGTTGAAATTTTAATAAAGTATTTATTATTTTATTAGCAGAGTATTATTTTTATGTTTATATTTTGATACTCTGTAAACGTCTCTCATTGCTTATCTTTGGTTTATCATTCATAGTTTGTTCTTGCCTGAAATAAATTGTTGTGTCATCCCGAAGTTGGTCTTCCCTAATTTTCCACGTGGTAATAATCTTTCCGATAGATGACGCAAGCCATCAGGCACTTATAGATACACAATTAGGAGATGCCCTTTTTTCTTTATCTAACTGATATCAATACAATTTGACTTTGTACTATTTCAAATATTAATTGTGTAAGTTTAGCTTGATGTTTATTATAAATAATCCAACAATAGATAACTTTCATATTTCTTGGAACATATTCTAATCAGAGATGTGCTTCGAAGTGATCAATATTTATGTTAAATATTCTGGATTATAAGGTAGATCTATAAACACGTAGCAATGTCAAAATGGATACCTATATATATATATATATATATATATATATATATATATATATAGTCTCCCACGTTCCTATTAGTTTCTTTTTATTACAAAACGCTAGTTTTCAAGTGATAATCGCTCTTCAACGGGCTTAATAAAACATCGACTATATCCTACAACCGTTGAAGAGCGATTTAAAATAAAAAGAAACCCATTGTGAGAAAATATTTTGTAATTTTGAAACGTTTTTCACAATTTCATCATGAATAGGTTTATTTGTTCTGAATATAGAGAAATCCATATTTAAATATTTAGATAATAAAAAAGCATATATTGGATTGAATAAAATATGTATTTGTCAATATTTCGGTTGGCTGAATGCCAACCTTTGTCAGGTCATTACATTTTTGTATCCTTTTTTTGTATTATTTTTGTATTCTACAAATATGTAATGCCATGACAATGGTTGGTATTCAGCCAACAGAAATATTGACAAATCAATATTCTATTCAATCCAATTTATGCCTTTTTATTATTTAAATATAACTTTATATAACTACAATATACACCACAAAATGTTATTTTCTTCTACAGAAATATTTCCCTAATCCATATTTTGACTATTTAGATACTCCAATGGACCACAAAGTGCATTGGGCACTTTTTTCTAATTAAAATTTTAAAAATGCCTCAATAGGCCCCGATTATTTCAAAAATCCAACCCCATCAGCGAGTGCAAGTAACTAAACGGGGCTCTGACACATTTGTAAGTGGAGAAGTCAAACTGCTTTCCACATGTATAAACATGTGGTGTACTTACAGTAAAAGCAGTCGCCTCCTCAACCCAGCATGATTATCATGGCCTGTACCAGGTGTACTAGGGATAATAATAATATAAATATATGCTTACCCGATTCGTCGGTGATTTACTGTTTGATAGAGCAAATACAGTTAGGTTTAGCTCTGCGAAAGTTTTTCAGAATCTTAGAATTAGATAAATTTACCGCTCTGTCACTGGAAACATGGAATAGATCACAAGTATAGAGCTATTGAGTAAAATTAATCATTCCTCCAGGGAAAGGTGTCTGTTCAAAATATATTTTATTGTTCTCTAGCTTTCGGGCACGGACATCATTCTACAGGAGAAAACCTGGTATTACCATCATACCAAGTTTTCTCTTGTAGAAAGGCGTCCATGCCCAAAAGCTAGAAAATAATACAAATGTTTTAAAAAGACACTTTTCTTTGGAGGAATGATTAATTTTACTCAATATTAAGGCGAGGATTATTTTATAGAAATATAGAGCTATATTATCAGAATTTTGAACTTTTTTGACGCGTATGATTCTTTTTAAAATAAACCAAGTTTCTACTCCCCTTATTGCAATGATAAAATAATTGGGAGAGCCTGGCTAATCTGTGGTGAAATCTCCCAATTTCGCCAGATTTCCTTTTATAACGATACTGAAGCTGACCTCTTGGAAAAGACATTTTAAAGTAACTATGGGCATGAGCTTTGAGGACAGTATACATAGTGTCAATTTCTTATAACAGATTATGCGATAATGCATCATAGAGATATATCATAGCTATATTATTGCTATAATGCATATATATATTATGTTATATTATATTTTATTTAAAACTATTGTTGACATAAGAGAAACTATAAAACTATTTTAGAGGCGTAATATTCTTTTTAAAATAAAACAATTTCTACTGTCCTTACTGCGATGGAAAAATCCATCGCAGTAAGTGTTATTTTGCTATTTAAATAATTTTCTAGAAATTTATATCAAACAAAAGATGTCTGCACTTATAAAAGAAAAAAAAAGTTTATTTCTCTTCCTTAAGAATATTTACATGCAAGCCAAGCAAAACTAAAATTAAAATTAAAATTGAACGAACAAAATTTACATATCTCATGATAGAATGAATTTACCTTTTCTTGGTCAAAAAACAATAGAAAAATAAATTAATTAATATTCAATTATTATCTAATATTCAATCACTCATATTTAATTATTTTTTTTAAGTTCATCCACATCAACTCCCCCTTTTTTAAGATAGCAATACTCATTAAGGTACATATCTATCCGGTGGTCTCCTCTCTCGTAGTGAATATCTCCGGGAAGGTGTAGATTCAGTCGGTGGTCCAGGTGTAGATTCTGCTACCATTGTAGCAGGAGTCAGGGGACTTGACGTCTGAGGCCTTGGGTAGCTTATTCCTTCTTCTGATGACGAAACATCCTTCCTCTCCATACTTCTCCTCATATAGTTAGTGTGTACTTTCCTTTCTATTCCATTAGTTTCTATCATACAGCTGTTGCTTCCCACTATTCTCTTTACAATCCCAAACATCCATTTCGGTTTTCCTCTTTCCATCCATCTGTATCTTACTCTATCATTTATTTTGTAGCTATTGTTCTGTTTTTTATTTTTCAATCTCCCCACTCTTACTGATTTCTTGCTCAACATGGAAATCTTCGTTCTAATCTCGCGATTTAAAAATATTCCAGCAGGGGATTTTTCCGTTCTAGTCAAAGAACTCAATCTATATGCATATAAAGCCTTAATCAAAGCAAACTCAAGGGGTAATTCTCTTTCCTCCGAAATAATTCTTTTCATAGCTTTTTTTTTATCTCTCTTACAGACACTTCCGCTAGTCCGTTGCTTTCCGGATGGTAAGCGGGGCTAAACATAGCATGTATGCCATTTCTTTCGAAAAATGTCTTTATTTCATAACTTCTAAACGGGGGCCCATTATCCATTACCGCCACCTCCGGGATACCATATCTCGCTAAACATTCTCTCAAAAAGTCTATGCAGAATCCCGCCGATGTATTTGGAACCATTTGACATTCTATCCAATTAGAATGCGCATCCACCAATATCAAAAAAGTTTTTCCCGCAAAATAGAAATAGTCAAGATGAATTCTCTTCCAAACTTTGTTTGGTGGAGTCCACTCGGTAAATTCCTGTTTTGGCAGCTTTGATGTGTTTTCCATACAAGTGCTACAGCTTTTAGACAGTTTCTCAATTTGCTCATCCATTCCCGGCCAATAGACAGAACTTCTGGCCAGAGTTTTCATTTTATTTACTCCAATATGATTTTCATGGATGATTTTCAAAACATATTCTCTTAAGGAATCGGGGATGATCATTCTATTTCCGAAAAATAGGCAATTTCTTACTATTGTTATCTCGCTTTTAATTCTATTATAAGGTTTTATATCTACCTCTGAGTCAACATCATACTTATCGTACTTGACTAACTTATATAGTTTTCTAAGAGTTGGATCTTCTTGGGTTTTGTACGATACCAAGACGTAATCTAATATCGAATTTTCTATTAATAATATTTCTCCCATTTCCTCTTCCTTCTCCCCTTTTTCAGGATTTGGAAATCTTGAAAGAAAATCTGCAAGAGGTATTTCAGTTCCCTTAGTATATTTAATTTCAAAATTAAAATTTGATATTGAGAGTGACCATCTATGTAATCTATTTGCCACTAAGGCTGGTAAATTATTTTTATCGCCAAAAATGGCTAGTAATGGTTTGTGATCTGTATTAATAATAAATTTTCTTCCGTAAAGGAATTGTTTTAGCCTGTTTAAGGTAAAGAATATTGATAACCCTTCTTTTTCTATTTGGGAATATTTCTTTTCTGTGTCATTTAGTGTTCTTGAAACAAAAGTAATTGGTTTCTCAATGCCGTTTACAATATGGGAAATATATCCTCCAATACCATAATTTGATGCATCACAAGTAACATAAAGAGGTAAATCTTGCGAATAATGCGTCAAACAAGTTTTTGTACTAATCAAATTTTTACATTTTTCGAAAGCCTGATCATGTTCATTTTTCCAATTCCAATTATAACTTCTTTTCAATAGAGAGAATAAAGGATTTGCATGTATGGATAAATTTCTAACGAATTTACTGTAGAATGACAACATGCCCAAGAAAGATTTCAATTCTGAAATGTTACTCGGTTTAGGACATTTTTTTATACTGTCCAATTTATCCTCAAGGGGATAGATTCCATTTTTATTTATTCTATGTCCCAAATAATCGATTTCATCAACAAAAAACAAAGATTTTTCTTTATTAATTGAAAAATTAAAATCCGATAATTTATTCATGACTGTTTCAATATCTGAAATATGCTCATTTACATCAGACGATGCTATAAGAATATCGTCTAAATATATTATTACATTTTTAAGACCGGAAAAAATATTGTCCATAGTTCTTTGGAAAATAGTCGCTCCGGACTTGATACCGAAGGGCAGCCTTTTATATTTAAAAAGGCCTTTATGGGTAGAAATATCTGTTAATTTTTGAGATTCCTCGTCTAGAAGTATCTGATGATATGCGCTTGAAAGATCAATTTTACTAAATATACTTTTACCAAAAAATGAATGTAAAACATTATCGATGTTCGGTATCGGATACTTAACATCCTCGATAAATGGATTTAAGGTTCTTTTAAAGTCCGCACAAATTCTAATTTTGCCGTTTTTCTTAGGGACGCATACTAGCGGTGAAGCTATTGGGCTATCCACTATATTTTCAATAATATCATTATTCAATAAAAATAATAGTTCTTCTTCAATTAAATTTCTAATAGCAAAGGGAGCAGGTCTAAATTTATAAAATTTTGGTGCAAAATTATTTTTTACATTAATGTGTACGGAAATATCTTTTATTGGTAAGACTATATCTTCGAAAAGTTTATAATATTTATTAAAAATAAAATTAGTATCAAAATTATTATTTTGTTGGACATTAATTTGTACCATATCAAAATATACTATCCAATCTTTTCCTATGAGAAATTTATTATTTTCAATATTTGTTACTATTAAGTTTAAATGGCCTATTTTATTTTTATATCTTACTTTTACTTTACATTCTCCAATAGAGGAAATGCCCTTTCCTTGATAATCGGTTAAATAACATTTAGACGGAAATAATTTAACATGTTCAAAATATTTTAAAAATAGATCTTTTGACATAGTTGTTAAAGCCGCACCAGTGTCAATTTCTGCTAAGAATTTTATGTCGAAGACATACAAAATACTCTCAAATTTATTAGTCAGATATTCTATATTATTGATGGACTCACCATTCTTTCCCGAAAATGATTCTCCGTGGGCAGACGCTTCACTAGACACTCCTCTCTTTCTTGGTTGAAAATATCCATTCTTAGATTTTGAATGACAAACAGTCGATATATGTCCCAATTGTTTACAAGAATAGCAGAAATATTTTCTAAAAAAACATCTGTCCGAATGATGATTCATCTTTCCACAATGCTTGCATTTAGAATGTAATTTGTTTATTTCTTTAGTTTCAGCATAAGACTTCATTTTCAACACATTACAATCTACCGATTCTATTGTGGTAGCAATATTTACTGCCATATTAAAAGTGAGCTCAGGCTCTTGCAGTAATCTTTTCAAAATAACTTGATTAGAAACTCCTGCAATGAATTTATCCCTTAGGTGTTCTTCAATATTTAAGCCAAAATTACATTTATTAGCTTGTTTTTTTAATTTAAGGACATATTCTTCTATTTTTTCGCCATGTTCCTGAATCAATTGGCTGAACTCATATCTTTCAAAAATGATATTTAGCTTAGGTGTAAAATGAGTAAGTAGAACACTAACAATTTCTTCGAATTCTAATGCACAAACATCTCTAGGTGAGATCAATTCTTTCAGAATACCATAAGTATTTGGTCCAATAGACATAATAAAAAAAGGAACAATCTTCTTACCTTCAATTTCATTCACAAAAATGTACTGTTTGAATCGTTGAATATAATTTTCAAAAGGTTCTTCTTTCATTACATAAGGTTCGAACGAAAGTCTCGTCGCCATTGTTATTTTGCTATTTAAATATTTTCTAGAAATTTATATCAAACAAAAGATGTCTGCACTTATAAAAGAAAAAAAAAGTTTATTTCTCTTCCTTAAGAATATTTACATGCAAGCCAAGCAAAACTAAAATTAAAATTAAAATTGAACGAACAAAATTTACATATCTCTTGATAGAATGAATTTACCTTTTCTTGGTCAAAAAACAATAGAAAAATAAATTAATTAATATTCAATTATTATCTAATATTCAATCACTCATATTTAATTTTTTTTTAAGTTCATCCACATCAGTAAGGACAGTAGAAATTGTTTTATTTTAAAAAGAATATTACGCCTCTAAAATAGTTTTATAATTTGATAACAGATGGCGCTCTAGTACATCATAAGAGAAACTACTTGATTATTTTGGAATACATAATTATTATACTATTGGTAATGTTATGAAGTCATGGTAAACATAATAAAATCCACTTTAAACCACAATTTGTTTTATTTGGGCTAATGAAACATTAGAGAAGAAATATCTGATTTGAGAGGTAAAGAAGATAATAAAAGATCATATACGTATATTTACATAATTACAAAATATTTGAGCCGGCCAATGGGAAACACAACAACAATAGTTTAAATATGGAAACCGCGACCTTTGGCGGTCGATTTATAGAGTAGTTTGTTCTAAAAGATAATTCCTAAATCCTACAGAGAGGATTCTTCCAAGCTATGTTGTTTCGGTTCTTTTGACCGATATTCTGCGCACAGTCCCTTAATTGGCACATTATCCGGTATCTTCCTATTAAAAAAACAACAATGAATTGAGTTTTAAAGGAATTCATTCTACAGTTCCATTAGTGAACAGGTTAAATCAAGGTTTATTTGATTTATGTTCCACTAGTTATAGCTCTGCCATCTAAAAAGTACATGTGCTCGTGATCAGGATATACTTTTTTATTTCAATAGTTCCATTCCTTTTTAAAATATTATATTAATAAATTATTATCTTAAAAACACCTTATGGAGATTTAGCAACCCCCTGAAGACGCTGAGAATATTTCAGAAAAGAAAAATATAGCAATAGAACTCTATAATTTCTACAGATCAATTGTATATAGATTCATTCACAAAAGAGGTAGTGAGGAAGGTTTTAGAACAGATGTGTAAATAAATCCATTTTCAATCAAAGGCTCACGTGCACATGGGGAAAGGGAAAAAAATTACTGTATTATTTTGTTGTTGTATGGCGAAACCGTATAGGGCAATGGGCTCTAATAAAAGCCTGTTGTTGTTGTATTAATAAATAGATATAAACTACAGGTAAAAAAACAAATTTAAGAAGATTTTGGAGCTTATAGGCAAAGTTAGAAAACATAGTTGCGTGTATTTTTGATCAACTCTCTCTGGAGTGTGTTTAGTTGATGTCTCTCCACATTCTGGCAGGAATTCCAAAATACCCCCTACACACGCACACTTTAGAGATAACGCTTTTTTAAAATACTTTTTTCCACGTAAAAATATTCTGTAGGGTGTTTTAATACTTAATCTGTTCTAACTAAAAGTTCCCTGGATAAATATTAAATCAAATGTGCGCGAGATATCTTAGAAATTTCTTGAAAGTTATATTGACGAAATAACTTGGGCTGAAATTCTAAACTTTTCCTTCTAAAGTTGCAGATAATTCTATCTCAAAATTTCTCCAGGTCTCGGCTGTTATTTAAATATTTTGTAATATCCTATTTACATATGAAAAGATAAAACAATAATTTTTACAAGCAATTGCCAATAAAAAATAATTATAAATTAGATATGTAAATTAAAAAATACATTATGCATAAAAATATTAAAATATTGAACATATGCAAATATTCAATTAAAAATACATATATTGGATCAAAATATCATTTATTTTACCAATATTTCAGTTGGCTAAACGCCAACCTATATCAAGGTATTATAACATATTAATGTGTGTCAACAACAAACAACAAATATGCAAATACAGAATTGAATAACATAATGCGAATACACATTATACGCCATCATAATACACAGGTAAGTAACATAATATATATGCAGTGGTTATATATGGGGAAGATATATCTTTCCCTATCAGAAATATCAAAATCTTTTTATATAAATGTATATTTCATAGAATATGTTGTTATTGTTGCTTATTCTTCAAGTCGTTTAAACGATCTCCATTAGGTTCCATTGTCTCAGCTTTCCTATTATAGTCCTAGGGTTTTCCCAGAGGTCTTTATATATAATATATAAAAATAACAATAGTTTTTTTATGAATATATTCATATGAAAATTTGAAAATATTTGTTTAAAATGTATAACCCCTAATATAGACAATATATTTAAATTAGAAGAGAAAATTGCTATAAAAATATAAAATAATAATATAAACAGTAGCAATGTGTTTCTTTATTCGTGCAAAGTGAAATCTTTTTAGGATTTATAATCCTTCCACAGGCATAGCTGTAAGTTGACAGAATCTAATATTGTATTTGAAAATAGAGCAATCCATAAATAAATCTTTAAATAAAAAGGCATATATTGGATCAAAATATCATTTATTTTACCAATATTTCACCAACCTTTATCAAGGTATTATAACATAGGTATAACAAGGTATTATATAATTAAAATGTTATAATACCTTGAAAAAGATGGCATTTAGACATCTGAAATATTGGTAAATAAATGATATTTTGATCCAATATATACCTTTTTATTTAAAGATAATATTGTATATTTATATATCATCATTCTCTTAACTTATATATATATATTTGAATCAGACATGATAAGCCACGTTTGGAATATAAAAAGAGAGATTAAGAGGAACGTGGTAAGTTTCTTTATTAAGCGGTATACGAGCTTTCGGACGTCAGCCGTCCTTCATCAGGTATATGAAGGACGGCTGACGTCCGAAAGCTCGTATACCGCTTAATAAAGAAACTTACCACGTTCCTCTTAATCTCTCTTTTTATATATTTGAATGTTTTATGTTTCTTATTTGTACGTTAATTGAACCTATTCTGCGTATCCTTTGGTAGATGAATTTCCGTTGATCATTACTCTTCACAATTCATTCTTCCATACTTCATCCATAATGTTAGAAATAATCGTTATTTCTCCTTAAAATAAATTACGATTTTTCGTTCAAAAGAAACACATACGGGATAATTTTCAAAATATCGTTTAACAATCACAAGCTGCATTATATTGTATTATAAATTATATTTTGATCTAATATATGCCTTTTTAACTTTAAATCTGTTATGAATATAATGTTGTTGAAAAGATAGAGGAATTGAAGGTGCAATCCTTTATTTACTATCAAATAGTTTTTATATTTAAATACTTGAATAAAATTTTACACATTAAATATTTTACAGTTATATAGAATTTACTAAATTAATCCTATATTAGTGAATTGAAAAAAAAAATAGATATCTTAACTATATATTTATTTCCAACAATTTTCAAAGAAGTATATTCTAACACTATGGTCAGAAAATGTAGAACATTCAACGATGAAAATAAAATATATGCTTTTATAAAATAAAATATTTGCATTTTTAGATTAAATAATATATATGCAGTTAAACCTGTCTATAGCGTCCCCTCTAAATAGCGCCTTCCTCTCTATAGCGCCCGATTTTAAATACGTAGTACGATGCGATTTACATTAAAAGTGACCTGTCTATAGCAACCCTTCTCTTTAGCACCCTATTTTGGTGAGTCCCAAGAGGGGGCGTTAAAGACAGGTTTAACTGTATATATGTAATTAATTTATTCCGATGCTTTTTACATTTGTATGCGTTGTGCCAGAGTATATCTCAGCATCTATTATTGTTGAACTATATTCGAATATTTCGTTAAAATTTCAAATATTTTATAGATATTTTTTGTAACTCGAACCTGCGCTAATGTATTCATACAGTGAATTGAGATATATAAAATGGAAAATATTAAAAAAGATAAGAGGAAGGATTAGTGAAATTCCCCAAGTTTTCTAACTACTTTGCATATTTACGGCTGTGTGGAGGATCATTCACTGTGATTTACTACCACGCCATATATGTTCATATAGGCTCATATTGTATATAAGTAATTATCATAATTCGGATATAAATTAATATTTATTCATTTAATCAATAGTTCAAAGTGCTATTCGTCTCTCTCTATTCAAGTTTTTCTGTTATCCAAACGAAATCACGTAGACATGTAAGCCATTCTTGATATAAAAGACCAAAGTAAGAAGCTATCAGATAAAATATCACTGTACATATCAATCTATAAACAATTTTATAAAGTAAATGTTAATTAAATTTTAAGGAAATATATAGTGTGTTTTGAAAATAGAGCAATCCATAAATAAATCTTTAAATAAAAAGACATATATTTGATCAAAATATAATTTATTTACCAATGTTCAGTTGGCTGAACGCCATCCTTTATCAAGTGTTACAACATTGAAGTATATAGTCTACTTCTTCACATTGGAGTTTAAATTGGAGTTGGCATCTCCGCTTGAATAGCTGAATGTTTTTTTAAAGATTAATTTCTTATAACTTTCGATGAATACTTCTTCTTCTCTCTTATCTCCACACTGGGTGAAATAGAATGCATCTGCCTTTGTCATCAAGACTGGGAGCACTACTCAGTGGCAGGCCGACTTAGCTCCAAAATAAATGGCCGCCTCTGACATGAGGAACAGACGCCATGTGTAGCCACTCCTAACATGGAATACAAACGCTGCTCATCCTGTATCCCTGGATTAGGATCCCTCACAGGGTACTATCAGCCGGGCCAGCTGAACCCAGGTTTTTTAGTGAGCTTGTTATTGCTCCCCCTCCTCCTTTTTCATCCGGGCTTGGGACCGGCAAAGGCGGAGTTTCGATTAATATAAAGTTTGGATTCATAAGTTGAATAAATACCTGATAAGCAACGAATTGCCAGACCAATAAATTAAACTCATAGTTTCATACACACTTCATAATTTTGTATAAGGTTGTCCCAAAAGTTCGTGTTTTTTTAAACACTGCTTCTCCTATCACTAGGCGAATAATATTATTACGGAAAATACATAATAATATATAATACAATTACTTTATACATAATACAACGACATTATACATAACAGCGAATAATATTATGGCTAATAATATTGGTATATCAGTTTTTTGAAGTTTTGGGACAACCTTGTCTATAGCCCATTCATTTTAGTCAGAGTCTTCGTTTATTTCATTAAAATACAGGGTAGCACACAAGTCCTGAACCCTTTTTTTTATTGAAAATTAAAAGGAAAACACTAGAATAAAAACAAAAATATATTTTATTTTCGGTAATAGATTAAAGCTTAATCTCTTACCTTAAATACCTTTCTATCTTTAAATAAAATAGTTATAGTTTTTATTCTAGTTTGCCTTTTAATTTTCAATAAAAAATAAATGTTTCTGAGACTTATTGGCCACTCTGTATTTAATAAAATAGTCTCTTTTATACCGTCGTTATTATCTCTTATATCTTCTATTGTTTATTTTCTATTAATTTTAGTTTTGCGTATATATACACCTATATATTTATTTATATTCAAATATTTTAATATACGTATGTGTGAAGTTATGTATATATTCAATAAAATATTCTCTTATATGTTCCTATAATTTTATTCCTGTTGAGAGGCAGAAACTGTCCTGGTGTGGAACTAACACCTACCCACATATTCTCATGCCCAGTAATGGCCGCAGCCTTGCATAAAATTAACATGGAGCCAGAGCAGCAGTTTTACACACCAAAGATAGTGTAAATTGTTACTGCTGTGATAGAGATGTATGGAGACATCTGAGGCTCTTCATTGGACACGACAACAACAACAGAAAATTGATACGGACCTAGAGTAGCAGCTTTACTAACCCAAGATAGTGGACATTGCTGTTGCTGTAATAGAGATGCATAGAGACATCTGAGGCTCTTCATTGGACACGACAGCAAAAACAGAAATTTGATACGGACCTAGAGTAGCAGCTTTACTAACCCAAGATAGTGGACATTGCTGTTGCTGTAATAGAGATGCATAGAGACATCTGAGGCTCTTCATTGGACACGACAACAACAACAAAAAATTGACATGGACCCAGAGCAGAAACTTTACACACCCAAGATAGTGGACATTGCTGTGATAGAGACGCAATGGAAACATCTGAGGCTCTTAATTGGACACGACAACAACAGAAAATTGACTTGAACCCAGAGCAGCAGTTTTAAACACATCCAAGATAGTGGACATTGCTGCTGCTGTGATAGAGATGCATAGGGACATCTGAGGCTCTTCATTGGACACGACAACAACAACAGACAGAAATTGTCGAAGGTTCGGCTATATAGAAAAACTTACAAGGAGCTCTTCACCTCACGATTCTGTTCTTCTATTGAAATACAGTAGAACTTGGATAATTTGAACGTGTTTAATTCAAATATTTATCTTGGTCCCTAGAACTTTCTATAAATAGAATTTTTTTTTTGTAATTCGAATTTTTGGATAATCAATTTTTTTTTATTTTGGTCCCTTGGGTTTCCAATTATCCAAATTCGACTGTAATATATACTTCAGGTGATGGAAATTCAACCTATGAAAAGGTGAATCTATATATATATATATAATTGAATGTCTGTCTGTGTGTACTCTATAGATTCAAAAACCATACATCCAATCGCCGTGAAAATTTGGGATATTATTAGGTATATCCCCGGGAAGGTTTTTGAAAAATAATTTCTCGAATATCTTGAATATCCTTAGAGTTATTTGCAGATTTGTAGATTTAACTCGCAAGCAGCGCCACCATTGCGACGATGATAACAAGTTTTTTTATTTATAAGTTTTATTATCACTAAGTTTATTATCTTAAAGATTATTTATCAAAAGTAAGATTATCTCAGGGTGACACGGCAATTTATTTGAGACAAGAATATTGATACAATTCAAGGCGAAGATACTATTCCTTTAACTTCCAATTACCGAGGGAACCAATTAATATTGATTTTATTCAACTTATCGAGTATTTTTCAAGGGACCGGGAAAAAATGTTCACTAGATAAAACGATGATTTTGTAATGTAGAAAATTAGTAAAGACAAAATTCAGGATGACACGGCACACAGGGAGAGATTCAAGTTTACGAGTTTCAAATTATCAAAATATATCTTTTTTTTAATATAAGTTTATAGAGAATTGTTTTAACAAATGTTCGTTAGACAAACCTTTACTCGGGTAAAACCTCGGGCGAAGCCGGGTACATCCGCTAGTGTACATATAAGCATTTGTCGCTGGAGACCCACTGGCGATTCTCCTCCAAACTCTGCAGCGCTGGCAGAGGCGCCATATTCATTGTACATAGTGTATAAGCTTTGGGGTCAAGTATACCACATAAATGTAAACTAATAGCGTGTTATATATAAATGAGATTAGAAATATTTCATCGCGAATTTTTCTTTTTACTGATAAAACAACTTCATACTTTTTTCTCGTTATAACAACAGTAGGGATTTTTGATATTTGTAAATTTAATCCTCTCTCTGAATAGAAAGATGGTCACATTCTCAAACTGCATTTTTCTCAGTGATAAAATGTTTGAATTGAAGAAGTTAGTGTGTGTGTATCACACAATATTTTTAATTAAAAAGGTATATGTTGGATCAAAATATCATTTATTTTACCAATATTTCAGTTGGCTTAACGCCAATATATGATCCAATATATGCCTTTTTATTTAAAGATTTATTTATGGATTGCTCTAATACAATATTTTTATTTTAATTATAGATGTACAAAAACTGAATATTTGTTAACTATAGGATATAGTTGCTCCAATGTAAATATACAAATATATTCAGAAATTATGCATATATTGGATTGATAAGTATTTTTATTGTTCAAATATTCTGAGGGGAAACTTGTTTTTCTTTATCGAGAATGTTTGTGTTTTTTCACTTAAACATGCTAGCTCGCGTACATCACTCTCATTCTACAAGGCCAATGAAAGAAATGTATCTTTGATTTGAATATTACATTCAGTATATATACAGCTAATAATTATATATATTATTATATATCAAAAACATTATTATTATTTTATCTACATATTTTTGGTGAGAGAGATTTATATACAATAGTGTAATTGTATATATTTGTGGGTTTATATAGTGCTTTGGGATAGTGACCTTAAAGTGCTAATAGAAAGTGTATTGTAGGCATAAAGAAAATACCAATTAAGTATAAAGTTCCCACATATAGGAAGTATAAAATTGTAGCCATGTCAAATAACATATCCAGGGACGGTAGAACTGCCCTTGCATCCCCTTTTTAACACTATGGATTTTGATAGAAATACTAATTAAATCTACGGGAATATTCTAGAATCTGGCTCTGTACACATGAGGGTGCATTAGAGGGTAGCTTCAGAAACATTTTAAAATCTCAGAATACGCTGTAATAACAAAGTATTAGGACAGTGGCCAGCAAACTGTGGCTCGCGAGCTACATGCGGCTCTTTATAGAGCACAAAGAATGAATACATTAAGACACAAATGTTTCTTTTCACAAACAAATCAAACCTCCACTGTCCCCACCGCGATGGGAAAAAATATTAGGAGGGCCTGGCTCATCAACCACTTCTACCCAACATGATTATCATGTCCTGTACCACGTGTACTAAGGATATTAAGGACCATAATATAAGTCAACTCTCGCGTCGATACATCAAGATATTTACAGTGGGAGCGGTAGATAATCTGAAGGAAAAAATTGAAAATATTTTCACTGAAAAAAGAAGAGCATCCACTTTGAGGCCATCTCCCCTCCATCAGAGAACTGTCAAACGTGTTAGGAACACCCGTCTACATCTAACTATCCCTGTGGCAGGAAAGAATTTCCTAAATGTTTAACTTGAAATATTTAGGCCATCTTTGCATATTTCCTTTTATTGCATTATATTGCATTTTTCGATCTTCCTTTGATAATGATACTGATCTCTATCACTATAAAAAGAAGATCGAAAAATGCAATATAACAGCGGTATAGTAGATTAAACTGGCGAAACCGAGGAAGAGGGTTTACCCCAGATGAGCCAGGCCCTCCCAATAATATTTCCATCGCAGTAAGGACAGTAGAAATTGTTTATTTTTTAAAAAGAATCCAACGCTTCTATAATAGTTTCAAATTTTGATAACAGATGGCGCGCTATATTGCATCATAATAAAAGGTTTATGTTAAATTATAAACGAGATATGTAGATATATTTGTGCATATGTGTGTTTCTATTAGTTATTGAATATATTCAATGAAGGGTCCCCCCGATGGAATAAAAAAGGTCCCAATTAAGAGATTGCAAACAAAAAAATCACCTTGAATATCGAGGACATATTTTTCCTTCCAGAAATTGTCCAATAAGTTCGCGCCCCAACGATTACCTTTAAAACCGGCATAAAACTCCGCACAAATTCCTAAATCAATTTGAGGAACATAGAAAAAAGTTTTCGGAAATATTTTCCTACCACACTTTATCCTAACAAGCTATTATCTCTCTTTCTTTTTCTCCGGTAGTGTTGGTTAATACTGAGTTCAAAAAACAATAAACTCTGTGTATTAGGTAATTACTTTTAATTAAGGCTTGGAATGACTTACGGCGCTTTACTAAATATGCTTGGCATAGTTTACCGAACTGTTGAGGAAGAAATTTTCTTTAAAATCTGGAGAATTAATAGTTAAGAAGTTTAACTCAATAAAACCAAGTTAACATTGCTCTTTTTTTGTATTCGGGCTTCACGTTTTTTAATCACTTTGAGAGCGATTGTGAATAATTATAACTATTTCTCCTTATTTCCCTCAAGGCATTCTACAATAACTAATTTAGCATTAGATACAGAACATTTATTGAATATACATATCTAAGACTGACTAACATCTATTATATTAAATTTAATTGATTCTAAATCTCTATAAAACAAAAGAGAATGAGAGAAATATTATTTATATTTGGGTCATATAGATTTGGCCCAGCCACTTTGCCAGATAAACACCTCTTTGGCAGATTGTAAAGATTCTACTAGATCCCTTGTGTATCTCATGGAATGAGTCCATCTTAGGCTGACGATGACCATTAGCCCGAAACTATGGTCTCTAGGTGGACGCTTTTCAGTTTGCCAAAGTTGGTGTTGGCTTGTCACCGATTCGAGGTCGTTAATTTGAAGCTACAGTCAATAGATGGCGTCTAGTTTTGACATATATTTTGAAGGTAGAGGCGTCCTACGCGTTTATAGATCAATTTCCTTCCGGCAAGATTTCCAGCTTTTATATATATACTCTTCAGCTTTTCAGTTCTTTCAAAGAACGGGTCTAGATAATATATCTCTAGTTTATTTTAGGTCTATCTCAATAAAGATAAATATAATAGTGTATATCTTTGTGGAATTAAATCCATCTCTCTCTCTTATATATTTCAATTTATACATATTGCACGCTAAAATATACAAATCTTTTTCAGTTTATCATTATTCTTCACAATTCATCCTTTCATACTTCATCCCTAAGGTTAGAAATAATCGTTATATCTCCTTAAAATAAATTTCGATTTTTCTTTCTATAGAAACACATCCGGGATAATTATCAAATGTCGTTCTACAATCTGAAGCCGCATTATATTGTATTACAAATACTGAATGTATAATGTTTCTTCGAATTCATTATTTATTCACACAACACACAATATATATGATAAATACACACCATACCCTTTAACCTTATTTATATTTTTAGTTTTTAAAAAAATCGCCTTATTTAAACGTTTTCATATATTATAGGTGACTCTCTTTTTTTCACTTCCTTATTCACGATGACACTGTAACAATTTGGATATCATTATATTGGTTTCTTTTAATAATAAACTTATATTCTAATAACCTTGATGATTATGTGATGAAACAAGGTGTTTAAAGTTTAGAAAGGATGTGTATATGTTACATGGACAGAACATATCTAGCCATATGCAGGTATAAGGCCAGAATGAACTAAGTTTCACCTCTTTTGATGGAAGGAGATTTTTGAAATGATGTTAGAAGATGTGTATAAATACTTTCTTTGAAGTGTGTGTGTTATTTCTTTATATTATATTAATTCACAATTAAAATTATCGTTTCTTTTTTATTTAAAGTTAATAAAAAGGTTTACGAGAGAGCAAATTTCATCTACAACGGATATATAATAAATATAACAATAGAAATTAATAATGGAAATATAAACCTTTTTACTCTCATGCTTATTTGTTTGAAACCATTCATTTTGCTTCAATAAATTGAAACTATTCGTAAGTTTTTATTGGAAGTTAAAGCGATACCTAAACAAACAACTATATATTATATATATTTGCACTTTTGTAAAAATATATTATAAATATTCTAAGTCCTCTATAGAAACGGTTAAAATTATCTGAAAGGAATAACAATTTTGACTAATAATATGTTTTACTATTTCAAATATATATTTTTTTGCTCATATAATAGTGAAAGAAGTTCTTATTTTCAGAAAGAATTTAGTACTAAGAATATTATATATATACTGTATTATTTGGTATAATAACTCTGTGATATCTAAAGCTCTTATTAAAATAGCTAAAATAAAATTCAAATATCGTATGTCATACTTATACTCAAATAACAGAGGTTAAAAAGGAACATTTCAAATAGGTTAGATACAGTGTCTTTATGAACTAAAATGTAAAATTTACAAAGGAATAATAACTCTGATATATAAAGCAATTATTAACGTAGCTAAAATAAAATTCAAATATCGTATATCATACATGTTATATTTATATATTATTTTATTTAAAATTATATTTCATAGATTCACTTTTTCTGCCAAATCGACCGCCAGAGGTCACGCTTCCCCTATAAAAACTCATTGTTGTTGTTTCCCGATGGCCGGCTCAAACCTTTTGTACATTATGTAAATATGTTTTTCATTTTTTTATTCTTACCCCTTAAGCCATGCAGTACCTTTATCAAATTATGTTTTTTATATATTTCTTTAGTTAAATTAAAGCAATTTATGATCAAAACTATTTTATTATTATACGTTCAAGATTTTAAACCACGACTGCATTACCATAGCATAATTCTCAAAATAATCAAAAATCAACAGAAATCTATTTTTTTTATATTATATACATATACTCAAATAACAGAGATTAAAGGAGTACGTTTAAAATACAGTAGAACTCCTCAAATTCGGAAATTCTGAAATTCGGAAACTCCCAAATTCGGAAAGTATTGTAATGTTTTTTTTACATACAAAAAATCAATTTTCACATGCTTTTATTTTGTGGATATTTCAACATTATTTTATTTTATTTTATTTACTTTTACTTTTGCTTTGCTTTTATTTTATTTTATTTAATTTTTATTAGTTATTTATTTTTAATTTAAGTGTTTAATTAATTTACTTTTACCGATTATTTATAATCGCTAATTAGGGGTTTATCCCCTTTTTTAAAAGCTTAAATAAATCAACAGTTTCATTTGACCTTTGTGCTTAGTTTAGGATATTGTCCAATAAGAAGGCAGCATTATTACGTCATAAGCCATTCACGCATTTTTTATTGCAAAGTTGATTCACCTAAAGTTCAAATTATCAAACATTTTCAGACATTGTAAGTTTCAAATTCTTTTATTCAATTTAGAAAGTTGTTTAGTATTTTCAAGTGATGCAGATCAGCCAAATAACTCTGTGGGTGAACAAACTTTTTCTAATTTAATAAAGTACGACATCAAGAAAGCGATATTCAATTTTGGAAATTCTTGGGATGAATAAAAATCTTCTACAATAAGAAATGGATGGAAGATTCTGCTTGAACACAAAAATAATTCAGATTTGGAAACAGCAGGTGATGCATTACAATTATCCGAGGATGAATCTGATGAAGATGAACAAGAAATTAGACGGCTGGAGCAATTATTTCAAAGAGCTAGAATTGAAGTAAATCAAGAAAGCATTAATGAATGGATCGATATAGACCTTGATGATCCAGGTCACAATGTTCTTAGCAATGATGATATAGTTGAAGCTGTTTTGAGTGAAAGAATGGAAATCAGCAGTTCTGATGATAGTTCCTCAACTTCTGAAGACAGTTTGGAGCCGGATGTTCCCAGATGCGAAGCGTTGAAAAGTTTGGATGTTGCATTAAAATATTTGGAAAAGCGCACTGAACCAGAAATGCTTGCAAGCTACAACACCATCAATAGTCTTCGAACTATGCTTATGAGAGAAGAAGAAGCTTTGTTAAACAAGCCAAAGAAACAGACAACAATCAGCAACTTCTTTGCCAAGCCATAACTTACTTGGCCATCAATTGCATTACATACATAATAAAATATTTTACTATTTTTCATCGGTTTCATGCTCAAAACTCATAAAAGTCAAGGAACATTTGATTAAAAATCGTAATTAAAATTATGTAATGTACATATAATATTCAACCTAAAATTGTTCATATGCTTCAAAATCTTTGTCTCAGTCATCTAAATGCCTATTTATGCCACATAAATATTCACAAATCTAACTCTCTCAAATTTCTCATGAATTTCCATTTTGACTAAGTTTAGTGTTATTCTGGTATCAATATGGCCAGCCACCCCAGGGTTCTGAAAGGTTGGCGAATGTTACTTTACCAAATTTTAGAAGCGTTAATGGTCTGATAGAAGCAGGATGTCATTATTGTCACCAAGGCAGTAATGGCTAGGTGCCATTACCCTCGTACTGAGCGATGCCCTTGGAATTACCCCGTTGTCCTGGTGACGAACCTATTTGACCGTCTGGACGGGAATTATCGAATACCACTTTTAAACTCAAGCCTTGTAATTATTCAATTGTTTATGTAATAGAGTATCTTTATTTAATGTTGTTTCTTGACGCAAGGATCTCTTGTGTGAATATCGCGCCTGATTTGTGATAATAAATAAATAAATAAAAATTCTTGAAACATGAGCGCGGGTTAGAGACGACCATCAAGTGAACTATTGAAATTTGTCACAATGTCAAAAGGTGCGTCTCAGTGGAAGGATGGTCTAAACCATTAGTTTTCGATCTCTACGACCCGTGATCGAATCCCGCATTGGGCACTTTTGTATGATTAAGAAATGCTCCAATAGCCCTCAATTATTGCAAAAGTCTAACCCCACCAGCGAGTGTAAGTACCAAACGGGTTTCTGGTATATTTATAAGTGCAAAGGTCAAACTGCTTTTCACATGTGTAAACATGTGGTTCACTTACACTAAAAGCAGCCGTCTACTTCTACCCACCACGTGTACTAGGGATAATAAAAAAACGATGTCACAAATCATTTCAATAGGTTGAGCATGAAGACAAAAGACGTATAGACATTGAAGTCTTAGATAGACATCTGTCTATTCACTTGAGCTGTGAACTTAACTGTGAGAGAGAGAGAAGAGAGAGAGAGAGAGAATAAGTCTGTCTATACCTAACATATTTAACTAAACAACAATAGTTACAATATATGGCTATAAAGAGTCTTCTATAATATGATGCACTAGCGCGCCATCTGTTATCAAAATTCAAAACTATTTTAAAAGCGTAAGATTCTTTTTGAAATTAAACAATTTCTACTGCCTTACTGCAATGGAAAAATTAATGGGAGGGCCTGGCTCATCAGTGGTGTACCCTCCCAGCGGTTTCGCCAGTTTAATCTACCATTAAAGAATCTTACACGCATTTAAAATAGTTTCGAATTTTGAGTCATCTATATATAGAGATAAAACTTATAAACACTAAATGTTTCTTTTAACATAAAAAACTTCCACTGTTATTATTGCGGTAAAAAAATATTGAGAGTTCTTAGAATTTGTTTTATTATGTAAGGAAAAATTCGGGTTCAATAGTTTTTATTTTTATATATAGATGGCGCCTTTTAGCCTCATGTTTAGTTTGTTCCTAACTGGCCTTGAGTCTTTGTTGTTTGCGGAATATAATTGCTCGATGTTCTGATATATATATATATGTTATGATTATAAAAGATTGATATTGGAATGATAAAGAATTGTAGGTGCAGTCATGAAAAAGTAAATATAGTTATTTACTTATCAAGTAGGTTTTTATTTTTATTTACTTGAAAAGAATTACACATTAAATATTATTCACAATAATATAGAATTTATAAAATGAATCCTATATTCGTGAATTTAAAAAAAAGGTAGGTTAACTATACATATTTACAACAATATTCAAAGTGGCATTTTCTAAATCTATGGTCAAAAATAAAAGAATAATCAATGATGAAAATAAAATACATGTTTTTAAAAAAATAAAATATTTTTATTTTATATTATATAATATGTATATGTAATTGTATTATCTTAAAAGATTATGCCAATAGTTTGCTTGAATACCAGTTCTAAGATTCCATCCAACAGTGTCTTATTAATAGGCATAATCATCAATGCGGTTTTATTAACCTATGGAGCGGTCCAGTGGATTGAATTGGCCAAACCGCTAGGAGTTTTTTCCCACTGATAAGCCAAGTCCTCTCAATATTTTTCTTCGTAGTGAGGACATTAAAAGTTTGTTTAATTTTCAAGATGAAAATCGGGGCTTAATAGTTTTATATATTGAGAGAAAGACTGAAGGTACTGTTTTATATAAGGTTGTCCCAAAAGTTCGTATTTTTCTTAAAACCTTTTTTCTTATTACTTGGCGAATACATAATAATACACATTATACAATTACTTTATATATGATACAAAGACATTATACATAACGGCGAATAATATTGGTATTTCAATTTTTAGCAAGTGTTTACAACCTTTTAGGACAACCTTGTATTAGGAACAATATACATGTATGATATATACATGTATACATATATACATGTATGATTAACTCTAATTCCGTAATAAAACTTCTAAAGAAACGGAATATAGAGAAAGAGTAATAACATGGATTAAACTCGGCCGAAGCTGCTATGAAGAACCATCACTTAGGGGCCAGCCATTTCTAGAAACCTTATTATTGTAGAAATTATTGTGAAGAAAAATATTTCAAATAATTATGCAAAAAAAGGTTTCTATTATTGTATTATTGTAAAACCTATTTATCACAGTGTACCTATTGTTAACATTATGAAACTTATCTTTCATCGAGTTTCTATGTTTGCTATAATCGGCTCAATATGTGATGGATAGAGGATAAAATATTTTACAGCCGTTTCTGACCTGGTGGTGAGGATTCCTATGGATATTAAATGGATGCCGTTGCAACTTTAGTCACCTTGGACCAGAATTTGGTCAAATATTCCAGGGAGGACTGGTGTGGTCGGACTTCTCTCCCGCATTCCTATAGGTGAATCTCTAGTTTACTTAAGGTACTTCGCTTCTTCTCTCTATGTAACATGGACGGTTGCAAACATAATTCCTCTATCTTATTTCTCTATAATTTGTATATTTATATTCTATTTACAATATATGTGGATTTTTCCTGAGGGTCGGTGGAAGGATGGTTTAAACCGTTGGTTATCGACAGCTACGACCCGGGTTCGATTCCCATATTGGACACTTTTTTTCTGATTAAAACAAAAAATGCTCCAATAGCCCCCCGATTCTTGCAAAAGTCTAACCCCACTAGCAAGCACAAGTAGCCAAACGGGGCTAAAGCACATTTGCAGGTGCAAAGTCGAACTGTTTTTCACAAGTGTACACATGTGGTGCTCTTACAGTAAAAGCAATCGCCTACTTCTACCCACCATGATTACCATGGCCTTTACCACTTGTACTAGGGATAAGCAAAAAAAAAGATTTTTCCTCGAGAAGAACAAAATAAAAAGGGATCACCACAAAATAGAAGCAGAAATCTATTTCATTCCTAATTAAAGAAAATTTCATAATTTATTTATAAACTACGAAGAAATAATAGCGAAGAAGGCATCTCCTGATCGTGTAGCAAAAAGTTTCTGAAGGCTTGCGCCATCTGTTGGAATATCAACTAATCTTTGATTACTAATTATTCCAGAATTGATCAAATACGCTTACCCTATTAATGATTATTTAATATTTATTCCGACAGATGGCGTAATCCATCAGCAACTTTTATTTTCACGATTAGAAGCCTTTTTCTTAATTTATCCACCTGAACACAGTACAATCTAACTTTGGTTTTAGCATTTTTTCCACATTGATAATAATAATCTTTCCGATTAATCAATCCAAAAAGGTCACAAGAAATTAGTATTTAATAAATCAGTAGTCAGTAGAAATCAGTATATATATAAAAAAAGAGAAAGACTCCATGCTATATAGAATATCCATATTTGAACTAATGTATCAGGAGAACACAACTTTCATCTTGTCAGATAGGGTCAGGAAGAGCTTAAACCTCGTTATATTGATACAGTGGCAAGATTCATCGGTCAAATTTCTTCAGGTTTCAGAAATATTAAAGAGCTGTTTATTTATTACCAGTTGCAAAATAAGACACGCTATATCCGATACATTAAACAAATAAGCAACAACATCAGCAGATAGACGAAACTACAAGGTAGTTATTTACAATATGTTAAGCAATGATGGAAGTTGATTTAATGAAGTTATCTGTAATAATTAGTATCGTATACGAATAAAAGATTAATCGTATAAAGATTATTCGTATATGTTTACCAAATCTACTGAATTCATTTATTCGTAAAATTAGTATCGTGGAGAGAGAAGGTTGATCAAGTTGAGCTATTTACAATGAGTTATATTCTAAAGTAACTTATTAATTATTTACATTGATGTAAATCAAGTCGCATAGTAGTGTAGTTCCTCAAACTGCATGATGCTGTCTATTTATAATGAAAAGTCTGTAGAACCTATTAAATTAGTATATCTTTCCCTATTATAAACTATTTATGAGAATTATATTATAAACTGTCAAAAGCTAGTATTGTTGGAATTATCCCGATACTAGACTCCGTCAATCTGAGAGAATAATCTATTTGAATGATGGGTATTTTCTTCTATATGATTGTTTTATTTTCAAACACACATATACAGCTTTATTAAGACCACCGGTCTTATACAGATTCACCACAGGAAGAAAGCATAGATAGAGCTCCTATACTCCAGGCAGCGCAGCACCCAACAACAGCCTCCAGGTCCGACGTATGTCCAGTGGCCACAGAATACACCGTGCATAGGTTAACGTATCACTGAAAATACTAGAGTGGAGTTATTTTAAAAGAATCATAAGCATCAAAAATAATTTAAATTTCTTATAACAAATGCTATACATAATACATAATATTTTCTTCTTTATTGGAGAGATTTAGAGTTGACCCTAAACTTTAAAATTTATATATTGGGATTTTTTACCAAGCATCTTGAATATTTTTGTTCTTACATATATTTTATCTTTGTTCAAATAGTTTTAATATTTTTTATTCACCTTTATAAATTAATATTTCTTTTTGTCTATAAACGTTGACTTTATATACATCAAATGATAAATTTTTAACAATATTAAAAAGAGTCATAAATTATTTATGTAAGATATATATAATAACAAAATATATTTATTAAAAAGATGTAATTTAATATATTTTTATTTTATTTCTAGAAAGTGCTTTATATATCGTTTGGGAATTGTAAACTGTTAAGGAGTTAAGATTTGAAGCCGTTTAAAAACATGTGGAAGCAAGCCGATTCGATAGAAAAAAAAAAAGATTTTTAATCCGAGATTATTTTACATTTTGGACCAATTTGACCCACGAGCATGATGTTTACCTTTGTAGAGAATCCGATTAGGCCTGGCCTTATAATCCGTTAAAAGAAACAGAATTTCGGGCTGAAAGCTCAGCTGAAAATCTTTTCCTTCCTATACACCGTAAAATAATTTCCTTCTACCACATATATATATATATATATTGAATTATTTATATATATGATATTACTTTATATAAATATATATACCATT
The DNA here is from genome assembly GCA_030710605.1 of Cordylochernes scorpioides. Taxonomy (NCBI): domain Eukaryota; kingdom Metazoa; phylum Arthropoda; class Arachnida; order Pseudoscorpiones; family Chernetidae; genus Cordylochernes; species Cordylochernes scorpioides. Next base: position 59,701,969 of record CP092881.1, on the reverse strand, counting down.
TTTATGTGAGCAATAGTTACCCAGAAATTATTTAGAAGAGGAAAATTAAAATAAGGTAAAGATCCTTATAATTTTGAATTTTCAAGCTTTCGAGCAAAATATACTGCTCTTCAACGAGCTGATATTAGCAGTATATTTGCTCAAAAGCTTGAAAATTCAAAATTAAAGGAAAATATTTACCTGATTTTAATTTTCCTCTTTCAAATTTAATATAATTTGCAGAATTTATAATTATTAATATATATCAGATTAATTAATCAATTTTAAGGGTTTCCGGAGATGTGAGTTTCTTTTTATTTACACCTTCTCAAGCTTTCAGGTATCTCTGCTCTTCCACAGGAGAACAAATGCAATTAATAAAACTCCTCCAAACAATTTGGCATCAGACGATTGTTGTAACAAGATATATTTGCATACTCTGTCTACTCAATTGATTCAAATCTCCTGGACATTATTTAAACAATTAAAAAGGTTTTCGGAGATGAGTTTCTTTTTGTTTAAAACCGTCTCAAGCTTTCGGGCATCTCTGTTCTTCCTCAAGAGAACATATACAATGAATAAAACGCAGCCCCTGATGCCAAATGTTTTATTCGTTGTAAATATTCTCCTGTGGAAGGGCAGAGATGCCTGGAATCTTGAGATGGTTTTAAAATAAAAAGAAACTCATCTCCGGAAACATTTTTAATTGTTTAATTAATGTACAGGAGATTTAAATCAATTGAGTAGACAGAGTATGCAAATATATTTTGTTACAACAATCGTCTGATGCCAAACTCTTGGCGGCGTTTTATTAATTGCATATGTTCTCCTGTTGAAGGGAAGAGATGTCCGAAAGCTTAAGAGAGAGTGACGGTTTAAATAAAATGAATCTCATCTCCAGAAATATTTTTAATTGTTTACTTAACTCTGTCTACCATCATCATACTCTTAGATAGAAACCATGATGTAACTCAACTTCAATTACTGTGTGTGTGATTGTATATATTTATTATATATTCACTTTAGGAAAACATTTAGGCACAAAATGTTCTTTGATACATGACAAACTTCTACTGTTCTTACTGGTATGAGAAAATATTGGGAGGGCTTGACTAATCAGTGGTGAACCTTCCCAGCGACTTCGCTGATTTAATCTACCAGACCGCTTCTTAGAGCTCTTTATACTGTATTGAATCATTCTGTTTATATATGTTACACTGAAGGATGGAATCTCAGAAATAGTATTCAAGTAAACTATGGACATAAGCTTATATAACAGTATAATTATTATATATATAAAGATTTTTTTGCCCGCATCGAGCATTGCTCTTCCGCAAACAATAAAGATATAGCCAGTTAGGCATGAATTAATTATATTATGATGCATTAGCGCGCCATCTGTTATCAAAATTGGAAACTATTATAGACGCGTATGATTCTTTTTAAAAATAAACAATTTCTACTGCCCTTACTGCAATGGAAAAATTAATTGGAGGGCCTGGCACATCATCTCTACTGTCCTCAAAGCTTATGTCCATATTTCATCTAAAATACCCATTCCAAGAGTCTAACATCAGTATCACCATAAAAAGAAGATCGAAAAATGCAATATAACAGCGGTATGGTAGATTAAACTGGCGAAACCGCTGGGAGGGTTCACTACTGATGAACCAGGTCTTCTAATTAATTTTCCATTGCAGTAAGGGCGGTAGAAATTGTTTATATTTAAAAAGAATCATACGCGTCTATAAAGGTTTCCAATTTTGATTAATTAATTATAGGTAATAACGCGCCATCTCTATATTAGCAAAGAAAACATTTAGACACAAAAGTAACTTTTACATTAAAAAAGACTTCTACTATCCTTACTGCGATGAAAAAAATCAATATGTATCAAGGATCAAATACTCAACATAGGCAAACATGGACAAAAACATTTATCTAATGAAAATATTTCACTTTTTATTGAATATCTCGATATAAAAACCTATTTATTCCTATATGAACCTTGGTATATTAAAGAAATTTTGATCGTGAACTAAATTTATATTTTTAATTGCCATCTATCGATATAATTTGTAACAAATATATTTACAGGCAATGTGTTTCTTATCAATAATATCATCAAATATTATCTCTACAGACCTTACTGCAATGATATAAGTTATTGAATGAGAGGGCTTGGATCATAAGTAGTGAACCCTCTCAGCGGTTTCTATATAAAATACAGGGTATATCCCAAAACCAACCCAATACAATAGTAGAGCGGTTTAGAGATTAATTTGGCGAAACCGCTGAGTGGGTTAACTACTGATGAGCCAAGCCCTCTCATTCAATAACTTATATCATTTCAGTAAGGTCTGTAGAGATAATATTTGATGATATTATTTAAGAGAAACACATTGCCAATAAATTTATTTGATACAAATATTAAGACCGTAATTGCATCTCCATATTTATTGAGTTATTGTAATTTTGCTTCTGAGAGAGAATTGAAGATTGATTGCTTAAAGTGAATAGTGTCAGATATAAGGGGGAAATATTTTTTTTAAATTGAAGAGATATTATGTAAGAGTGTTATAATGTATATATAAATATTGAAATATGTTAATATCAAGCAATAATGCGCCATCTTTATATATATTATATTAATTTATGCCTAACTGGCCTTGTCTTTATTGTTTTCAAAAGAGCATTGCTCGATACAAATATTATATATAATTTTACTGCCCTAAAAGCTTATGTCCACAGTTTGACTAATTACCATTTCTAAGATTCCACCCTTCATTGCAGCATATAAAAGCAGAATGATCCAATACAGTATTAGAGCTCCAAAGAAGCGGTCTGGTAGATTAAATTGGCGAAACCGCTGGGAGGGTTCACTACTGATGAGCCAAGCCTTCCCAATATATTTTCATCGCGGTAAGGACAGTAGAAATTAAATTTATGTGTAAAATAAACATTCGCATCTTTTTCATTTGCTATGTTAAATTATTTTGAAAATAGAGCAATCCATAAATAAATATTTAAATAAAAAGGCCGTTGCTGCTTTTACTATAAGTGCACCGCATGTATACACATGTGAAAATCAGTTCGGCATTGCACTTAGAAATGTGCCAGAGCCTCGTTTGGTTACTTGCACTCACTGGTGAGGTCATACCTTTGCGTATATATTATGGTAATCCTTAGTATACGTCACCCTTATTCCTGCTATAACTGGATCCCCAATCTGTGTAACTGTAGGCCAACCTACATTGTGGAGGCTATCAAACACCTTTGTTCCTCTCGTCATTTTGTAGATAGATACAGATGTGAGCGCACAGGTAGAAACACAAACTGTTCCCATCGAAATAGCTGTTTAAGAAAGAAAACTGTCAATGAGATAGGTGTACTATATAGAGATTACAGAAAAGGTTAGACTTTTGCAAGAATGGGGAGACATCGGAGCATTTCATTTTAATAAGAAAAAGTGCCCAATGCAGGAATTGAACTCGGGTCGTAGCGGTCTAAAACCAACAGTTTAGATCATCCTTCCACTGGCCCCTACTATATCTCAAAAGATACAATATAAAAAGTAGATACTGAAATACTCCAAGTAAATATACTCTTATAATTCTAATATGTGAAATTTCTTTAATCTCAAGAAAATAAAATTTTAGCGGCGTCTTATGTTTATATATTACAATTTATGTTTATTGATCCAGTATCGGTTTAGATATTATTAACTATACCTTATAGTTAGTTGATATGTATTATAAAATGTAACTATTTTTGATACTCATATTTTTCTTTTTAAACAAACAATTTTTTTCTTCAACCCTAACTGCAATTATAAAATAATGAGAGTAGTGAACCCTCCCAGCGGTTTCGCCAGTTTAATCTACCATACCGCTGTATTATTGCATTTTGCTGTTTTCCTTTTATACTGATACTGAAGCTAGACTATTGGAAAAGGTATTTTAAATTAACCATGAATATAAGCTTTGAGGACTATATATATATAATTATAGGCGCGTTATTGCTTTGTATTAATTTAGGAATTACTTGTCCTTATTGTTTGCGGAAGAACTTTGCTCGATGCAAATATTTAAATGTAATTCTACTGTTCTAAAAGCTGATGTTCATAGTTTGCTTAAATACCATTTCTACGATTCCTCCCTTTAGTGTAGCATATAAAAGCAGAATGATCCAATACAGTATTAGAGCTCTAAAGAAGCGGTCTGCTTGATTAAATTGACGAAACCGCTGGGAGGGTTCACCACTGGTAATCCAAGCCCTTCCAATATTTTTTCATCGCAGTAAGGACAGTAGAAGTTTGATTTATTTGTGAAAAGAAACTTTAATGATTTTATTCGTTATATATAGATGGCGCGTTATTGCTTTGTATTAAATATGTTCTCTCTCGAGCAATGCTCTTCCGTAATTTGAAAATAAAAGTATTTTTAAAACACAATATTGAAATGATACACTTGCGCGTCATATTTCATAATAAATTTGAACTAATTTTGATGGTATTGTAGATTAAACTGGCGAAACCACTGTGAGGGTTTACCACTGATGTGCTAGGGGCTCTGCCATTATTGTAAGGACAGTAAGGACACACAGTAAAATAGTGTTGTATTTCAAAAAGAATCATACGCGTCAAAAATAGTTCAATTTTATTATAACAGATGGCGTACTGTTGCATCAAATTAACACATATACACCAAGTTGTATCAAAACGGCTAATTAGCTTTTTAATTTCTCTTTTCCCCATTGCAGAGGTATCATAGATATTGGCCAATTAGCAAATATATCTGCCGTTAATTACCATGTTTTATATTTGTTGCGAGGTGGGTTTGAGGATCAAGCTTTTTTAATTAGTTGGATTCTCGAGGTTCAATTTGTTTAATGGACTTTTTGGCGGTGTATTCAGTAGACCAGTTGGAAGTCTTGTATTGGGACCTATATCTAACTATGTAATGGACGACTTGACATTATGGCTGCTTCGATTATAGGACTCCTTGTATCACGTGGAGCCCTCAGTACCACGAAATTCCACGTTTATTATTATAATGTTTGGAATCTAATCCAACTTATTAAAAAGTAATAAAAATATTCAAATACTATCAAAAGTACAATATCGCGAAGCGAAGAGAGTTTCTTGTAAGTTTTTTTAAATTTATTTTAGCCGAGATTTCGAGCATTTGTGTCCCTGGAGAATGGAAGAAATACTTGAAAGCTTGGCTAAATAAAATGTCAAAAGATCTTACAAGTAGTCTTCGTCTCACAATTTTGTTCTTTTGATAATGTATTTCTCCCCAAATGTTTATCCAACTTGAGATTAATTCACATCGGTAAAAAAATGACATTTTAATGGTTTAGTCTTCTTGTACAGCTGATTCATGTGTTTTATATAGTTTTCTATTCTTATATCCGTAAATATATCTGGGAAGAAACAGCACAAGTAAGGGACTACCCTGTAGGGTGAAGTACGGTGTCGTGAGCCCCGAGCCGCTACGGTAACCGTGAACCGAGAACTCTGAAATGTGGCTGACGAACGGGGCAATGGCACCCTCTCCTTCTCCCCCCCCCCCCCCCCCTTTCAATGGAGCAAAGAAATCAGGAATAGATTTATTGATAATTTCATCTATAATTGTCGACCTTGCAGTTCTCAGTAAAATTTCATAGATATAACGAGTAAGAATGAAATAATAGAAATGATTGAGTGCAATGTGTGTGGAAATATGAATTCGGAAAGGAATAGAAAATATGCAAATCTAATATTGAAAATATGTATGAAAATGTTGTATGAAGAGGTCTTTAGATGAATTGAGATGAATAAGTAATGATGTAACACACGTGAAAATGACAATTATCCTGTAAATAATGGTTTATAAGGTTTATTATTTACATATTTATATATTTTTACATAAAAAAATTCTACTGTTCTTACTGAGATGGAAAAAAAATGTATTAGGAGGGCTTGACTCATCAATAGTGAACCCTCCAGCGGTGTTTCGCCAATATTCTTTATTATCCCTAGTACACGTGATACAGGCCATGATAATCATGGTGGGTAGTTAGCGACTGCCTTTACTTTGAGTGCATCACATGTCTACACATGTGAAAAACAATTCGACTTTGCACTTACAATTATGCCAGAGCCTTGTTTGGTTACTTGCACTCGCTGGTGGGGTTGGACTTTTTCAAGAATCGGGGGCCATTGGAGCATTTTTTTAATTTGAAAAAAAGTGTCCAATGCGGGATTCGATCCCGGGTCGTTGTGATCGAAAACCAACGGTTTTGATCATTCTTCCACCGACCCTCCTTTTCGCCCATTTAATCTATCAGACCGCTTCCTATAACTCTAATACTGTATTGGACGATTCTGTTTATATATTCTACACTGAAGGTTGGAATCTCCGTAATGACATTCAAGCAAACTATAGACCTAGGGCAGTAGAATTACATCTAAATAGAAGTTTGTTTTATGTATAAAAGAAACATACGTACTTCAAAGCTTTCATTTCGTAAACATATATGGTTCGTTATTGCCTTATCTTGATAACTCATACTAATTATTTATTTAAAGGCAATTAGAATATTTCAGAGATTTGTGTTCCACTGAAGTACTATATAAATCTTGTCTAGATGTATATATGCTCACCCAATGTACAAAAAGGTATATATATTATAACATCAAACATAAATAGTAAAAAAAATAATAACATTGTGAAAAAAAGTACAAATGCGATATTGTGCTGGGATAAGGTTCATAAATTATGAAAAAGGCATCTCCTTATCGTGCAACTGAAAGTTTCTGACGGCTTGCGGCATTTATCGGAATAAATATCAACTATTTTCGTTGATTTTTAAGTTTTTTTTTTAAATTCAACGAGATTAGTTGATATTTATTCTGATAGATGGCGCAGGCCATCAGCAACTTCCAGTTGCACAATAAGGAGATGCCTTTTTCATATTAATAACTCTATTTACAATATTCACATTATATATATAATATATATACAGTTAAACCTGTCTATAGCGCCCCCTCTTGGGACTCACCAAAATTGGGTGCTATAGAGAAGGGTTGCTATAGACAGGTCACTTTTAATGTAAATCGCATCGTACTACGCATTTAAAATCGGGCGCTATTTAGAGGGGGCGCTATAGACAGGTTTAACTGTATACAATTAATATAACAATAGTATCATTTTATAGTTTCTAGAGTTTTATATTCATAATAAATCTCTGTAGTTCAACGTGAATTGAAGGTTATATATATTCTCTATAAAATTCTCTAGCTCTAATGGCCAATTCATATTAAACTATTTTAAACTTCTTTAAATATTCTTAAGAGCGCCTAAACCTTTTATCAAAGAATGAATACAAGAAATTCTGAGTTTTCAGAGAAGTCTCCTTAATACATGTTGAGAAAAAATTATGGATTCGCAGAGGAAGAGAAATAATCTTTATTACCTAAAGATATAAAACAATAAAAGAAGGACAAATTATATGTACATTAGCAGCTCACGCCGGCCTGTCCTATCCAATAAACGCTAGCCCACTAACAAACCAACATGGCCGCGCTATATAGACAGAGATGTCAATTTGCATAGACAATACTATAACTATGCAAATATCTGCATATCGTAGAAATATCTGAAATTGTCAATTTCAACAATACATAGAGATGGTGTAGTATGATATGACACTTTCACTTTAATAGCATACCATTCTACATAATATACAGAGAGAGAGAGATTGAATCTACCTTTATTACACTGGGAAATAGGAAATATTGGAACAACTACTAGTTGAAACTGTGGCTGAAACGACTACAACATATTCTGAGTTGGGTTTAAATTAGAATAGGCTAACTTACAGAATCTACCATATCAATGGCAGAACACAATAAAGTTGAAAGAAAGCAATAAGTTCGAGGTAAGAAGGAATGCGGAGCCGGGATTGGCGCAACCATGAAATTTTAACGGCGATGATGAATGGATGCCAGCCAATGAAAGATGTACCACCCTGTGTTGCCAGATTGTAAATATCGTCAAGATACTCTGTGTATTTTCTTTTCAAATAAATATCAAGTAAGTCAGTAGATTATTGGTTCCTTGTTTATCTAGCTGCGTCGTTTGTTTTGTCCACTGAGTTTTATTCCGATTCTTTAGTTGGGAATTTGCTAAACTGGGTAATATTAAGGTCTTAGGATGGTATTTCGTGGATTTAGGCATAATTAAATTATTGTATCGGCCTTTAAAATTAGGTTATTTGATTATATTTATATGTATGTCATATTTAAATATTATTTTATTTAAAATTATATTTCATAGATGAAAATACTGCTAAATCGACCGCCATATGTTACGCTTCCCCTATAAAAACTCGTTGTTGTTGTTTCCCGATGGCCGGCTTAAACCCTTTGTACATTATGTAAATAAGTTTTTCATTTTTTGATTCTTACGCCTTAAGCTTGGCAGTACTTTTATCAAATTATGTTTTTAATATATTCCTTTAGCTCAATTAAAGCAATTACCGATCAGGACCATTTTTGTTATTATACTTTCAAGTTTTGAACCACGACTGCATTACCATAGCATAATTCTCAAGATAATCAAAAATCAAGCAGAAAATCTTATCTTTCTTTATATAACATATATTTTCTTTTCTTACTCAGAATTTGGGCCCTTTCTATGAAAATATGATTTTTCGAACAGGTTGATTTGGATACCAAAAAAAAAAAAAAAGCTAAAATATTCCAAAGTTTCTAAGTTCAAACAAAGATGTTAAAAATAATTAAGTCAATTAATTCAAGAATATACATATTTTAAAATATATTTTCTTTTATATAAGTCAGAAATGAAAATGTAATTCTAACCGTGTGATTACTTCATCTAAATGTGTAGTGCATTTACAGTTTGAAAACTCATTTACTATCATAATCTCTACTACAAATCCACTATCAGAAACCTTTATTTATACGATCATGAAATGTTTTTCTATCAATTTATCCACTTTATCCCAATACAGTTTCATTTTTGTACTATATTTTAATTAAATGTTTATATTATAAATTGAACAATGTAGTAATTATCAGGAAATACTGTTTTAATTAATCTATAATAGGAAATGTCATAATTAACCTCGAAACTAATTCTATGCTACATGTGTAACCAATCTATCAGAAGTATTCTTGTATGTGCCAGTCACAATGTGGGCGAGGAAAGTTTAGGGATTTCTTTCTACCTCGAGCTCGCATCATATAATTGAATTTGCATCGAGTTATAAAGGATGGTTAGTAAAACTCCAACCTTTTTTATTTCGAGGTTTAAGCGACTACGCATTCTCGACACATTTTCAAGAAAACTTTTTTCATTGTAATGATTCTTCTCCGATTTTACACTTTGATTTAATCATTGAGGAATCAAGTGTTTGGCTTTTTATTTATTTTATTTATCAAGCTTTCAGGCTAACATGCCCTTCAACACGGCTCGAAAGCTTATGAAATAAAAGAAAAAGAAAAGAAATATCAGGTTAAATCGATTTTTAGTTGATTTCTGTTCCACTAGATGGCGCTCTGCCATCTTAAAAGCACATTGTGCTCCTGGTCAGGATATGCCTTCATTATTTTTAATATTTATAAATATATATTTAGATAATATATTGCAAAAATTACATATATTGGATTGAAAAAAGGATTTATTTCCAAATATATATTTCAGCTTGCTAAACGCCAACCTCTTTCAAGGCAAAACAGTATTTTTTTTAAATGAACAAACTCACAGTTCACAGTTCTACAAAATATATGTAAAAACAAAACGCGATATACTTAATTTTAAATATATTTGCCATCTATCACATTTAATCTCTTCAATTTTAAAAAATATTTCCCCCTATATTCTATATGACCCTTTTCACTTTAAGCAATCAATCTTGATTGCTCTCTCAGAAGATAAATTACAATAACTCAATATATATGGAGATGCAATTACGGTCTTAATATTTGTATCAAATAATTTTACTGGCATTTTGTGTGTGTTTCTTTTCAATAATATTATCAAATATTATCTCTGAAGACCCTATTGCAATGATATAAGTTATTGAATAAGAAGTCCTGGCTCATCAGTAGTAAACCCTCTCAGAGGTTACTTAGAGATTAATTTGGAGAAACCGCTAAAAGGGATCACTATTGATAGCCAAGCCCTCTCATTCAATAAATTATTGCAGTAAGGTCTGTAGAGATAATATATAGATTATATTATTTAAAATAAACACATTACCAGTAAATTTACTTTTAAATAATCAAAATTTATATTTCACGTTATTTTTTTGTTCGAATTTTCCAGAACTTGTAGCTTAATAAACAATCAGAATTTTCCAATTTTGTACAGAGCAGATAAAAAATTACCGTGTTCTAGCAAATATATTTTAATGAGGTTTTAGACCTGCCTTCTATCAAATCTTTATGCAGACATAAGATAATGTAAAGTCAATGTCTCATCAAACCTCAATGGTTTAATGAAGCCTGGTCTTTAATGATGCAAATGTAATGACTCAATTATATTTTAAGTATTTGTAATAATCATCTTCAATTGGCTACTTCTATGTTTCTGAAACATTCACCTATAAAATAGTGATGAAGAATGATGATTAGCTTGTGAAGTATTTATTTTTTTAATTGGAGCCATGTGAGAACCAAATTTTAGTGGCCGGTTACTGTCAGGAGGCTTGATAAAATTTAAGGGAAGACTATAGTCTTCTACTTCTTTCTTATCTCCACTCAATCATATTAGGGTATCAAGCTTGTTTGACAACTATCATGACTGGGTGAAGTAGAATGCGTTTGCCTATGTCATTAAGACTGGGAGCACTACTTAGTGGCAGGCCGACTTAGCTCCAAAAGAAATGGTCGCCTCTGACATGAGGAACAGACGCCATGTGCAGCCGCTCCTAACATGGAGTACAAACGCTGCTCATCCTGTATCCCTGGATTAGGAGCCTTTACAGGGTACTATCAGCTGGGCCAGCTGAGCCCAGGTTTTTTTAGCGAGCTTGTTACTGCTTCCCCTCCTCCTTTTTCATCCGGGCTTGGGACCGGGAAAGGCGGAGTTGATACAAAATGAAATTTGTAAATTAAGGCTGTTAATATTTTGAATATTAACAATAATGCAACAATAACAAAATATATTTCAATTTTCTTCTCCTCCCCATTGAATATAGGTAAAATATTATTTTAAACTTGTTTCTATTGACGGTATGTAGCGCTGAGTTTGTTGTTGACACACATCAATATGTTATAATACCTTGAAAAAGGTTAGCGTTCAGTCAACTGAAATATTATCAAAATAAATGATATTTTGATCCAATATATGTCTTTTTAATTAATGATTTATTTATGGATTGCTCTATTTAAAAAAAAAGTAAATATTTAATTCTTTATTTTCTTTATTCTTAACGCCTAAGTCAGATAAAACTTTCTCAAATTATGTTTTAAATATTTAATAAGCTCAATAAAAGCTATTTAAAATGTTTTTATTAATATTTTTCAAAGATGCCAGGACTACACTACTATAAATTCTCATTAAATTAGAATTTCAGAAATATATTATAACAAATAACCGTAATACTCATGAACTTAAAACAATCAAATGATAATATCTCCATCTAAAATTATTATAACATATATATTTAATATTATATATATATATATATATTATTTTTTCTACTTAAATCGCTGTCCCACTAAGGACACTTGCACTTTAAAAGTAAACTAAACATAGAAAGAAAATAAATATCATTTGAATTAGTATGCAATTTAGTTAGATGAAAAGAGAAAAAATATCAACATAATTAAAATATGTACAAAGTTGGTATGCAAATTAAGTACAACATATACATATATTATTGTCACATTGCTGAGTATATAAGAAGATTCTTCAAAATATCAAAAATATTTTAACACACAAATTCAATTAAATGTTACGTTCTTTTTTTGTATAGAAATATATTCACATTCTGGTTTGCCTTTTAACTCTCAAACTATATATTAAATTTTAGGTTTTAATTCATTGTGTATAATTGAGCGAAAATTATTTTGTTAAACTTTTTGTTATGTAAAAAATAAAGAAGGCCTATCCTGACCATGAATACATGCGCTTTTTTATGTGTTAGGTAACGTTTTCTATGAATATATATATAAAAAAAAAAAATGCCACAAAAAGAGAACTCTGAATATAAAGAAAAATTATTAGGTCGATTAGAAAAATGTATAGGAAGTAGAATAAAATAAGAAATATAATTGAAAATCTATTCTAATATCTAATTAATATTTGTTTTTAATCATTAATAGAATCAAGAAGGTTAATTAAAAGAAAACATCGTCCGACTTTATGGCAAACATTGTTTTTTAAGATTATGTCAAAACCAGATTGTAGTTTATATCTCTCTTCATCATTTTTCTATAAAGTTATTAGGATTTAGTGGATCTTATTTATTACCATTTCTTGAAAATAAAGATACTTCGGCCAGTAAATATTTTTTTACTAATTTTATAAAATATACTAGCGGATGTACCCGGCTTCGCCCGGTTTTTACCCGAGTAAAGGTTTGTCTAACGAACATTTATTAAAACAATTCTCTATAAACTTATTTAAAAAAAGATATATTTTGATAATTTGAAAATCGTAAATTTGAATCTCTCGATAAAGTAAAATTTTTTCCCGGTCCCTTGGTTCCCTCGGCAATTCGAAGTTAAAGGAATAGTATCATGCCTTGGAATTGTATCATTATTCTTGTCTCAAATAAATTGCCGTGTCATCCTGAATTTTGTCTTTCCTTATTTTCTACATTACAAAATCATCATTTTATCTATTCTCCCAATATACATATATTGTAGATAAAACTAACTTTGACTTGTGCGTAATCAATAGGTAGAAAATCTTACTTTTGATAAATAATCTTTAAGATAATAAACTTAGTGATAATAAAACTTATAGATAAAAAAAACTTGTTATCTTCCGCTAGGGGGCGCTGCTTGCGAGTTAAATCTACAAATCTGCAAATAACTCTATGGATATTCAAGATATTCAAGAAATTATTTTTCGAAAACCTTCCCGGGGATATACCTAATAATATCCCAAAATTTCACGGCGATTGGATGTATAGTTTTTGAATCTATAGAGTACAGACAGACAGACATTCAATTTTATATATATATATATATACTGGCCGAAGTATCTTTATTTTGAAGAAATATGAATGTCGGCCAGGCAGCCTCTATCTTTATTTATTAACAGTTTAAAATAATACACGTTATATTCGATCTGGATAATTGCGTGTGAAATCTATTCAAATTAATTCATATTGTAGTAGAGTAGGTAACAGAATTGTCAATATAAAAAAAAACAATTAAGATAAAGAGCATTAAATAAACATATACATTAAACAAATAAGCAACAAGATAAGCAGATAGACGAAATCGCAAGGTAGTTATTTACAATATGTTGCGCATGCAACAAATGAATTTTATATAGTATTATATTTTAATATCAATATATAGGAAACAATTTTATATATAGCACACTGTGTGGGAATTAAATCATATATGTTTTATGAAATATATAAAACACATAATGTATAGATATTTAAAATAAGGTCATCCTCATTTTTAGAATGCTGAATGCTAATTTAGCTGTATAAATTCATTTTGAATCTAATGTAGATTCATAATGGTAGAATCGAGTTGTGGGATGGTTGCGTGCGTGTTGGTGTGGCTTGTGGAAAGGCCGCTGATAAAATTTTAATTATTTTTTATAAAATAAATTAATATATTTTAATCCAGAAATATATAAAGAGAAAAAAAGTAACGGCCGTTGGAAGCAAGCCTTGTTGTTGACGACGTGCGTTGCCAGAATGTCCCGGATGCCGCCCGCGCATGCGTAGTGTGTTCTCCCAGCTCGCGCTTGCCGAAGTGTAGTGAGGCCGCCACACTATTGCCTATATTTGTATTGAAGCTTTGTCCGCGCTCGCTGAAACAAAATGTGGTCGCCACAGAGTAATAAACAGCTTTACAAACCCAAGATAGAGGATATTGCAACTGCTGTGATAGAGATGTATGGAGACATCTGAGGCATTTTTATACAATCGGTCCCATTCCTGGACACTTTTATCTTTCCGTTTATCATTACTCAACACAATTCATCCTTTCATACTTCATCCCTAAGGTTAGAAATAATCGTTATTTCTCCTTAAAATAAATTTCGATTTTTCGTTCAAAAGAAACACATGCGGGATATTTCAAATGTCGTTCTGAGGCATCTTCATTGGATATGACAACAGAGTAATATACTAGGGGTTTGTTATCACAAACAGAAGGTAAGAACGATTGTCCTATTAATCGAAACAAAACTTTCCGAAAATCAGAAAGAAATTCCCGTAGAATAAGATGATAAAAAAGGTAAAGATTTGTCAGGAGATTTGAAAGCCAAATGTGATGGGTGAGTCTAAGAAGGTTTAAAATTGAATTGTGTGGGGGAGATCAGACTTGCAACTGGGGATTTGTCAAAGTTTACGCGGTCTTTCACCAATATCCTCTTATACCTAGCCGGATTTAGGTATTCCTTTAATGATATTTCTCACTAATACAAGGTTGTTCCACAAGTTCGTAAACATATTATGATTATGATTTATATTTTGCAAGTGTTTACAAACTTTTGGAAGAACCTTGTTATTTTGAAACTTGGCTCACTTGCTGATTGGCCACCCTAGATATAGAACATCAGAGATTAAATCATTCTTCTATAAGAATTCTGTTATAATTTTACCAAGGTTACCACAATATTACCAAGGTTGTCCCAAAAGTTCGTAAACACTTCCAAAATATAAATCATAATATGTTTACGAAGTTTTGAGACAACCTTATAGTATCTCGTTTTTCCTTCGTTATATTCACCATAATTAACACATTTCTATAAAATAAATAAACTTTCTATAAAGATTGAAAACATTCATTACTAATTTTACTATAAAAACTGTCCTTTATAATGAAGATTTTATATTCACTCTTTGACAAAAATTCCATATATATTTCAGCCATTGTCAAATATATTTACAAATTCACATGTATTAATCGACAGATTTCATAAAATTTATATAGACAAAGTAACTGATGTAAGAGAGTTAAATGATTTAAATCAGAGAACAAACGATGTCTCACTTCTGTAAAGTTCGGACAGTCGTAGATAAGGTGAAGAGCAGTTTGTTCAGTTTCTCCGCAGGAACAATTGACTCCGCGTCCCGCTGTTCAATTGAAGGTTATTGACCAATTTGCATCCGTCTAGCTCTTGATCTTGTCACAGGGCCTGATATCGGTTCTGGGTCGGAGAATCTTTGTTTCAGAACAGGTTTCTTGTTTGGAGTTGAGCCAGATATTTCTTCTTGAAGCAGTGGATCCAAATATGGCTTCATTCTAAGTACATGTACTGTGTCCCTTGTTTTACGACGTTTTGGAGAGTCAGAAATGGCCTCAATTTCGTAATTGACGGGGGACAATTTTCTTGTAATACGGTAAGGACCGAAGTATTTCTTGATTAGCTTTTCTGAGATTCCAACCTGTCTCACTGGAATGAAGAGCCATACGAGGTCTCCCACATTATAATCCACAGGCCGATGTTTCCTGTCATAGTATTTTCTGTCTTTCTCTTGACTTCGATAGAGATGTAGTTGTGCAAGGTGTCGGGCTTCTTCAGCTGTGGTAATGAGATGTTGAACATAATCACCAACATCATCATTGTCGTGATATGGAAGGAGTGAATCTAAAGTTGTTTCGGCCTCGCGGCCATGCACTAGGAAGAAGGGGCTGAAGCCTGTAGTTTCTTGCTTAGCGGTGTTATAAGCAAATGTTACAAATGGCAGAACTTCGTCCCAGTTTTTCTGTTCCACGTCAACGTACATGGACAACATGTCGGTCAATGTTTTGTTTAATCTTTCAGTTAGACCATTAGTCTGCGGATGATAGGCTGTAGTCTTGAGGTGATTTATTCCACTTAAATTATTTATTTGCTTAATTATTTGGGACATAAAGTTCGTACCACGGTCGGTGATGATCTGCTGAGGAGCTCCGTGTCGGAGAATAATTTCTTCGACAATAAACTTAGCAATTTCCATGGCTCCTGCGTCTGGAATCGCCTTTGTAGTTGCAAATCGCGTCATATATTCGGTGCATACAATAATCCATTTGTTGCCCCGATTCGTAACAGGAAATCTCCCTAATAAATCCATTCCTATCTTTTGAAAAGGAAAATCTGCCGGTGGGATAGGCATAAGTTGTCCAGGCGGTCGTTGTGGAACACTCTTCCTGCGCTGGCATTCTCTGCAATGCGCTATATACTGACGAATGGTCTTATACATTCCTCCCCAAAAGAATCGTTTACGTGCCCGATCATAAGTTTTGGCAAAACCCAAGTGACCAGCAGTAGGTGCATCGTGAAGATTTTTTAGGATTTCCAGCCGCATTTGCTTTGGAAGTACAAGAAGCCGTTGCCTTCCATATGGCTCGTAGTTTCTTTTATAAAGTACTCCGTCCACAACTTCGAAGCCTTTAAAAGGTCCAGTTTGTTCTATTTTGTCTATGATCTTTGCTAAATTGGGGTCTCGACTTTGTTCTGCACGAATATCAATGATCGATATTATATTGGGGAAGTCTTCTTGCTCTTCTGGTACAGGGTTCCTTGATAAACAGTCGGCGTCTTTATGTTTGCGCCCACTCTTATAGACTACGGTGATGTCGAACTCTTGCAGTCTGAGCGCCCATCTAGCGAGTCGTCCGGAAGGATCTTTAAGTCCTGCAAGCCAGCACAATGAATGATGATCTGTAACAACTGTGAAATTTAGGCCAAAAAGATAGGGTCTAAATTTGGATGTGGCCCAAACAACCGCAAGCAGTTCTTTCTCAGTGGTAGAGTAATTCTTTTCAGCCTTTGTAAGGGTCCTGGATGCATAAGCTATTGGTCTTTCAGCACCTCCTTGTATTTGGATCAACACTGCTCCAATGCCGTATCCACTGGCGTCGGTGTGTATATGGGTCTCGGCGTCTTCAATAAAGTGCCCAAGAACAGGTTCAGAGGTTAAAGCTTCTATAAGAATCTCGAAGGCATTTTCTTGTTCTTTATTCCAACAGAATTTGGCATCGTTTTTTAAAAGGTCATTCAGGGGTTTAGCTTTGCAGGAAAAGTTTTCAACAAATCGTCTATAATAAGAGCACAGTCCTAAGAAACTTCTGACATCAGGTATACTTTTAGGAGATGGAAACTTCAAAATGGCTTCAACCTTTTCGGGGTCTGGATGTATTCCATTTTCATTGACAACGTGTCCTAATATCTTCAATTGTCTTGAGCCAAAAAGACATTTTTCATTGTTCACATTCAATCCAGCTTGTTGAAGGCATTCTAGAACAACTTCTAACCTTTTGATATGTTCTTCAAATGAAGGACCATAAACCACTATATCATCCAAATAGCAAAGACAGATGTTCCATTTTAGTCCTTTCAAAACGGTATCCATCATCCTCTCAAAAGTAGCTGGGGCGTTACAGAGGCCAAATGGCATTACCCTAAATTCGTAGAGACCATCAGGTGTAATGAATGCCGTCTTCTCTCTATCATGCTCATCCACTTCAATTTGCCAATAGCCGGTTCTTAGATCCATACTTGAGTAATACCTGGCCCCTGATAAATTATCCAAAGCATCATCAACCCGTGGTAATGGATACACATCTTTCTTGGTGATCTTATTAAGTCGTCGATAGTCAACACAAAACCTCCAAGACCCATTCTTTTTCTTCACAAGTACCACAGGCGAAGACCAAGGACTTTCAGAAAATTGAATTATATCTTGTTTCATCATTCTGTCAACTTCCTGCTGTATGATTTTCCTCTCCATTCCAGACACTCGGTAAGGCCTCTGTTTTGTTGGAGCGTGATCACCCGTGTCAATCTTATGCTTTATTTTACTTCGGGCAGGTTGGGACTTCCCAGAAAAATCAAAGACATTCGAAAATTTCTTAAGAACATTCATCATCTTATTTTGCTGATCCTCAGTAAGATTCGAGTCGATCATTGCTTCTATCTTCTGGTCCAATTTGGTAGTCCACATCTCTTCTTCTTTAATTAATTCATCGCATTTCAAGGAGCATATGGAGCCAACATCAACATCGCTCATGGTGCCAAGGGCCATACGCGAAGGGATCATCAGCGGCTTCGAGGTTCCGTTTGCTATCCACAAATCTGCTTTCCCTTGCTGAAATGTTGTAAGAAGGGAAGGTATAATAAATTTCTTCCTTATTGATAGTTCCCAATTTGGGCAGATTAAAACATCTCTATTTTCCTGAAGTGGTGTACCCACTACTGATATCTTACAACTTGACTTAGGTGGAATTACATAATTATCAGCAGAGTATACATCAAGATTAATTTGGTCATCATTTATTGGTAGTGTTTCTTCCAAATACAATTCTTGATGACCACAATCAATAACCGCTCTCGTTGCTTTGAAGAAATCCCACCCCAAAATTATGTCGTGGCTGCAATCAGGAATCACGATGAATTCAAAGGTTGTGGTGAGATCATTGATATGGACCTTTAGTGAACATTTTCCCAAAGTTTTAACAAGCTTTCCATTGGCGACTTTAACGACTGGTCCAGATTCAACAAAAAATGGAGTTCTCAGAAGTCTTCTAAACTTTTCTGAAACCACGGAATAATCTGCGCCCGAGTCTATCAATATTGTAGTTTCCAGTCCATTAATGTTCCCTTTTATACAATTCCGTTTTAATTTAGCAGACGTCGATGATGGAGGATTTTCAAAACCTGCGGCCTCACCCCCCATATAGGTCGCGCATCCTAGTTTTCCTCATTTTGGCGTCGGGGTGAGCGGCTTGACAAACGACCTGCCCCTGGCGATTGGCTTCTTCGTCTTGGCATCCTTCCTCTGCCTGGATATGGTGATGCGCTGCGGCCAAAACCTCCGGGTCTAGGGAGAGTTGGAAAATCGTCAATTAAATCGTAGGGTCTTTGTGGGGTTGCATTGTCGGCTGATGGAAGTGTTCTTCTTGATCTGGCTTCCTCAAAAGTACGTCTTCTTTCTCGACAGTAACGTAAGACATGTCCTGGCTTCCCGCAATGGAAACAGATAGGTTGGTTATCAGCCGTTCGCCATTGGTCAGATGTTCTGGGGGCATATGGAGTGTAGTCATCTTCTCGTCGAAATCTTGGTACAAACGTTCTCCTTCTTTGAGATTGAATATTTCGCCTTGTAATTGGGGCGAGTACTTGTTGCACCTCCTCTTTAACTATGGCCTCCAATGAATTCACGTCACTTGTCCCAAAGGGTTCCACCTCGGTCATTTTAGGCATAAATTTTTGCAACTCCTCCTGGACAATCCGTCGAATCCTTAGAGCCAAATCTTCTTCAAAGTCCGACGAGATCGGAGTCACGTTTGGTAATCTTTCATAACGCGTTATTTTAATGCGGCGTTGTTTCATGTTCTCCAGCTGTCGGCAAAATTTCACCAGCTCGTCAACAGTTGTGGGATCTTTGACAATTAGAGTCTGGTAGAAATCTTCGGCAATCCCCTTCATCAAATGTCCAACTTTTTCTTCCTCCTCCATTTCGGGGTTAACTCGTGAGCACAGTGATAGGATTTCTTGGATGTATGATTCAGTTGTCTCTCCAGGCTTTTGAGCTCTGGTCTTTAGTGTCATTTCGGCTCGTCGAGTAAGTTCTTCTTTTTTTCCAAACACTTCACAAAGATTCGTTTTGAATTGAGTCCATGAATCAATAATGTCCTCGTTGTTATCGAACCACTGGGCGGCTGTTCCCTCGAGGTAGAATACAACATTGGCAAGGCTTTGAGTCTCATCCCATTTGT
This sequence comes from Cordylochernes scorpioides, assembly GCA_030710605.1. Lineage (NCBI taxonomy): Eukaryota > Metazoa > Arthropoda > Arachnida > Pseudoscorpiones > Chernetidae > Cordylochernes > Cordylochernes scorpioides. The sequence goes on along the minus strand of CP092881.1, from coordinate 59,682,075 downwards.
TGTATTTTGCGACCCTTTCAAACATTTTGATCCATCTCTGGGGATCTTGAGCACTCTCGCCGGAGAAAGTCGGAGGATTCCTTGGGATATGACAGGCGTATGATTGTGATCCAGCATTTGTTCCGAAAACTTCGGGAGTTCCAGAAGCTTCAGTTTTCACCATCCTTGTGCTGCTTGGCAGATCCTCAAATCCGTATTGGGGTTGTAGGCCTTGCAATCGGAAGCTTCTTCTAAGTGCCGTCTTGGATTTACCCGGAATCTCCACCAAAAATGTCGCGTAGAAACTAAATTAAAGAAGAAGTCGATGCCAAAAATTAAGTTTTATTCTTAGTAAAAAAATAGTCTCGATCGACTCAGCCGAGGCGATCGAATAATATTTCTCAGAACAAAAATAACAAGTATGCAAAACAGCCTGCTTTGCATAACATAAAAATAAAATAAATGAGATATAGGAAGAAATATTTACATATATAATAGTAAATGCCGCAATATATATATATATATATATATATATATATCTTTTTTTTTTGCACCAGGTTTCGGCTTGGCAGACTCTTCAACCTTGATTCTCTCCAGTGCCGGGTCTTGTATCTTACCAGAGCGTGTTTCAACCATCCTACAAATTTATATAAGGGAATAATGAGATAACTCTACTTTAAGTAGTTTCCAGAATTATTTATTTATTTCTCACATCAAATAGAGCAGTGAAGTCACACAGTGTACCAAAATACAAATGGTGATTTTATAATATATATATTCTTTGAATAAAATAAATAAATATTAAATATGAAATTTGAATATAAAATATATAAAAAATTATATTACAAATAAAATAAAATACGTTCATTAGCCATGATGCAACAATATATATATATGCTAAAATGTATTTCTCATAAATACCTCTCTGTTAGAAATTTTGCGGTTCATCTTAAACGAAATTTCTCATGGTAATGTCCAATATACACTGCGTGACATTGAAAATGGACCACCAATAAATAGTGGCCAGAAAATTATGCAAATTTCAGGGTAGACGCGCCTAACCGAGTTATGCAAATGATGTAAAATGCGCAGCTCTCGTGCGCACATGGAGTAAGATATAAGGGAAGAAACTTGCAGAAAGGACAGTATTCGTGTCGTTATTTCTTCAAGGAAAATCATTGTAGAAATTTTGTTCTTGTGTAAAAAGACACGTGTAATAACAGAGAATGCCAGGTCATCGTGAACGGAGGCAGTTCAAGCAGACAGACGCTTTTACGAGGGGCATGGTGATCGGACTGAAAAGGGCAGGTTGGTCCATACGTCAAATCGCAGCTGATACACACCTTGATGCGTCCACTGTGCACCGACTGTGGAGATGATGGTTGGAACAAGGAAATGTGGCAATTTATAGGAATGCCGGTGCAACCAGAGTGACGTCAGCACGTGTGGATCGGCGTATCCTTCGACAAGCAGTGGCGGCCCCACAAGCCACTTGTACCGCCATCCTGCAACATGTGCAAGACACCCTAGATCATTCCATCTCGACCAGAACCATTTCCCGTCGATTGGTTGCTAATGGCTTGCACTCATGCCGTCCGCTAAGAAGACTGCCATTGACCCCACCGAATAGGCGCCAACGTTTGGAATGGTGCCGGGCTAGATCGACGTGGATGACGGAATGCTACAGGGTCGTGTTCTCAGATGAGTCGCGTTTCTGCTTGTCCAGTGATAGTCGCCATGTACGCGTGTGGCGTCGACGTGGAGAAAGGTCCAATCCGGCAGCAATTGTGGAACGCCCCACCGTGCGACAACGTGGAATCATGGTTTGGGGCGCAATCGCGTATGATTCCAGGTCAGCTTTACTTCGTATTCAGGGCACTACGACGGCCCAACGATACGTTGATGATGTGCTGCGACCGGTGACACTCCCCTACCTTCAGGGGGTACCCAATGCCCTTTATCAGCAGGATAACGCCCGACCGCACACTGCTCGCATTAGCCAACAAGCTCTGCAAGATGTACAGATGCTTCCCTGGCCACCGTACTCTCCTGATCTCTCACCAATCGAGCACGTCTGGGACATCATTGGACGCCGTTTGCATGCCTTGCCACAGCCGCGTTCAGAAGACGAACTGTGGCATATGGTTGAGAGGGAATGGAGAGCCATCCCTCAGGACGCCATCCGTACTCTGATTGACTCTCTACCTAGACGTGTTGCTGCGTGCATCGCCGTCCGCGGTGGCCCTACTTGCTACTAAGCCGACGCCGTTCTCGCTCTGTATTATGACTATCATTTTGAAATAAAGATCATTTATTGTTCGTCCCTGTCTCTCTCTCTGTCTGCCGAGTTTCATCACATTCTGGCCACTATTTCTTGGTGTTCCATTTTCAATGTCACGCAGTGTATATTGTTAATATAATGCATTAAATTTACATGATGTATGATTCTTTCGAAATAAACAATTTCTACAGCCCTTACCGCAATAGTAAATTAATGAAAGGACCTGGCTCATCATTGCTAAACCCTCCCAGTGGTCTTGCCAGTTTAATCTACCTTACCACTATAACATTGTATTAAGTTGTATTGATTTTATGCTGAAACTGAAGATGACCTCTAGGAGGTAACCACTGATGAGCCAGGCCCTCCCATACGTTCACCATTGAGTAAGGGCAGTAGAAATTGTTTTATTTCAAGAGATTCGCGCCAAAAAGAGTTAAATTTCTCAGTATACATTTTGTTGGAAGGAAAAAGTTCTTGTTCCCTCCTAACAGTCATTAATTTTTTTTTTTGACATCGTATTTTATAAATGCCAACATTCATTATTTGAATAACCGGCTTAAATGATTTTGTAAACAGTTTGCAATTCGTTCCACTATAAGCGTATTCCTTAAATCATTTAACGGTCTCCTTCTCTTCATCTTTCTTATCTCCACTCAATCATATTAGGATATCAAGTTGTGACCCTTGATGGTGTCTGTTTGACAAACATCATGACTGGGTGAAGAAGAATGTGTCTGCCTTTGTCATTAAGACTGGGAGCACTACTCAGTGCCAGGCAGACTTAGCTCCAAAATAAATGACTGCCTCTGACATGAGGAACAGACGCCATGTGCAGCCGCTCCTAACATGGAGTACAAACACTGCTCATCCTGTTTCCCTGGATTAGGAGCCCTCACAGGGTACTATCAGCTGGGCCAGCTGAATCCAGGTTTTTTAGTGAGCTTGTTACTGCTCCCCCTCCTCCTTTTTCATCCGGGCTAGGGACCGGCAAGGGAGGTTAACGGTGATTGGAAAGTACTGGGTAAGCAAGACTGGCGGTGTCTCCAATTTTACCACAAATCAGAGCTTCTAAATATTTCACAGATCTCTTATAGTGATTATATCATTATAACTTATGTAACAATTTATAAACTTTTAAAAGCTGTTTCGGTTTTTAAAATGATATATAACGCTTCTCTTGTTATAACTCAATAATATAGAATCATTTAAAATATGAATAAATACCTGTTAATATTCTTTCTTAAAAATAATTTTCGAAATACTTTGATAAATGAGAAACGAAATTGTATTATTATAGTGTTTCAAGCTTTAAAAAATCAATGATTATAGGTATACAGAGATATAAATGGAGAAAAGAAGATGTAAAAAACACAAGAGAGAGGGGGAACTATCAAATTATCATAAAGTCAATATATTATAAACATATTCGAAAAAAAAAACCTTACGCAAAATGTTTCTTTATTATAAAAACACTGCGAGCTTTAGAGTTCTCGATCTTCAACAGGTTCTCATTCATAGATTATAATAATTTTACCTGTTGAAGAGCGAGAGCTCGAAAGCTCGCAGTGTTTTCGTGATAACAAAAAAACGAAACGCGTCCGTGGTTAGCTTTTCTTGATTAATCAAGAATGGGTATTTGGCCAATTCTGGAATATTTAAAAATCAACGAGAATAGTTGATATTTATTCCGATAGATGGCGCAAGCCATCAGCAACTTTCAGTTGCACGATAAGGAGATGCCTTTTTCCTAATATTGTATAAGGTTTTTCGAATATTTTCATGAAGTAAATAGCAAATTTTTAATATATAAATAATATTATACAAACACAAAATAACACTAAATAGCTTCTCTAGAAAGGAAAATATATCCAATCATCTAAAAGAACAAAAAAATATATAAACTTCATTAGATAATAAAAAGGCATATATTGGATTTAATAAAAGATTTATTTTGCCAATATTTCGGCTGCCTGAACGCCAACCTTTAACGAGGCATTACATTTTTGTATACACCTTACAGGTATTACACCATACAGTGTATACAAAATTCTAATGCCTCTTTAAAGGTTGGCGTTCAGCCAGCCGAAATATTGGCAAAATAAATCTTTTATTAAATCCAATATATGCCTTTTTATTATGAAATGAATTAAATATGGATTGCTCTATTTTCAAAAATGTATAAACTTGTATTAAAATATAAGAAACTTTGCTTCTCCGAAGCTTAAGATTGTCTCTTTGTTTGACGTATAAATTCCCTTCAAACCTTGGATAGAAAATATTCACAATTCTATATTGCACAGCACATGTAAATACATTTTCAAGGTATTTTTAAATTGATTCATACTTTTAATACAAAAATATTTTTATAGATTAATAGATTCTAGAAGGCGGTCATCTAAATAACGCTCAAGTTAGTGGTCAGGATATGCTCACTTTGTTTTTAATATCAACATCTGACCTTTTTATTATATTTTATATTATTTACACGTTAAGCGTATTTACGTAAGTTTGGCCTTAAATTCAATTTCTTGATTTCTCAAGAGGTCTCTAGGACTAAAATAATTTTGGTCACAGAGGTACAGCCTGCACCACACTGAAAAGGGCCAACAGTTCGAAATGCGTTCATGGTTGGCTTTTCTTGATTTATCAAAAAAATAGTTTGGTCAATTATAAGGGAACAGGTTAAATCAACGTTTAGTTTATTTCTGTTCCACTAGATCTGCCATCTAAATAACGCTCCTGTTATGGTTAGGATACTTTGTTTTTATTAATTTACTTGTTTGCGCGAGCGCGCTTCGAAAATTTGAGGAACAGGCGCAAAAATAAGAATCAAAATATTTAATGTACAAAAACTTTGAAATTGTCTGGAAAACATTAATTCATTTTGAAAAACAAAGGTATAGATTTTTAAACGCCACATGTATTGAAACTGGCAGAAGAAATATTCAAACTTGGTGAAATAGAATAGTTTCTAATATACTGCATGTATACTCCGATTAGCATTGAATTAGTCTATATATATATATTATATTAATAATAAAAATATATGATTTCTGTTGTTTTTTGATCATCTTGGTGATTATGCTATGGTGGTGCAGTCATGGTCGAACAATCTTGAAAGAATAATAATATTGAAGATCATAGATTTCTTTATTTGAGCTGAGTAATATATATGAATAACATAATTGGATAAAAGTAATGCCTGGCTTAAGGCGTAAGAATAATTAAAACAAAATATTATTTACATAATTACAAAGTTTTGGGTCGGCCAACGGGATAAAACAACAACGTGATTTTATATGGGAAGCATGACCTCTGGCGGCCGATTTAACATAATATTTATATCTATGAAATTATAATTTTAAATAAAATATTTTAATATAACATTTTAAATAATATCTTAATATAACATATATATATTAAAAATAAAGAAGGCATCTCCTGACCACGAGCACATGTGCTTTTTAGATGGCAGAGCGCCATCTAGTGGAGCAAAAATAAACTAAACGTTTATTTAGCTTGTGTGCAAAAAGCACATGTGCTCGTGGTCAGGAGATGCCTTCTTTATTTTTAATATCAACACCTGACCCACTTATCTTTTATTTTATCTATTGTTTTTTCATATATATATATATATATAGATAGATTTCTTAACCATATGATATTTGTAAAACTAAGAATAATTTTTAACGCCTTTGATAAATGTTTTAATTTTTGTTCGTTCCTGACGAGGACGAAAGATTTTTGTCGAAACGTCGAAGATAATAAAAAAGATTTACTGGCCGAAGTATCTTTAATTTGAAGAACTATGAATGCCGGCCAGGCAACCCTATCTTTACGGTAATTTAACAATGGTTATATAGGTTATGCTATTATTGAGATAGGTAGAGAGATATGATTTTCTTGTTTTTCAATACACATGAGTATTATGCCAAAGTTAGGCAGTCGTGAAAAATCTTTTGAAGAAAAAAGCATAACTTTAAATCACAATTTCCTATAATTGATTGATAGAATAGTTGAAAATTTAAATGCCGTACTTTAGACAAGTACAATAAAAATAAATAAAAGACGTATTTAGATATTTACAAATGGGTTTGTGCTAGCCAAAGAAAGAAAAACAACAATGGATATATATAGGGAAAGCGTCATTGTCTAACGGCCAATTTCACAGAGTTTGTTCTAGAAATTATAATTCAAAATGAAAACTATATATTTTTTAATATAGTTATATATATATATATAGTTAAACCTGTCTATAGCGCCCCCTATTGGGACTCACCAAAATAGGGTGCTATAGAGAGAGGGTGCTATAGACAGGTCACTTTTATTGTAAAATGTTTACATTTTAATGTTTAAAATCGGGCGCTATAGAGAGGAAGGCGCTATTTAGAGGGGGTGCTATAGACAGGTTTAAATATATATATATATTTATATATATAAATATATTGTATTTTTACTAAATATTTATGGCGTGATTACAGTAGCACTAAAAGGTGTGTATTGGCCAATAATATAAAAGGCCAGCCATCCACTCTAAACATTTTCTTCTAGAAAAAGGAAAGAAAGAAAAAAGTAATATTTGAGATCATCAAGGTGGAAGTGCTTCACACGTTTTGACAAGTTTTTATTGGCTGAACCTTTAGCCAATTAGCAGGATGGATGACAGACGATGTTTTAGTATCTTCTGGTTTGTTTTAGTGGCTCCCTCTAGTGACGGTATATTACTCATTAGTGTTAATTAACTATTTTCCTCATATATATATATTGATTGATGGTTTGTATTCTTCTTTTCAGATTATTATTACAATTAATATAATTGAATAGTATATAGGCGCGTGCTAATAGATTTAAATAAAATATATTTATGAAAATTCGAAACTATTATAGATGCGTGTTATTCATTTATAAATTAAACAATTTCTACTGTCCTTTCTGTTATATCTAACTTTTTTTATTTATAAAAGAAACATACGCGTCTATAATAGTTTTTAATTTTAATAACAGTTGTTGCTTTTACAACACATATTTATTTTCCTTATTGAATTTTCAATTGTAATATTAAGATATGTTACATCTGTATATTCCAACATATTACCGTTAGATCATATCCTATGATTTGCTATTAGAGAGGTTTCTGAAAGTTGGTTAATAAATCATTCATTATGTGTGTGTGATGTTCCAAATTGTCGGAGATAAAGGTCCTCCTTGCGGACATCCTTTACTTAATTTTTTAGTGAATTCATTCGAGGAATACCTAAATCTTATCTTCCGGTTAGTGAAGTAGGATTTCATGAGTTTTATTATTGGTACTGTAATGTTGTCTTCATTGAGTCTTTTTATCACCATTGGCCACCAGGTGTTGTCAAAAGCTCCAAGAAATCCCTTCTACATATCGTGTTTCTTCTGTAGAAGGAGTTTCGTTCCCGAAATCTAGAGAGAGAGAAAGAGAGATTGGTTGAAATAGAAATTCTCAAAAGAAGCATTTCCCTAGAATGTGATAAAATAGTACAAATGTGACACTGTATTGGGATAAGGTGCATAAATTATTTTAAAAAGGCATCTACTTATCGTGCAAATGAAAGTTTCTGATGGTTTGTGCCATATATCGGAATAAATATCAACTATTCTCGTTGATCAATTATCAATATCAACAATTCTGGAATAATTTAAAATCAATGAGAATAGTTGATATTTATTCCGATAGATGCCATCAGCAACTTTCAGTTGCACTATAAGGAGATGCCTTTTTTCATATTTTCCCTAGAAGCCTGATATTTAGACCGAAATTTTGATACAAAGGGTTATTTTATTCAACTTTATAATGATGTTTTCCTTGAAAGTTCAGTTTTTGAACTACCGAAAGGCTTGTTGTAAAGGTGATTGGGTAAATTTCCTTATAATAGAGTGATTGATAATACATTGATGTGATTGATGAATAAATTCTGTTATATTTTATAAAACCATATGAAGAGTTTAATTTTGACGAACCTAAGTGACCGAAACAAGACCTTTCCTTTTAATACAGAAAGTTTGCCATCAAGCCCCATATACAGGCGTTGTTGAGTCTTTCCTATTGTTCAGGATCAAGTAGATATGAAACCTATTTTATCATTTGATATCATTATCATGTTGTTCATTATACTCAGCAAAGGTGACAGAAATCAAATCAAGTGCACATGAATCTCCCGATATCGCTAAGAAAACAGTCAGCGTTAAGAGTTGTTTTATTTAGAATATTAGCGCTCTTTATAAATAGTGAGCAGGGGTCGGTGGAAGGATGGTCTAAAACGTTGGTTTTCGACCGCTACGACCCGGGTTCGAATCCCGCATTGGGCACTTTTCCCAATTAAATAAATGCTCAAATGGCCCCCTATTCTTGCAAATTTTCAACCCCACCAGCGAGTGAAAGTAACCAAACGGGACTCTGGCACATTTGTAAGTGCAAAGTCGAACTGCTTTTCAAATGTGTAGACATGTGGTGCACTTACAGTAAAAGCGGTCGCCTCCTTCTACCTACAATGGTTTAATGGCCTGTACCACGTGTACTAGGGAAAATATAAATAAATGGTTACAAGCATATAGGGCGTTTTATTAATCTGTATATATATATATATAGAAATACAAGCATTACTTACAATGAGTTGTCCCATTATAGATAAGGTACATAATATTGATTATTAATTTTCTCACATAAATATCCTATATTTTCCTCATATAACAGAAAATAACCTTAAGACGCGAATGTTTCTTTTCAAAACAAATCAAACTTTTCTACTGTCCTTACTGCGATGAAAAAATATTGGGAGGGCTTCGCTCATCAGTGGTGAACTCTCCCAACGGTTTAGCTTATTGAATCTAACAGACAATCGCAATGAGGACAGTAGAAGTGAAAAGAAACATTTGTGACTTAATGTCTTCTTTTTATATATAGATGGTGCGTTATTGCTTTGTATTAATTTTCCTTTATGATTGTTAATTATTTCAAATAATTTCATAGTAAAATAAATCGTGGTTTTATAGTATTGCTAAATTAGTGATGTGTATATTGTTGCATCATGATTAATGCGCGTATTTAAAAAATATTTTTTTAATATTATTTTTAATATATTTAAAATTTAAATTATATATTTATTTATTTTATAAAATAGATTATTACTATAAAATACTATGTACTATAAAACATTTGTATTTTGATACACTAAATACCCCACCTGCTTTAAACTTTGATATGATAAATAAAGAGATATTCTAGGTGCTACCTAAATATATAGTTTTCTTATTATTGATTGGTTTAACCTTATAGAATGGTTGAGATACATGTTCTGGAAAGATGCAAGACGCGTCTGAGGAGAGAATCAAGACTGAAGAATCTGCCAAACCGCAGCCTGGTGCAACAATATGTACCAATATTACCGCAACTCATGTTTCATTTTTACTAGTCAAAAACCGGGGGTCGGTTGAAGGATGTTCTAAACCGTTGGTTTTCGACCGCTACGTCCCGGGTTCGATTCCCGCATTTGGCACTTTTTTCGGAAAAAATAAAATTATCAAATGGCCCCCGATTCTTGCAAAAGTTCAAACCACCAGCGAGTAAAAGTAACTAAATGAGACTCTGGCACATTTTTAAGTGCGAAGTCGAACTGAGATAAAATTTATCTTTTTAAAAAGCGAACAAGCCTTTGAACTAATGATGTCTATTTACAGGCTCTATTTTTGTACATACAAAGTACTCCAAAATGATAATGATTAATATTTTGTGTTATTTATTTTATTTGAAATATATTTAAAACTCTCCTTTATATTTTAAATAATTGTCATAAAGATAGAGGTTGCCTGGCCGGCATTCATAGTTCTATATAAAATAGACACTTCGACCAGTTAGAGGTTTTTATTTTCTCAACGTTTCAACAAAAATCTTTTATCTTCGTCATAGCCTTTGACGAGTTTAATATTTGTTTTTAACTCGTGCTTTAGATGTTGTATCAAATTAGAAATATAGCGTGAGAACGCTCTTGCAACCTCAGAACAAATTTTAACGCCTTGCCAAATGCTCATTTTTATTTATTTCTTCTGACGAAGACAGAAGACTGTAGTGAATGTGTTAAGGTTCACCACTGATGAGCCAGGCACTCCCATTAATTTTTCCATTGCAGTAAGGACAGTAGAAATTGTTCATTTTTAAAAAGAATCATACGCGTCTATAATAGTTTCGAATTTTGATAACAGAAGACTTTTGTTGAAGCGTTGAAAAAATAAAACTTGAACTGGCCGAAGTGTCTATTTTTAAAATAATTATTAACGAAAACACATTTATTTTAAAATAAAAATTGTTAAATTCTATATATAAGAGTGTATCATAATAAAATATACATCCAGTGTTACCGGATATTATTGTTCGGCATCACAGAATAAAACATCATCACGTCGCCATCTTTTAATAATGGTGTCATCAACAATAGAGGAGGCAAATATTCAAATTAGGATCGGCTCTATATTTCAAACAATTAACCCATGTCAAAGCCTTCCTTTCCATTTACGATACAGGTTCTCTATATTGAAGGCAATTTACTCTCTCTGAGGTCATTTTTCAAATATTTGTGTTTTAGCCATTTTTATTGTCTTACAAATCCTTCATAAATTGTTTTCTTCCTCCCTCCCAGCTATCTGAAAATATATCCACAACCTATCCTATTTCCATATGTCAGTTTGTGGTCATCTATTTCCTGGAATATTCCCACATAACGTGTATACTTCTGAGAGATTTATTGAAAAATCATTATCGCGAGAATCCTAGGTTTTAATAATTATAAATTTTTATACATATAGCCTCCACTCGCAACTATTTAAATTAAAATGAGTTAAAGAATATTTCAAAAATCCATTTCTTCAACTAGATACATGTACGTTCTTATATTTTTATGAAATAAATGCATTATCTTAATGCATTGTGATACATGCTTCCAATTCTTAGTGGCACGACATTGATCTCATAAAATACTAAATAAACCTAAAGATGATACAATGACAAAAGAACTTCAACCAACTGAAACCATAAGCCAGTGAAGTTGGAGCTATTTATTCAGTACTTGTGACTTTCCAAGTACAAGGACCAATCTGTTTTCAAACCAAAGGCTATTAAAAGCCATCCTTTGATTTGAAACTCGTCAAGAAGAATCATATTTATCCCAAGTGAGCCACACTGTGGCACTACATTGGCCTCATGAAATTCCAAATAAGCCCAAAGATGTTACAATGACAACAAAAAAAAAAGAAAATTAACCAACTGAAGCTTAAGCCAATGAAGGTGGAGCTATTTAGTCAGAACTTGTGAATTTCCAAGTACAAGGACCAATCTGTTTTCAAACCAAAGGCTCTTAAAAGTCATTCTTGATCTGCACAACTCGTCAAGAAGAGACATTTTTGATCCCAAGTGACCCACACACACCACATTAATCTAATAAAATACCAAATAAACCCAAAGATTATACGATGACAATGAAACTTCAACCAACTGAAACCATAAGCCAATGAAGGTGGAGCTATTTAGTCAGAACTTGTGACTTGCCAAGTACAAGGTCCACTGTTTTGAACCAAGGGTTATTTAAGCCATCCTCAACTCACATAGAAGAAACAATCTTGATTCCAAACCTGTATTTGATGTTTGGTCTAGCTATTTACAGTACTGTTCACCAAGTCACATCATGGAAAGTTGGCTCTCCCGAAGATGATACAAGTATGAATAGCAAAATAAAACGGAGATTGAATAGGAGTGTCTTGTACGAAATTTATTAGCAAGCTTTCGAACGTTCTTCTACAGGCTTTACGAAGACTAAACAGGAAAAGAACGAGATGAGTATTAATAAGATATTTTTGCATACCAGTATGAATACTTACATCACTTTAATCGACTTCCGTAGCCGAGATGGCTTCACTATATGATGATGAGTTGTTAGGTGAAGTGAATGTTGTGGCATTCAAGAGTTGAGAGTCTTCATTACAGTAGCGTATTGGTGACCATTGTTCACCATATCCAAACGAAATCGAACCTTCAGAATTATTCAACCCAAATTTTTATTTGATTGACACGATGAAATGATAATGACGAGTAAATCTTAAAAAAAAAATAATTTTAATCTGCCTAAGGTTGGATTAATAATTTTAAAGTTTGGGTTTGGAATCTTGCATTGTCGGGAAGTGAAGTTCAAATAACTTCAATATTTTCTTGTATATGTGCAAGGATATATAGTTTAAAGATATAAAAGTAATATGGAAAAATAACTATTTACATATTTACAATTTATATAATTTACATAACCATTATAATGGTTATTATAAAATAATTATTTATTTACAAAATTTATTTTCACAGGAAAAGCGTATTTACGCAAACTTGGCTTCAAGTATCCATTTCTTGATTTCTCAGTATAATATATATTTATATCAATCTTTTTTCTCTTCATTGAATATAGGCAAATATATATATTTAAAAAACTTAATTCTATTGACGTTATGTGCGCTGAGTTTTTGTTTTCACATATCAATATGTTATAATACCTTGATAAAGGTTGGCATTCAGCCAACTGAAATATTGGTAAAATAAATGATATTTTAATCCATTATATGCCTATTTAGTGAGTAATAGTTACCTAGAAATTATTGGAAAAAGAAAGAATAAACAATATTAAGGTGAAGGGTTTCTTTTAATTTTTATTTTCGCAAGCTTTCGAACAAAATTTCTGCTCTTCAATGGGCATATAGTTCCATATACAATATCATATTATATAAAGAATTATATGCCCGTTGAAGAGCAAAAATATTCCTTTTTTATTATAAAACCATTATTTATTACAAATATAAGGTTTTTTAATACGGATTCACACCAATATCAGGTTGCTACACATGTGTATATATCTACATATTTACTGGTCGATACATATCCTGCAACCATTTAAAGGAAGAGGCGCTACATATTTGCACTGTGATATATTTACATATATTCTATATATGGCTTGCTCAAAGGAGAGGCAGTAAAAGCTAACAAAGTTACTGGGAGCTGTAAAGTGACGTTGTGTTCAACATTTTAGGAATTGATTATTCCCTAAACGGATTACCTCAGTCCCTACCAATATTTACATATTTTCTCCTCCCATATTTTATCTTTTTTTATTTCTGTTTCCACTTTTAATTTTCTCTGATTCAACTTCCTTACCTATCTTCCTAATGGAAATATGCAAATACCTTGATTGAGGAGTTTTTCCTCTCTTTCCCTCCCAGTCTCGCAATATTTTAATAATCTCAATATATCTTATCATTTTTATATGATCTGAGCGATAGCAAGGTTGTGCCATTCTCCTCTGGAATATTCTATGAACGTATAGTGAGATATGTTGAGCTAGATAGAAGGATGGCAACATTTACACTTATTACTGTTGTCATGTGACAGATTGCAGGAATGACAAGTTCCTTTAGATTTAAAACCAATCTCGTGTTGTTCGTATAAAACCAGAGATTCTGGGATTGGTTTACGTAGTTTTGTTTTTAATAACGCTGCGAATCCATAGCTTGTATGTTCGAACTTATGTTCACCATTGTTGATCCAGTCTCTTTCAATGACTTCAATTGTCGGTAATAATTGTAAAACCTAAATATAATGAATATAGATAACTGAGAAACTTATAGGTAAATGTCATATAATACTACCTGTATGATGTAGTAGAAGAACTGTAACTTGTCCCCAAGTTTGCTGGTTTTACCCACAATCTCAAATCTCTGTAGAGCTTCATGGTTGTTAGCATTCAGCCTTCACATCCCCATCTACACAAGGCGACTTTGAGGCAGCAATGTATTCTTTTAATTACAGTTTCAATGCGGATTTGAGGGGGTCGGTGGAAGGATGGTCTAAACCGTTGGTTTTTGACCGCTACGACCCGGGTTCAATTCCCGCATTGGGCACTTTTTTCTGATAAAATAATGCTCCAATGGCCCCCGATTCTTTCAAAAGTCCAACCTCACCAGCGAGTGCAAGTAATAAAACGGGACTCTGGCACATTTGTAAGTGCAAAGTCGAACTGCTTTTCACATGTGCACTCATGTGGTGCACTTACAGTAAAAGTAGTCGCCAACTTCTACCCACCATGATTATCATGGCCTGTACCACGTGTACTAGGGATAAGCAAAAAAAATGTGGGTATGGAATCTTGGATTCTCGGGTAGTGAAGTTCAAATAATGTCAATCCGTCCTTGTATATGTACAAAGATATAGTCTGAAGATTCTATAAACTATACAACCTCAGGTTTATTGGTTTATCTCCACCTCCACGACACAGAAGGAAGTGTCGGGTCACAAGAACTAGCTGTTAGGCCATCTCCAATTTAACGAATACAGTGTTGCTAACTCAATTCTCTCCGCGCTCATAGAAAATGCATAAGTTGCCGTAGGGCCTTGTTATTCCGGAACTACTGAATTCCTCTCACCAGGTCGTTTGACTTAGAACGTCTCTCTACAATGGAACTTTCTACGTCTTTGCCACAATCAACGTCGCCCTCGGTATTTATAATTTAATTTTCCAATATGCATAAACCTGATTTTACGCCAATTCTGTTTTGACCATTGAATATTATTTTAAAAGAATAATTTTCAAATATATTGGCTTATTGAAACTCTCTCTGTAAAATTGTTCCACTTTAGTTCTATAAATTCAAAGATGGTGGGTGGGAGACTAGTGGTAAAAAAAAGTCGGTTTACGACAGCTATTGGGCTTTTTTCTTCTTTAAAAAATGTTCCAATGGCGTCCGATTCTTGCAAAAGGCCAATCCTACCAGTGAGTATAATTAACTAAAAGGGGTTCTGAAAGATATGTAAGCGTAAAATTCGAACTGCTTTCAACTTGCGTAGACATGCGGTGCACTGAGAGTAAAATCAATCGCCAACTGCTTTGATTATCATGGCTTGTACCAAAGGATAATGTATTTTTAAAAAGGAGAGAGGGTATGGCTCATCAGTGATAACCCCTACCATTAGGCTCGTCAATTTTATTATTGTAGAGAATGGTCTACAGCCATTATAGGGTAAAAAGGTTTAATATATTGTTGCATTCATTTTAATGCGCCCTACATTTATTCAAAATATTCTATGATATTTAATATTGATTTAAAACATATTATTTAGATTATCATTATTCCTTTTTATAGTTTCATTCCTTTTGTAATATTTTATTGTACATATATCTTGATTGATTATTGGAGCGAGAGAAGACCTAGACGAAGACTGCGTATCGCGACCTACGAGGAAAACAACGAATAAATAAACGCAATAACTTCAAAAGGTAATTTATTTTTATTTATTTACTTTTATTTATTTATTTTGAGTATAGAAACCCGCTTGGGAAACGTGTATAACACCAAGAAGGAAGAAACAAAGGTCGACGACCTTGCAAAGCTGCAACTTGGTGGAACAATATGTTGAGGTGACATGTATAGAAATATAAAATGAAGTGATTTAAAAGCACGAATGTTTCTTTTATACATAATACAAACTTCTACTATCCTTACTGTGATGTATAGATAGATGGCGCGTTATTGCTTTGTGTTAACATGTATAGAAAGATAGAGAGAAATTCCTTCAGATGTTAATAATATTCTATCCTGCTGTCTTCTATGAATAAACCTCTTGTTTTTATTTATTGTAATAGATGGAGGAAAGCAAGCATTGAGACGTTCTGTAATGCCATCAAGTCGTTTTGTTGCTAATATTAATATTTTATATAAAATATATCAATAGCTTTTACTTTTTTTTCATTTGCAGAAACTCCGGGGTAAATCCAGGTATAAGAAATTCATTTTCTTCCAATTTACCCAGACTAATCTATTTATCAGCTTGAATGTCTTAATTAAGTTTTCCTGTCTATAAATTTCATATTACCATTAAATGTGATTAGCTTTAAAAATAATAATAACATTGCTTATTACACACACACACCACACACTCACTCTGTTTCTTCTGCATGATCCCTATATTTCTACTTGGAGAATCTGTATAAGACTAAAAAGTCTTAATAAAGTTTTTTGTTGTTATTATATTAATATCTTAGAGAGAGAGAGAGTAAGAGGGATTTGTTTTAAATAAAATTGAATTATATATAAATGTTATTTTATTTCAAAATTATAATTCCCAGATGAAATTACTCTGTAAAGTCGACCGCCAGATGTCGCGACTTTCTCTATATAAATCCATTGTTGTTATTTTCCTGTTGGCCGGCTCAAACGTTTTTGTAGATATGTAAATATGTAATATATTCTTCTTTGCGCCTCAAATCAGGTATTTCTTCCTTAGTTATTTTCATCAACATAATCAAAGTAAATTGTGATTCAAAGTTTATTTTACTATTAATATCTTTCCGAAGACTGAAAAAACAATATTTTAAAATACTCATGTATCCTCAATATATTCAGCCAGTAATAATTCTATATCTCAGATTTATTAAAAAATGAACATAAACTCTTTTTTGTTATATAAAAATATTATTTCATTTAAAATTATATTTCATAGATACAAATATTCTGTTAAGTCTACCATCAGATTTCGCGACTTCTCTTTATATAACCTATTGTTGTTTCCCGATGGCCGGCTCAAACCTTTTGTACATTATGTAAATAGGTTTTTCATTTTTTTTTATTCTTACGCCTTAATCCAGGCATTACTTTTATTAAATTATGTTTTTATATATTCCTTTAGCTCAATTAAAGCAATTACTGATCAAAACTATTTTTATTATTATATTTTCAAGATTTTTGTAACGACTGCATCACCAATACCATTTGGTACTAAAAAGAACCAGAAAATAATTACATAACATAATCCTCAAGATAATCAAAATATAAGCAGAAAATATTCATAATATATATATATATATTTAGTGCCACGCATTGCTAAGTATATATATAGATATAATAGTTATAAGCCTAGCTCCGTCCAATCCAATCTCCAGAGAACGGAAAAGAAGGAGATTTGCACCAATAATTAAATTTCCCCGACAGTGGCTCCATCTGTCAACTGTCCGGAGAAACAGAAGATGAGAGCAAACAGCCCATTGGCCCGAGGCTAGAACCAAATGACCAATCAGCATTAATTAGCTCTAGCCCCGCCTAGAGCGCCTAATCTCATCTACTACAATTCCCTTTTTAAAACGAGCCTCTCTACCCAATGACTACCACCCCTCTCTGTGCAGAGACACCTTGTAAAATTGTCTGTTATTGTTATATTTAGAGGTTGTATGTTTATTATGAAATATATTATTTTGAAATTGTTTCAATATTCCTCATGGCTACCTTTAACTCTCTATTCAATATATTCTATTTATATGTAATTCTACGGTCCTAAAAGCTTATGTCCATAGTTCACTTAAATACCATTTCTAAGAATCCACCCTTCAATGTAGCCTATAAAAACAGAATGATCCAATACAGTATTAGAGTTCTAAAGAAGCGGTCTGGTGGATTAAATTGGCGAAATCGCTGGGAAGGTTCACAACTGATGAGCCAAGCCCTTCCAATATTTTTTCATCGTAGTAAGGACAGTAGAAGTTTGATTTAATTGTGAAAAGAAACATCCGTGTCTTAATGTTTTCATTAGTTCTATATAGATGGTGCGTTATTGCTTTGTATGTATATTAAACTTTATTGAAGAGATCTGCCAAGATTTAATTCATTAATTGACATGCTCCTTCATTAGAAACATATGCCAAGGTTTATCGTTCAAAACTACTTGGAATCTTTGGTATTTAGGCTAAGTAGAAATCATGTTCAAACTATAGTTAAAATGGAATGCACATAATACAAGGTTGTCCCAAAGGTTCGTAAACACTTGCAAAAAGTGGAAACACCAATATTATTCGCCATAATATAATTCCCTGTTTCGTATAAAGTCTATGTGTTATGTATAAAGTAACTGTATTATATATTATTATGTATTCGCCGTATTAATATTATTCGCCATGTAATTAGAGAAACAACGTTTCAAGGAAACACGAATTTTTGGGACAGCCTTTTACCTCGAAATTTATATTCACTAAAACTCAATAATACTAAAATTGGTATATTTACTGTCAATTCCATCTCTCGAAGTTGTTTTATTATTTTTTGGACGGATTGGTATGGATGGACATTCGTTGTTTCGAAGTGGACGGAGGAATATTATGATTTGCCTCTACTCTCCAGACATTTTCTATATTTATATTTCATCGATTCCCCATTCTCGTCCTATACAAGGTTGTCCCAAAAGTTCGTGTTTTTCTTATTACTTGGCGAATAATATTATTAAGGCGAATACAAAATAATACATAATACAAAGACATTATAAATAACAGCAAATAATATTGTTATTTCATTTTTTGCAAGTGTTTACGAACTTTTGGGATTTCCTTGTATTGAAGATCAACATTCTAGGTATAATCCTTCCAGTTTGACGGGGTTGCTTGATATATGAAATCACTATTTCTCTCATTCTCTCATTTTATTAGCTATCGAAGATTGTGAATAACTGTACGTAATACTTAGTTCGACATTCATACAATGGGCGTTCACGGGAAAAGGAATTCCATAGTGGGGGCTCTAAAGATAGCGGACTTTTATTGTCTAAGCTTGATATTCCTAAAGATAGAGGCTGCCTGGCCGACATTCATATTTCTTCAAAATAAAGATACTTCGGCCAGTAATTCTTTTTATCACTATTTTTGTTTACTCCTGACGAGAACAAAAGATTTTTGTCGAAACGTCGAGGTAATAAAAAGATTTACTGGCCGAAGTATCTTTATTTTCAAGAAATAAGCTTGATTTGTACTGCTTCAATCGTTTACCAAATAATTTCTTTGTTTCATCTATGTGGCGGGAATATTTCAAGAGAATTTCAAAACCTGATTAGAATTGTGTTACAAATAAATATTTCCAATCGGGTATAAAATACGCTTCGTTCTTGGTCATATGGGTATAATATGTAGTTGAAATTTAATATCTCTTCTTCTCTAGAGAAATGAGCTCTTCTCAACACTATATTTTGGAAAGATATACACAACTACCAAATATCTCTACAGACAATTTATAAGGACGCTAAATGATATCTTTAATATGGATGAAGTTAATTAATGAGAGACGATTTAGAAGCCTCTCTATTCGATATACACATTCTTCAAATGTAAACTAGAAAGCCATTGTGTTAAATAGAATTCAGTTTTTTGTGTGAGTAATCATTTAATTATTTTGTGTGCTAAGAATTGATGCAGTTTTAGCGCGATTTTTTATTTCACAAATAAACATAATCCTACTTTATTTTACCAATTATTTTATTTTCAACGCGCTATATCCCGCAAGGGATACTTGCGTCAAACACTTTATATAAGAGGGCGTACCTGGATCTGTAAAGAAAAAAAATTCAAAATATTTTGAGGGATTGATCTCTCTTTATCAAGGTACAATAAATTGATAAAGAGGGAGCAATTTCTCAAAATATTTTGAGAAAAATTTGTTTTTTTTTCTTTACAGATCCAGGTATGCCCTTTTATATATAAACTTATTTGATGGATCGTCTTTTGAATCTAAATATTCCTACTTGCTATGATGAAAATGTAAGAGGAAGACTAAGCTTATCAGTGGTGAATCTTCCCTAAGCCAAGTTGGTACCCCAGACCTCTGTGGTATCGCATGCTTACATCTAATATGATATTGGACTATTTTATATGCGCGGATCTAGAAAGAAACCCCTGGTATATATTGTTATAATATGTCAAAGATACTAGAGGCGACAACCACCATTGTCTGGCTGAAAGGAATATATTTTACAGCGAGTAGAATTTACATATTTGAAGGTTGCCATATATTTGCATAGCGTTAAAAGATAAAACAAAATTTACATATGAATGAAAATAGTTAATCATATCAAACGGACAAAATGCATAGTATATGATAATTTACCATATATCACAACATATATATGTTGTAATATATTCCAATATATAAATATATTCCCATGTGTTATATAGTTATAGTGTAATTACCAAAACGAAAAAATATAAAATTTCGATTGAATGACAGCCGGCGTCAGGACAGGAAAAGGTCCGAAAACATGCCGGGGTTCCCAGGTGTGCTTCCTTTTTGCTCAAACAGATCAGTCCGCTTTGAGACACGATGATTGACAGACCCCTCTCTACAGCTCTATCTTGACCAGTGTCGGCTTTACTTACTCTCTCGCCATCTCCATGGTGACATCCAACATGTCTCTTCCTTTTGTGTAATCCCAATTCACCGCCTGAACCCACTCTAAACATTGTGGCCACCACGACTGCAACCAATATGTCACACTACATTCATCCTACAGGATAACAAAACACATTTCAACATATATATATATATATATTATAAAAATAAATAGTTGTATAGTTTTATAGTTAAGTATTCTATTAATTATATAGTTTTTACACTATATATATATATATGTTACAGGCGTAGAATTGGGATTACACAAAAGGACGAGACATGTTGGATGTCACCACAGAGATTGCGAGAGAGCAAGTGTAGCCGACACTGGTCAAGATAGATCTGTAGAGAGGGGTCTGTCAATCATCGTGTCTCAAAGCGGACTGATCTGTTTGAGAAAAAAGGGGGCTCACCTGGTACCTGGTGGACATGTTTTTCGGACCTTTTTTCTATCCTGGCGCATATATATATGTGAAAAATAGTACAAATGTGACATTGTACTGGGATAAAGTTCATAAAATAAGAAAAAGGCATCTCTTTATCGTGCAACTGAAATTTCAGTTGATGAGAATTTCAGAGATGTCTTTTCATAATATATAAATTTGTATTCCAATGACAGAGAGTTGGATGTGAGATGGTGAGTTCAGTCCAGACTGCCACAAATATTGGGACTCCCAGTTAATTACAGCGTGGCGCCAGGCAGGATTTTCTAATTTAGCCGGATCGGCCAAAAAATTGGATTAAGAGCTTAGTTGGAAGTTTATTATGCCTCTGTGTCTGCTGTCATTATGTGATTCTGGCAGAGGCGTCTGTCATAATTAAATATTTCCACTGGAGATAGGGATGCACCCGACTCTCCCTTTCTATTGATGAAATCTCTCCAACAGACACCAGAAATATGGATTTCTTCTATCATAATTACATCTTATTAGATACTTCAGTGTCTTTAGGCAATGATTGCCTTTTAAGCTTACGATAAAATTAGAATCGAATCATTTTTATTAAATTTGAGCAAGCTATCAAACAACAACAAAAAAGGTTCATTTTCTCATTTAATAAAAACATTAACATTGTTTTCAAAAAAGAGACATGTACACTTTCGTGCATAGAAAATATTTGAACTAAAAATACTTATTAGACGATATTTGAAAAACATGCTAATAGGAACACAAGGTGATAAAACCAAATCCAAATAAATAAAATGTTTGTGATGTTTCAATAACAAGCTTACTGAATTCAGTACTTGTGTCTGATGATGGTAACAACGCTGTTACCGAAACATCACACTTTATTTATTTGGATTTTAGTCTTGTTACCTAGTAACAACACTGTTACCGAAACATCATACATTATTTATTTGGATTTGGTTTTATTATCTATTTTTTATAATCTATAATCCAAATTGTACCTTATCATGCTAATAGGAGATGGGTATTTACATATCAAGATTTATTATTACATAATAGTCATCTTTAAGAAATATGAAAACATTAAACCACGAATGTTTCTTTCACACATAAAACAAACTTCTACTGTCTTTACTGCGATGAAATAATATTGGGAGGGCTTAGCTCAATAGGGGATAAACTCTTCCAACGGTTTCGCCAATTTAATCTACCAGACCGCTTCTTAGAGCTCTAATACTGTATTGGATATGATTCTGCTTATATATTCTACACTGAAGGTTGGATTATTAGATATGGTATTCATGCAAACTTTGGAAATAAGCTTTGATGAGAATCGAATTACAATAATATGAAGGCTTAATTCAAAACAACAGATACTTCTTGAGTTAACTTTTTTATTGCCTTAGGACGATAAAAATGAGCGAGGATCAATTCGCTCTAGTGTAGACAAGCTATCTGATTGCAAGGCATCTCGCCATACAGGAAGAAGATGAAGGGATTCTTCGATAAAGAATCATCATCATCTTTTGAAGCTATGTAAGGTTTAACGCAAAAAAATCAACTTCAGTCTTTGAATATATTGTCGCAAAGTATATATTATTTTATTAACAGAGTAACATTTTTGATGTTTATACTTTACTACTCTGTAAACTTCCCTTTTTGCTTATCTTTTGTTTATCATTCTTAGTTCGTTCTTGCCTGAAATATATTGCTGTTTCATCCCGAAGTCGGTCTTATCTAATTTTCCACGTGGAAATATGCGTGTACAACGGATTTGTTTGAGATTATTTGGTAACATCGCGCGACACAGGGAAATGGAGTACACCATACTGACCGGAAAGAGGTCTGAGCAAGGCATACCTGGACGCTTGTCGACACCCTTCGTAGACTAATTAAAGGGAGTCACTGGCTTAACGATTTCTGAGATGGTACATCGAGTTCAAGAAAGAGATGGCTGACGTCGTGTTTGGGATGTTATACGCACAATGGGTCACAACGTTCGAGCGAGAGAATAAAATAACTTTACTACTTTAATTATATGAGCGCTAGCGCTGTATAAATAATTGAAAATTAAAGCAAAGATTCACGTAATTCGTATATAGTAGGTGTGTGTCTTCAATATTTTATAAATATTTATCAAGATTTCAATTTGAACACAGGCGCTTCTCTCTTTCTTTCTATGTAAACATGGAAACACACTTTGCACCTATGTAGTCAACCATGAACCACAGCGTTGTTGAATACGCCGTTCCCTTCCAAGATTTTAACCAAGCAATCAAGTCACAAATATACCTCTGACAATCTCAACCTATATCTCAACCTAATATTGTCAATTTGATATTCAATATGGATCCAATGTGTGAATAGATTGGTTGACTCGAGTAGTAAATTGTTGTATAAAGAGGTCTATATTTAGACAGATCTCCACAAACAATCTAAGGTTGGAGACAACAGGACTGCAGCTGTCATCTCCAGAGAGTTTCCCAACACCTTGTTTGTTTCCCGGAACATGATAAGTCTAAGGAATATCTAGAGTCTTAGAGGTATCCGTAGCATTCACCTCTCTGTACCGTACTGTATCTCTGTTCAGAAATGATTGAGAAGTTTTAAATGCATTTCTATATAATGACAAATACTTTTTACACGTCAAAATCATCCTTTTTTATCTAAGTAAAATTTAGCCATATCAATCTAATTAGAAATAGTTTTCTTTCAGGAGAGAGAATGTAGATATATATCGTCAAGCAAAGAACAAACTAGCAAGAACCGTCAAAGATCTATAACATACGACATTGGTGAATGTGCGGAAGAATGTCATAAGGATGTCCCAATAGTTCGTTATTTTTAAACGTTGTTTTTCTTATTACTTGGCGAATAATATCATTACGGCGAATATACACAATACAAAGACATTATACATAACCGCGAATACATAATATAATACATAATACAATTACTTTATACATAATACAAAGACATTATACATAAAGGCGAATGATATTGGTATTTCAATTTTTTGTAAGTGTTTACGAACTTTTTCTTTTTGGGGTAAACCTTGTATTTAGAAAGGAAAAACTTTAAAACGACGTGGATTAAATAACCACAATTTATTTACATAAAAGGAAAGACGCAGCAAAATAAAAAGACATACCAGCAATTAATTATTCAAGAATTTCTTCTGTTACATATAGCTTGCTTCTTCAAAGTGTCCCATTTGTTATATATCTCCAGCACTCTGGTGTGTTGTGTCATAGATGTTTCAATGTATCGAGAAATTGTACGATTTCATCATTTGTGAATTTTAAAATGAACAGCTTTCAATATGCCGTCTATTGATGCATTATCATAATATTTTTCCACTATAATCTACTTTTGATTAATGAAAATAATGAACACTGTATATATTATATATATGTTATGAATATTTTGTTGTTGTTGTTAGATAAAGGGTTGAAAAGACAAAGGATCGATAAGATAAAGGGTTGAGGTGCAGTCGTGATAAAAAAAAGATAATTATTTACCGTCAAGTAGCTTTTATTTTCAATTACTTGAGGAAAGATTACACATTAGTTATTTTCACATTATATAGAATTTATAAAGTTAATCCTATATTAGTGATTTAAAAGGATAGATATGTTAACTACTCATATTTACAACAAAACTGGAAATATTTAGTTTTAGATTATTTAATATACATCATATATTCATTCATCTATATATATATTATAATTTAATCTTATTTATATATTTATTTTTTATATATAATCTAATATGAACTATTAAGAAATCAGTTCCAATCTCTCTCTCTCCAGCTCCTCCAATAGAAACTCTCCATAAAAATAGTTTTCAAATTATGTTAAAAGTTGGCTTCTTTCTCTCTTCACATGGTCTACAAATGTATAAAGTTGTCCCAAAAGTTCGTGGTTTTCTTAAAACGTTGTTTTTCTTATTACTTGGCGAATAATATTATTACGGCGAATACATAATAATACACATATTACATTTACTTAATACATAATACAAAGACATTATACATAACGGCGAATAATATTATTACGGAGAATACATAATAATACACATAATACATTTACTTAATATATAACACAAAGACATTATACATAATGGCGATTAATATTGGTATTTGAATTTTTTACAAGTGTTAACGAACTTTTGTGAAAACCTCGTAGTACAAGAACATCTTCTTGATCTAGCGACTAAGAATACTTGTATTTTATTAGGCTCTCTTGTTTTAATATCACATGGCCTATCTAATTTAATCTTTGCAATCTTAGAATTTTATAAAAGTGACTGTTCTCTACCATATCCAGCTAGCACATTTTAGACGTTCCACGGTGTTGTCAACCAACGTTCCTTTTCTAAATATATATTTTATTCGGAGAGATAGAGATCTTCCGCTGAAATTAGGAGTTTGTGGCGTCTTATCATCCTTTGTTTATTCTTCTCCTTTTATATCTCCACTCAATATATTAGGGTGTCAAGCTTGTAGAGCTTGAGACTTTTGATGGTGTCTGTAGACAACCATCATGACTGGGTGAAGTAGAATGTGTCTGCCTTTGTTATTAAGACTGGGAGAACTACTCAGTAGTAGGCTGACTTAGCTCCAAAAGAAATGGCCACCTCTGACATGAGGAACAGACACCATGTGCAGCCGCTCCTAACATGGAGTGCAAACGCTGCTCATCCTTTATCCCTGGATTAGGAGACCTTACAGGGTACTATCAGCCGGGCCAGCTGAGCCCAGGTTTTTTAGTGAGCTTGTTACTGCTCCCCCTCCTCCTATTTCATCCGGGCTTGGGACCGGCAAAGGCGGAGCTCCCTGTGTTTATTGATACCATTAAGTTAAATAGAGACCAATTGGGTTCATTCATACCATTGCGGTAGTATAGAAGACATCAAGCAAAATATTATTCTACCAACCTTTATATAAAATATACCAACTTATCGTTTGTATGGAAGAAAACTTAATGTAGTAGAACTTGGATAATTCGAAGGTCTTCAATTTGTATATTTATCTTGGTCTCTAGAATTTGGTTCCTTTTAATCAAAACGTCATTAATTCCAATTTTTGGATAATTGGAATTTTTTTTGGTGCCTTGGGCCTCGAATTATCCAGGTTCTACTGTATTTTTCATAATTATAAAATAATATATTTAAATATATAGGAAAAAATGAAATTTTATATAATTTAGTATTCAAAAGTTTTAAAGTTGTTGTTGTCGTGTCCAATGAAGAGCCTTAGATGTCCCCCATGCATCTTTATCATAGCAGCAGAAATGTCCTCCATCTTGGAAAATGGGTGCTGTTTCCACGTTAGTCACCTTGGAAACGAACCTGAATTTGGTCAAATATTCCAAGGGCCCAGGGGGGACCGCAGGGAGGTGTGGTCGGACTTCTCCCCCCACACATCATCTAGATCAAAAATATATTACATAAGTGAGGATGACATTCAGATAGCACAAGAAACTACAGGACATATGACAATTGTCCTGGTGTGGATCTAACACCTACCCACATATTCTCATGTCCAGAAATGGCCGCAGGCTTACAGAAAATTGACATGGACACAGAGCAGCAGCTTTACGCACCCAAGATAGTGGCATTGCAACTACTGTGATAGAGATTCAGGTGAACATCTGAGGCTCTTCATTGGACACGACAACAACAACAACAGAAAATTGACATGGATCCAGAGCAGCAGCTTTACACACCCAAGATAGAGGACATTATAACTATTGTGATAGAGATGTATAGAGATATCTGAGACTCTCATTGGACACGACTACAACAGAAAATGAACACGGACCCAGAGCAGCAGCTTTACACACCCAAGATAGAGGACATTGTAACTGCTGTGACATAGATTCATGGGGACATCTGAGACTATTCATTGGACACGAAAACAACAACAAGGATATATTATATATAATTTCATTCAACGCGCGAATATTGATTTTAGAATTTGTATATCAACAATTTTGTTCGGTTTATTCTCTAGATTTTGTTATATTTGTGTTTTGAGCCGAATGTGAAAATTTTGTCTTCTTGAGTATTTGCTCCTGTATTAACCTTAACTGTATTTATCCTTATTGTTATGTTGGAATAATTGGAACCATGACAGAATTATCTACTAATAATGGTGAAATTATGATTTTTTTATACTTTAGATTAATTAATAACTACTACGATATAAGTTTTATTATATGAATAGCTAATGCTAGATCGATAATAATCTAACAAATTATGATATTTCTATCGAAGTATTGTTTGTTAGATTTCAGAATAGAAAGGATACGTAGAATTCGAGGCTTTTTTCTACTGTTTAAAAATTCCCACAAAGTTGTATAAACTTCCCTCTAACGTCAAAATTTCCAATTTCACTTTTCTTAAAGAAAGAAAATAAGAAAAAAGTCAATTGATTGCTCTACTCGGGTCTTCCATTTTCATCTCCGTTTGAAATAAAATCCCGCGCTTTATTTCCCTTCTATTTCATCTGTTTTATACCGTTTTAACCCAAATTGAAAATATTTCTTTTAATCCCGTGCCCTTTTGGAGAATGTACTCAAGCTGCTGTGTGTATTGAGAAATTTGTATGAGTGTGTTTGCTATTTATTTCTCTAGAAGAATATATTGAAGCTTATAATGCTTATAATTATATTGTGTTTAGAGCATTATATGTATTGGGGAAGTAAATTCATAACTAATGAAGATATTAAGACGTTAATTTTCATCGTAGTAAGGACAGTAGAAGTTTGATTTAATTGTGAAAAACAAACATTCGTGTCTCAATGTCTTCATTCTTTATATATATATATGGTACGTTATTGCTTTGTATTGAGGTATATTTATGTCTTAAATATACTTAAGGAGGGACACCTCGTCCTTTAATTATGCATTAAGTCCATTGTGAGGTTTATTCTAAAAAATACGTCATTTTTCATTACAAACCTTTCATAGTAGTTTTTAAAAATAAATCTATAATATTTATGACTTTTTCTTTTAAAAAATAGACACTTCATCCAGTAAAGGTTTTTATTTTCTTAACGGTTGAACAAAAATCTTCTTTCTTCGTCAGGAGAAATAAATAAAAATAAAACATTTGGAGTTAAAATTTATGACTTTAATCAATCTTCTTGAATAAGCTATATGCTGATCATATTTACATAGCTTCAAAGCTCTAAGCATATTGTATCATATTCCACACACACACAAATTAATATATTTACACTAAAATATTGAGTGAATAATGACGAAATAACGGATCGGGTTATGTATCCCCACCAGCGAGTGCAAGTAACGCTCTGGCATATTTGTAAGTGCAAAGTCGAAATGCTTTTCACATGTGTAGACATGTGGTGCACTAACAGTAAAAGCAGTCGCCTACTTCTACCCACCATGATTACCATGGCCTGTACCACGTGTACTAGGGATAAGCAAAAATAAAAGGTTTATGTATGAAGTGAGATCTCTCACTCTCTGCCGTACGGCCACTCGGCATGCAAACTCCGTAGATGGTCAAAATTTTAATTCAAATCTCAGAAAAATTTAATAAGTAACTAAAGGCGATATTCTAAGTCAAATCGTTACTTTCTTCTACATGTATAAATCTGTAAAACACTTACAATATTAATGGCTACACATATTTATGTATCCAAAAAAAGTCAAAATATCAAGAAGCGAAAAGGTATATTTAAATTTTATTTGAAAATATAGTTCACATTTTATAAATTCTATAATGCACATACACATATAATAAATTAGAATTTAAAAAAGCTATTTTTATGGATAATAATAATATGCTAATGTTTTTCATTTAAAATTCATAGATACCTAGAAATTGTATATTTTAGAATTTAAAATAAGACATTAAAATATGTTTAAATTTGATTTGAATACCGAATTGAAATTATATAGTTGTGTATAATAATATAATTATTCTACGCTTTGATACTCATTTAAGCATAACATAATTTGCGTTTAGAAAAGTTATATTTAAATAAAAAATATATAGAGCATATATATTTTATTCTAAATAAAACATTTGACTGAAATAAACCATATTGATTAGGGTCATAATTTGGTGTGTGGTTGATGTTATTTAGCGATATAAATAGGTCCCCAGAATAATTACGTAGGTTTGTTATTTAGATACCGTATTAGGCTTCGAGCAGATTAATTTTTGCGGAAATCAAGAGGCTAATAATCCCTAGACATGAAAGCAAGTCTTGCCCAGTTCCCAATGGAGCCCAAAGAGCTCTGAGGGACAAACATACAGATATAGTAACTAATTACTGCCACTTCTTCGTCGCGTCTTCTGCTACCAAATCCTAGGTCGCCATCTTTCTTTAGTTCTACAATTAAACTATCGCATTTACCATTTGCAAAATAAACTTTAATCCAAAGTCACATGATCCTAATTCATTTTTTAAAATTGTGACGTATATATTATTTTAAAATGCATATATTTTCTTTTTTATATATAATTCTATAATATTTCACAATATGTTTTAGATATTTATTGTAAAACATTATATAGATTCCCTTCTATCAAAAACAGGCGGATTAGTAATTTTTAAAATATCAAAATATTGTTAGATAAAATTAGCGAGAGAATACACGAATAAAATTAATATATATACAACATATTTGTATGAATTTAATGAAATTTATCACATAATATGTGGAAAGGGTTATCATACAAATAATTAAGATAAATAAATTCGCTAAATGTATAGATTAGCAAAAAATATATATTTATTATGAATAATTTGTGTGTTGTTAAAGGTTGATAAGACAAAGGATCGATAAGAAAAAGGGTTGAAGGTGCAGTCGTGATAAAAAAAAATATATATAATTATTTACCATCAAGTAGCTTTTATTTCCAATTACTTGAGGAAATATTACACATTAGTTATTTTCACATTATATATAATTTATAAAGTTAATCCAATATTAGTGATTCAAAAAGATAGATATGTTAACTACGCATATTTACAACAAAACTGGAAGCTATTCTAAAAACGATGATAACAAAAATGGAATTATCAATGAATAAAAATAAAAGATATATTTTTAAAAATATAGAAATATTTGAGGTTTTAGATTATATAATATATATATATATTTATTATATATAAATAAAATTTACAAAATATTAATTTGAAAATAAATATATTTCCATTAGAATATAAAGATTCATTATCTTTTGATTAGATATCGATACAATTTCACAAGTAATCATTATTTTAAATATAAATTCATTGTCCTTCCTTCATTTTAAATGAAACTATAAACTTTGCTCTCTCTCCCTTATCTTGTAAAATAAAAATAAGAATGTGTTGAAAGAAAATGTCATTTACACAAATTCTGTAAAAAATTGCTGAAAAAGTTTCTGTACATAAAAAATTCAGTGGTACAAGCGTCCAAAAAAAGTGAACTAGTGGATTCTCTGAAGGGAGAAAGAAAAAGGAGGGTAAATCTATTTCACTTATTTTCTTATTTACTTCTTTATCCTCGAGAGATAGATTTTAAGATGGTGTAAACAAAATTAGTATTTTAAAATATGTCCCATATATTATACTTTATTATAATTGTATTATATAAATATATGTTCCTATATATCAATAATATTTAAAATTGCCTTAAATTTTCTTAAATAATGCTAGTTTTATATTCTCGTTTTTTTGAATATTTATTAAGAATATATTTTCAGCTGTATTTTTTTCTTTTATTATTATATAAAAAATATATTTTCATTTATTTTAACTAGTATTTCAACTCCTAATAAATAAATAAACAGCTTTAATTATACATTTTTGTAAAGTATTTTGTGAGTTATAAAACTATCTTAAAATACCTTTGAAACAAATTAGCAAATTATCACTTATCTATATATATAAAATTGAATGTCTGTCTGTCTGTGTGTGTGTGTGGGTGTGTACTCTATGGATTCAAAAACCATACATCCAATCGCCGTGAAATTTTGGGATATTATTAGGTGTATCCCCGGAAAGGTTTACGAAAAATAATTTCTTGAATATCTTTAATATCCTTAGAGTTATTTGCAGATTTGTAGCTTTAACTCGCAAACAGCGACACCTTGCGACGGAGATAGGCTTAGGTCTGCCCCCCACCCCGCCCCCCGTCCGGCCGGTCAGTCCAAGTTCCCACCGACCAATCAGAGGGATCAAGAGCCCCCCCCCCCACCCCCGTCCGGCCGCCGGCCAATCAGAGGGATCAAGAGGTCCTGGCGCGCGGGGGGCGGGTGACCTCCGGGAACTACGTCCATCTTCCATAAACGACCATGATTTTATTCAACTTATCGAGTATTTTTCAAGGGACCGGGAAAATATGTAGATAAAACGATGATTTTGTAATGTAGATAATTAGGAAAGACAAAATTCAGGATGACACGGCACACAGGGACCGGGAAAAAAGAATCACTTTATCGAGAGATTCACGACCATGATTTTATTCAACTTATCGAGTATTTTTCAAGGGACCGGGAAAATATGTTCACTAGATAGATAAAACGATGATTTTGTAATGTAGAAAATTATGAAAGACAAAATTCAGGATGACACGGCACACAGGGACCGGGAAAAAATGTTCACTTTATCGAGAGATTCAAATTTACGAGTTTCAAATTATCAAAATATATCTTTTTTCTATAAGTTTATAAAGAATTGTTTTAACAAATGTTCGTTAGACAAACCTTTACACGGGTAAAACCTCGGGCGAAGCCGGGTCCGTCCGCTAGTGAACAATAAATATTTATTAATATACGGAGGGTGTTTCCTTTCAAATGAAACGATTTTCGCGCGCTCGCGTTTTGCACGTGCAGGCATGCTGCACACGACACTGGTTCCAATAGATCTAGAATCTTCTGGAGAATTCATTTTCATCAGGTATCATGATTTTTGCAACATGGGGGGAGAGAGACTAACGCTCCAAGTCGAATAAACAATTCGGACCCTTTCCAAAGAAGGAAACAGTTATAGCGTCATAGTGAAAAAGCTAAAAGCAGAAGGACTAGATGTTGGCAAAGCTACAATATGTAGGGTAGTAAATGGCATCGGAAAGAAAAGGGAAGCTGAATCCAATGGGCAAAAATTTCAAGTCGATCGACCACGTCCGGTGCGGACCCCCGCCACGGTTTCCAAGGTAAAGCGGCTAGCAACTACTGAAAATCCACCATCTCAGCGCCAACTTTCCAGAATGTGTGGAACATCGCTAAAAACGATAAATAACATCATTCACAAAGATTTGGAACTGGATACCCGACGAAAAGGCAAGGTTCACAAGCTCACCCCTTTCCACATGAAAAACCGTGCAACGAATGCCCGGAAGCTCTACGAGGAACACCTGGCCGGTTCCAGATCGGAATATACTGCAACATTGGACGAAGCATGGATGTATGTGACGTATTGCAATGGAATCCGGAAGATCTGTTACATCAAAAGAGGCAATCAGGTCCCGGATAATTGGGTTCACCAATGCTCCGAAACTTTCCCTAAAGGTTTCATGGTTGTCGGGGTAATGACTGGCCGTGGAGTCCTTCCGCTCATAAAGGTTCCATCGAAGGTGAAGGTGAACTCAGAATTCTATATAGAATGCGTTCTGAAACCTGTCATCGAACAACTGAAGGACCTTTACCCAGGGGAAATGGACAAAGTGTTCCTTCATCACGACAAAGCCTCTTCCCATACCTCCAACAAAACCCAACAGTTCCTACAAGAAATGAAGGACACCCTAGGCCTAAATTTTATCAGGAACTCGGACATTCCAGTGAAGTCTCCCGACGCCAGCCCACTGGATTTTTACGGGTTCGGTATGTTGAAACAACGGCTCTTCAACCGACGTCCCAAAACTGAGGCCGGACTTTGGAAAGCCGCACAAGAGGAGTGGTCGAATGTTTCGCTCTCCAAAGTCAAGGAAGTGTTCGCAGCTTGGAAAGTCCGATGCAGGGAGATAGCCAAGAAGAAGGGGAAGCACATAGAACACATGAAAAAAATTCACGTTCGAAAAATAAAGTTCTAACGGACGTTTGAAATCGTTTCATTTGAAAGGAAACACCCTCTGTACTAGCCATTCCAGCTAGTAAGCGATATAAATTTCAGGAAACAGTTTGAATTTCAATTATATTTCTCTTTTCAAAGTGTCAAAGGAGCTTTAACTCTAAACTATATATTTCAATTTTTAAAGTTTAATGTAATAAAATATTTATTAAATTATACATATATAAAGAAATAATAATAACTATGTAATTATTTTAAATTATTGTACGATTAATTGAATATTTTTCCATCTTCAACATGTACTTATTTTAAACAAAGACCACAAAAATTCACAGAAATTTCCCATCCTATCCAAACCTATACAATATATTTATATGTGAGAACTCTACAAACAAACTATATGGTGAAATGTATGGAGATTTGTACGTTAGGCCTAATGGCTCACATTTTCCTTTCGAGTCAATTTATACAAAACAAAGAAGAATGCATGACGCAACTGCAGTTTATACATTTGAAAAATCTACATTTCAAAATATCTATTTTCTAAATTAAATAAGAATATGTATTTTAATTATTATTTTGTTTTTATCGTTCACAATAATCTAACAAATTATATAAATTAGAATCATATGCATTTCATCACTGTTTTTGTTTCACAGATTTGATATTTAAAATATTCCATGTTTCCTAATAATAATTAAGTTGAATATTAAATTTTCTCTCACCAACGTAATTTTTTAAATTATTTTCCCAGTTACACATTAATTATAAAATCGAATATAGGTATATATGATATATGAATAACTGAATAAATGACAAGCTAATATTTGAATATGTGATAGAGGTTTTTAATTAGACAATTTTAATTTATATTTCGACATTTTTCATTTTAATTTAGACATTTTTCATTTTAATTTAGACATTTTTCATTTTAATTTAGACATTTAAAATTTTAATTTAGACATTTTTCATTTTAATTTCATTTTAATAGAAAAGTCCATGTGTCTAAATTAAAATGAAAATTGTCTAAATATAAATTAAAATTGTCTAATTAAAAGTTAGAAACCTATATATCAATAAATACTCTGTGAAATGTACTCTGTATACTGATATATATCATCATATGTATAACCACTGGACTGGCTGGTTAGAAATGCTGAAACATATGGATAATTTGGAATGTAAATACATACTCATATATTATTATATGATTGAGGTTGCCTAATTGTACAAGATACTACAGAATATATGAGTTTGAGGCCTAATTCAACTTTAATAAAAATACATTTTATAAATATACAAGAAAGATGGTGCTCTGTCTTCTGAAAAGCATATGTGCTCCTGGTCAGGATATGCCTACTTTGTTTTTAATACAAGATGTAGTTCTTGTAAAAACACAGAATATCTTCAAGTCCTAGAATATCAAAATTATGGCTATATACCTACAGACATCATATACAATGTGGAATTGTACTAACGCAGCAAATTTATTTAAGAAATATAAACCTATCTATCAACAGTAGAGATCGTTCTTCTGCTAAATGAAGAGGTAATTTTGGCTATGATTTACATTTGATATGCTAAAGATGTTTGGAGGATTGGATCTAGTTAATAATTCACAGTGTAGGGTATTAGAAAGTGTGCCATAAAATTTAAATAGATATTTGTAGTAAATCAGTTTTCTTAATCGGCTAATCCCCTAATAGAATGTTCAAAACTATAAGTCTGAGGGATAAGTGTCTTATGCGAAAAAAATTTATTTCAAGCTTTCGGGCACAACCGCCCTTCGACAGGAAAAAATTAATATACTAAAGTTTCCGGATCTGATCTATATATATACATATAACGGAGCAGAAAATAAAACAATTATGCAAAAACGGATTTACATAGTGAAGAAAATAATAATAAACTGAAATTTAATATTGTATATAGAGAATTTGAATGTCTAATATGTACTGATATGGAATAGGACACAGACTATGGCATCTTTGGAAACACAGAACAGAATAAACACTGAATTCGTGGTCTCAGAGTTCATGGTACAGTTGGAGGCTTGGTGGCTGCAGGAAATATTGCATTGTAAATTTCAGGTAAATCAATTTTTCTATTGAGGCTGTGGAATTTGCTTGACAGGAGGGATTCAATGATAAGTCTTTGATGTTTGCTGGAAATATTGGAATAATGGATTTTAGGGGATGCAATGTTAAAGGAATGGCCAGTTTTGTTTATGTGCTGCACTATTAAGGATCTATGGTCTAGGTTATCGATATTTCTTTTGTGTTCGTGAATTCTGATGTTGACCTGTCTTCCGGTTTCACCTACGTAGATCTTTGGGCAGTTCGAACATTCTATGGAGTATATAACGTTCCGCGACGAGCTGGGAGGTTCATTATGTTTCATTATCTGGTTTCGGAGAAGGGATCCTGAGGTAGGTGCGCAGTTGAAGTAGGTTTTGATTCCGAATTTTAATAAAAATCTTGCTATTGTGGAGGATAACGGTGAATATGGCATATTGCAAATTGATCTGTATATTGGAGGCTGTGTTTCCCTAGGTGAGACATAAAAGTGACGTAATATGAAGGACATCGGGTATGCGCAGTTTTTGAGGTTAGCTATTATGTTTTGTGTTTCAAGGTTTCTTGTTGGGAGTTTGTTGAAAATAAAAGATAACATAAATCGTTCTTAACGCCAGACCTGCAGTTCTGTATCTTTCCAGTTGGTCTCGAGGACCATGCCATCACCATCTCTTCAGTGGCCTAGCATGCGATCTACGTTTTCTTCGTAGAGCAGTAGGTGTCTTGAGTTCTGGAATTCCTTGACACAGTGAAATCTAGAGTCCTCAACCGCTCCAATTGTTGCTAAGAATCCCTTAAAATATCCGTGATTCGTTGTAAACTGGGTATTATAAAAGTTTAATAGTGGTTTTATACTCGATTTATTTTTGCTTATTCCTAGTACACGTGGCACAGTCCATGATAATCATGGTGAGTAAAGTAGGCGACTGCTTTTATTGTAAGTGCATCACATGTCTACACATGTGAAAAGCAGTTCGACTTTGCACTTACAAATGTGCCAAATCTCCGTTTGGTTATACTTGCACTCTCTGGTGGAGTTGGAATTTTGTAAGAATCGGTGGCCATTGGAGCATTTTTTTTTATATTGTCGCAAAGTATGTATTATTTTATTAACAGAGCATCATTTTTATACTTTGATACTCTGTAAACTTCCCTCTTTGCTTATCTTTTGTTTATCATTCTTAGTTTGTTCTTGCCTGAAATAAATTGCAGTCTCATCCCGAATTTGGTCTTCCCTAATTTTCCACGGAGCAATATATTGAATAATTGTATACCAAGGTTATAAGGTATGTATGGTAACATGGCGTCATGTGGCAGGTCCGGTACTGAATGATACCCCAGCTTCCCCACGCCTTACGGTAAGAGAATCCTTAATCCCAGGGGTACATACACTTCCATCAGCCGGACTTAGCGATGTTGTTGACCCTGGCTTATCTCTTGTACGCACATGTGCCCCACTTCTTTGTTCCCTTACTTCTTTCCTATATATACACTCTGGCTACACTATACTGATATCTGAATTACCTTATTAGAACGCACATTTCAGTTTGATTCTTTTATCAGAATCGTTGAAGTCTCACACACACATTTTAGAATATCATGAATATATCAAGAAATTCTGTGTCAGGCAAGAGATCGAGAGAGAGAGATTGAAACTACTTTATTTCAAAGTCCATGTAAGATTATATAAGGTTAAATATAAGATAATAATAAAAGAGAGAGAGGTTGATATTCATGTACTATAATAAAACTTCTATTTTTTATGTAACAAATGAATGTGCATTTTCTCTCACTTTACAACGCAAAGAGATCAGAATAATATATTATAAATGGAGAATTACCCTCTATATTACTTATGAATGCTCTCATCCCAGAAATCTTATTGGATTAAGATGATCCTTCAGAAGATGAAACTATTTTTAAAAGATTCTTTCATAGTTCTTCCTTGTACAAGATAATTGCATTAAATTCTCTGAATTATTTAAGTTTTAACAAATTTGATCGTGGACCAAAAAAGAGCACGCGTTAAAAATTGTGGATATTTTAAGCCTTAAAAACCATATTCTCACATTGTTTTCTATAACTATACTTACGTTATAACAATATAGACCATGTATACAAATATATATAATGTAATGTTCCTTCGATTAAATATATAAATATGCTTTACCAAATTAAGAAACAAATTTTAATTATAAATCTTTCTAATGTTATATATATACTTTTGAATATAATCATAACAACAGCAACAATTGTAGTGCTGCCAAATCCAAACATTCAAAAATAAATTAATTAAACAGAGTATATTATAATATTATAATAATGTATATTACATATAATATACATTATACACAAAATACAATAGACACAATATGAAATACACAATATGCCATATACCATTTATACAATATACACAATATATACAATATACTTGTATCCGATTTTTCTTTTTGTTATCAACGGGTAATCGGCGAATTTCTTTTATCTAAATTTTCTAAACAAGGAATATGCATTCGTTTCTGTATAAAAAATAAAATGACAGTTACAGAAACGTTGCTATAAGGTTAAAGGTCGAAATAGCTGCCAGGTTTTGCCTGGTACCAATCTTTTTTCATCCTGGCTGAACCATTAGAGTTTCCACATCCTTTGGTATATGAATAAGCAATTAAAATATCTTAACTCTAATGTTCACACTAGTAATTTTTATTTTTAATATAACTTAAAACTGAAAATAATTAAAATCACAAACAAAAATCACATATCAATAAACCTTTAATTTTTCTTTTTTTATATAGTTTTGATATGCATTAGCATGGTTCTGTATTTATCTCTTTTTCTACTGAAATTCTTTTCTCCTCTTCTTATTTTTTGTTCACTATGTTCCGCATATATGACAGGTAACTGCTAAAGCTTTGTGTGAACTTTATTATAGATGTTAATTGTTATTGAAGAAAATACTTTGAAATATATCAAATAAATTTTATTCTTTATAATTTTTGTTATAACCTCTGTAGCAATTTTGTTGTTTATTCCTCAAGTCGTTTAAACCATCTCCAGTAGGTTTTATTGTCTCGGTTTTTCTATCATAGTACTTGGTTTTCTCTCTCTTCTCTGTAGCAATACAATGGAAACACAATAATGTCCCAACTGATTAGTAGTGTGAAGTATTACTGGAATATTTTGTTTGAACTACACTGTGTCTAGAAACATGGGAACGTTTTAGCTATGAATATTATTCTTCTTTCTTATCTCCACTCAATCATATTAGGGAGATTTGACAACCATCATGATTGGGTGAAGTAGGATGCGTCCTGCCTTTGTCATTAAGACTGAGAGCACTACTCAGTGGCAGGCCGACTTAGCTCCAAAATAAATGGCTGCCTCTGACATGAGGAACAGACGCCATAAGTAGCCGCTCCTAACATGGAGTACAAACGCTTCTCATCCTGTATCCTTGGATAAGGAGCCCTTACAGGGTACTATCAGCCGGTCCAGCTGAACCCAGTTCTTTTTAGTGTGCTTGTTACTGCTCCCCCTCCTCCATTTTCATATGGGTTTGGGACCAGCAAAGGCGGAGTTGTTATGAATACTATTCTTTCTAGACACATAAATTTGTTCCGTTTCTCTCTATATTGAATAACCTATGTAAAAAAATATAAACCATACTGCAGAGAGCCAACAGCCCTAAACACGTTCGCGGATGGCTTTTCTTGATTTATCAAGAAAATGGCTTGACTAAATATGAAGAAACAAGCTATATCAATGTTTAATTGATTTCTGTTCCACTAGATGGTGCTCTTCCATCTATAAAGCTCAAGTGCTCGTAGTCAGAATATGCCTTTCTTTGATTTCAATAACCTATGTATGGGGGTAGAAGACCTTTTATTGAACTAGAGTAAGTCTTCCCTTTGGAATGGTACTGTTCTGAGATCAAGGTTTTCTATGGTATTAATATCATATCGTGTGGTCAATACAGATCAAGTTGTTCAAGTAATATGTTCAAAAGTTACAAGTAAATACTTGCTGTGGATTTGTATATCATTGTAAATATGATTTGTTGATATATTGGTAAATATCTTTATTATTATTATTATTATCTCTAGTACACGTGGTACAGGCCATGATAATCATGGTGGGTAGAAGTTTGTGACTTCTTTTACTGCACCACATGTCTATATGTGAAAAGCAGTTCGAATTCTGCACTTACAAATGTTCCAGAGCCCCGTACGATAAATATCTGTAGAGATGGAATGATGATTTTAAAAAATTGAGATTTTTAAGAGAGAGATTGAGATTGATATTGCTCTATAATATCGGTAATTTAAAGTTATATATATCATAAAAAAGGAGATTCCTGCTTGATTTTTGAATATTTTGAGGATTATGCTATGGTAATGCAGTCGTGGCTAAAAATATTGAAAGTATAATAATATAAAATAGTTTTGATCAGTAATTGCTTTAATTAAGTTTAAGGAATATATAAAAAAACATAATTTGATAAAAGTACTGCCTGGCTTAAGGCACAAGAATAAAAGAAATGAAAAACTTATTTACATAATGTACAAAAGGTTTGAGTCGGCCATCGGGAAACAACAACAATGGGTTTTTATAGGGGAAGCGCGACCTCTGGCGGTCGATTTAACAGAGTATTTGTATCTATGTGAAATATAATTTTAAATAAAATAATAATATAATATAACATATATATACAATATAGCGGGGAGATTGGTATATTTACCAATAGATTGATGTAGCTTTACAAAATAATATTTGTAATCCATTTCTGTTTCAATAGAAGTGTAGCAGGTATAGGCTTGGAAGTTTTACACGCGGGGTTGAGCTATTAGAGCTTAAAGAGCCATCCAACTTTGTGGCAATTTATTTTCATTTCCTTATGAGATATTGTGGGCGTTTGTCGGGGGTAAAGTAGTTTAGCAAATAAATTTGGTCCCACTGGCTATATTTATAGAATGAGGGATAAAACTCAGTTTTGTAAACATAACCTTTAATATCTTCCCTCACACAAATATACATGTGACAAAAATAATAAAAAATCCCATGTGCTCGTGGTTATGCCTTATTTGATTTTAATACAAATATATATATATATATATACAGTATTCCTCACTTTAGCAGACATCCCGCTAGTGTACACCTCTCTACAAAGGACCGTTTTCATTTGCAAAATTACCATTTTTACTATTTAGCAACTCTCCGGTAAGAGGACACCTCTTCCTACAGGACACTTTGGCTCTGCAATTAGGTGTCCTTTACAGGGAGGTTCTAGTCAATATTGTAACATAGAAAATCAGGAAAGACAAACTTCAGGATGACACAGCAATTTATTTAAGGTACAAATCAACATTTATAAGATATAAGTTAAGCAATGAGGGAAGTTTCCAGAGAGAGAGTATCAAAATATAAATAATAGAAATATCAAAAATTTAATAATCTGTATATAAAATATAATAAATACTTTGCTATAATATATATATTTGTTTTCAAAATAGAGCAATCCATATTTAATTTATTAGATAATAAAAAGGCATATATTGGATTTAATAAAATATTTATTTCGCCAATATTTCGGCTGGCTGAACGCCAACTTTTATCGAGGCATTACAGGCAAAATAAATATTTTATTAAATCCAATATATACATATATATCTGCCATGATCGAATGGAAGAATACAACCAATTAATATGATAAATGATTTATATATATTCAAATATTAAGATAGATTTTGCATATTGCTTGATGTTGAAAAATATATACATATACATATTTACATATGTTTTATTCAGTTAGTTTGGAATAATAGTTTGGAATTTTGATAACAGATGGCGCGCTAATGTATCATAATAGTACTTAGTAACTTAGAAACATAGTTAAAAAGATAAACTTTTTTTCTTACGGTTAGCGCCTATTTACTTGTGATCTTACACACATACTCTTTGGAAACAATTATTTAATTAAACTTAAAATATATATATACAACAGCCCTTCTGAAATACAGTAGAATCACAAAGGTACAGTTTCCATTGCTGTAAATACAGTATGAAAAGGTAAATGCTGTTCTGAATGGTTTCGTTTCTTGTATGTAGATTGCACTTTCTAAAAGCCATCGAATTTATATTGTTGCACCAGGTTGCGGCTTGGCAGACTCTTCAGCCTTGATTCTCTCCTGTGACTGGGTCTTGCATCTTACCAGAGCGTGTTTCAACCATCCTACAAATTTATATAAGGGAATAATGAGATAAGTCTACTTTAAGTAGCCTCCAGAATACTTTATTTATTTTCTCACATCAAAGAGAGCAGTGAAGTCACGTGTACCTAAATACAAATGATGATAAACTAAATAATCTGTTTTAAATAAATATCATAGAATATTTTATATAAAAATAAATAAATATATATAATTTAAATTTCAAATATATTAAAAATAATATAAGAAATACGCCATTAATCATGATGTAACAATATACACATTTTCTTCTGATAAATAAAACAATTCACTTTTATAAAAATAGTACAAACGGGAAATTTTACTGAAATCAGCTGGATACATTTAAAAAAAAAAAGACTTCTGATCGTGCAACTAAAAGTTACTGATGACATGCGCCATCTATCGGAATAAATATTAACTATTGGTTGATTTTTTAATTATTACTGAATTAGCCAAATTTAGTCAATTTAGTTGTACAATCAGGAGATACCTTTTTCTCAATTTCATTTTTCATTTAAAATTTTTTAAGATCATTTTTATCTATAATATTTTATAATACTGAAGACACCTGTTAACTTTTAAGAAATGTAATAGTAATGCTCTTGTTGACTTGTTGTTTTCACATGTGTAGACATGTGGTACACTTACAGTAAAAGCTGTCGCTAACTACCCACCATTATTATCATGGCCTGTACTACGTGTACTAGGGATAAGCAAAAAATATTTTTAGAGAGAAAAATACAAGAGAGAGAACAAAAAAAAAAAAAAAAACTTAGTAACATAGAACTTAGTAACTTAGAAACATAGTTTAAAAAGATAAACTTTTTCTTACGGATAACACCTATTTATTTTTGTGATCTCACACATGTACTCTGTGGGAGTGTTTTTAAGAGTACGTCGTTGATTTGCTATTCCCAAATTCCAAGGATACAGACAATCGATTCAATAGAGGAAGGAGCTCTATGTGGCGGAAGCCCTTGTTTAACAAATGTTTCGTCTCTGGGGAGAGAGAAGCTTGTCTTGTAGCAATTTCTCTCCATTTCTCCTCCCTTGTCTATCACCTTTTACTCTGTAGTGTTCTGATATATTAGCTACCACTTACACTATCTGGTTTATTTACTTGGAATCTACCTATCTACACTATAATATATACCATGATAAGACACAATTTGGATTATAGATTATAAACACAAGGTAATAAGACCAAATCCAAATAAATAAATAGTGTGTGACGTTTCGGTAACAGCGCTGTTACCATCTTCATACAAAAGTACTGAATAAGAAATTTTACCACAGCATGCTTTAGATAGTTACTGTTATCAAGTTTGTGAATATCTGTTATCTTATTTACACACTTGATAACAGTAACTATTTAAAACATGCTATGGTAAAAATTTCTCATTCAGTACTTTTGTCTGAAGATGGTAACAACGCTGTTACTGAAACATCACACACTATTTATTTATTTGGATTTGGTCTTATTACCTTGTGTTTATAATATATAACACTTTATATAATAAAATTGCATATATATTGGGAATTGAATAAAAATATTTATGATACATTAGCACGCCATCTGTTATCAAAATTCGAAACTAT
This sequence comes from Cordylochernes scorpioides, assembly GCA_030710605.1. Classification (NCBI taxonomy): domain Eukaryota; kingdom Metazoa; phylum Arthropoda; class Arachnida; order Pseudoscorpiones; family Chernetidae; genus Cordylochernes; species Cordylochernes scorpioides. Next base: position 59,639,226 of record CP092881.1, on the reverse strand, counting down.
TATAGACGCGTATGATTCTTTTTATAAATTAAACAATTTCTACTGTCCTTACTGTAATGGAATTTAATTTAATTTTTCCATTGCAGTAAGAACAGTATATATTGTTTAATTTATAAAAAGAATCATACGCGTCTATAATAGTTTCGAATTTTAAAAATATTTATATGTCAATATATTTTGGTTGGCTGAACGCCAACATTTGTCTAGACATTGCATATTTATTTTGTATAATGAATGACACTTTATAAAATGTGTAACAATCATCTTTTGCCAATGTGTTTATTTTTTACATATAGTATAAAATCGTTTTGAAAATAGAGCAATCCATTAATAAATCCTTAATTAAAAAGACATATATTGGATCAAAATATATTTTTTTTACCAATAATTCAGTTGGCTGAAAGCCAGCAACAATGAGTGTCAACAACAAACTCAGCGCCACATAACGTCAACAGAATTAAGTTTTAAGAATATTATTCAGCCAACTGAAATATTGGTAGAATAAATGATGTTTTGATCCAATACATGCCTTTTTAATTAAATGTTATAAAATATTATCTCTATATACCTTACTGTAATGATAAAATTTATTGAATGAAAAGGCTTGATTAATCAATGGGGAACCCTTCTCAGTGGCTTCACCAGATTAATCTCCACACACCGCTCTACTATTGTATTAGATGCTTTATATTTCAACTATACAATTGTGGAACACCACATGGAAACAACCAATGTAATACATAGCTACAATTAGATTCATTGTTCACTTACCAAAGATATCACTTATTTACTCTTTTCATTATTTTTCAGGGGAGGTCGGTGGAAGGATGGTCTAAACCATTGGTTTTCGCTCGATACGACCCAGGTTGGATTCCTGCATTGGGCACTATTTTCTGATTTAAAAAAAAATGCTCCAATGGCCCTGATTCTTGCAAAAGTCCGACCCCACCAGCGAGTGCAAGTAACCAAACTCTGGCACATTTGTAAGTGCAAAGTCGAACTGCTTTTCACATGTGTAGACATGTGGTACACTTACAGTAGAAGCATTCAAACTACCCACAATGATTATTATGGCCTGTACCACGTGTACTAGGGATAAGCAAAAGGAAAATTATTTTTTAGAGAGAAAATAAGTTTTTCAATTACCTAAAAACTGATAAATACATACAACATATTCATTACATGCAATAAAACTTATCGATAAATATAAAATAATAAAATAAAACTAATTTTGAAAGTATAATTGTTTATTGATTTGGTTTACCAATATTCTCTTCAACATTTCCCTTTAATGACTTTCTGTGGTTGGAAAAAAATACATTTGACAGTTGTGTGGCGATTATGTTGAAATAGTTGGAATTTCCCCCAAGAGATGGCGCTATTTTCTCAAACGTTTATTTTAACGACAGTCATAAATATGGAAGTATTTCTAATTGCTTAATTGAAAAGTCATTAAATTATTCGAGGTTTGTGGTATTAATGCCAACATTTGATATAATTAGAAGTTTCGTGGGGCTTCCAAGCTTCTCTTAGTTATCTCATTGGAAATTAGGAATGCTGTTCAAGATTAATTATGCTATTTAATTAGGTCGTTGAAGTTATTTTAGTTGATTTATAAATCCCGACTCAAGTATAAATTGAGCTATTTGATCTGTGTTTCTTGATTACATACCTAATTCCATGTGCCCCATGAGATTTGACATCTTAGACATGATGTCCCCAAGACGTAAACGTTTTCCACCAGGTTTTTAATGCATTTTAGCGGAAATATAGAAATGATTGCATTCAAAAGGTGTCAAAGAATAATATATAATTTGACTCAATCTAACCTCTTATCGTTTATAATGATAATTCCCATCCCTGGACACTTTTATTTTTCCGTTTATCACTATTCATCACAATTCATCCTATCATACTTCATCCTTAAGGTTAGAAATAATCGCTATTTCTCCTTAAAATAAATTTCGATTTTTCGTTTAAAAGAAACATTCGCGATATAATTGCAATTTTAGTTTTACAATCATAAGCCGCATTATATTGTATTATAATTTAATTCTGTATGTTAAATCTCTAAGACCTATATAAATATGGTCTTATTTTATCACCATTCGGTCTTACACTCGATAAAGGACTTCTTGGATTTAATGTTTAATTATTCTATGTACCAAGGCCTGGTATTATATTTATATATTAAAAATAAAACAGGTATATCTTGACCAGGCTCACATGAGCATTTCTAAATGGCAGAGCGCCATATATATATATCATAAAAATAAAGGAAGCATATCCTGACCACGAGCACATGTGCTTTTTAAACGGCAGAGCGCCATATAGTGGAGCAAAAATAAACTAAACGTTTATTTAAAATTTGCTCCGTGATATTTGGCCAACCCAATTTGGCCTTGGCGTATCAATTTATCTTTTCTCTCCAAATATTATTTAATCAAGATGGTCAACATAGTTTTGGGAGATTGGTTTCATCTGGACAGAGCACCCAACAATAGCCTCCAGGTCCGACACATGTCCAATGGCCACACGTTCCTTCGTGCATACGTCATGGTTAGAGAATCATTTATTGTACATCACAAACATTGGTGTCCGATGATGACTTTAACATATATTCAGAGAGAGATCAAATATCCATTCGTCGGAGCTCAGAAAGTTCGCTCTGTCCAGATGAAACCAATCTCCCAAAACCTTGTTGACCTTCTTGATTAAATACGTTTTGGAAAGAAAAGATAAATTGATACGTCCGTGTGCAATTTGTTCACAAAATATCAAATGAAGCTCGATGTTGTTCTATTATATATGTATATTATATAATATAAAAACTCAAATATTTCTATATTTAAAAAATATATATATATTTTATTTTATTCATTGATAGTTTTACTTTCGTGTTCATCGTTTTTAGAAAGACTTTCAGTTTTGTTGTAAATATGCGTAGTTAACATATATATCCTTTTAAATCACTACTATAGGATTAACATTATAAATTCTATATAATGTGAAAATAACTAATGTGTAATATTTCCTCAATTAATTAAAAATAAAAGCTACTTGACGGTAAATAATTATCTTTTTTTTTATTCACTTCCACCGACCCCCTTATAGTATTCTTAATACTCTTAAAGGAAAGAGTGTACCTTAATGAAAAATAGTATTATTACAGAAATATAGACAGATGATTCCAGTAGACAATTGGTAGACTCCAAACGAAGAGCTTTCTAAAACAGACGACTTAGAATCCAGAGAGCTGTTTGCCAAAAGATATTTCTAGATATTCTATCGCTTTTATTGGCTCCCGGGCCACATTGTCCAGCCAATAGCAAGCCAGCAATTAAAGCGACTCAGTTAATTTTGGGCAGACGAACTAATAGCCTCCTTCAACTTCGCCTGATTAAATCTGGCACAATTGGATTGGTCTGGTCAAAAACTATTTAAAAACATACGACACTTATATTAATTTCACAGAGCACGCGGGTAATTGAAATCTATTAATGGAATTTTAATCTAAATATGGCGAATTGAAATATAGGAATGTTTATATATCTTGTATTTATTGGCAGAATGTATTTTTAAAATTTGATATAGCAAATTATTATATATATATAATATAGTTTTTCTAATTGTAGAATATATTCATATTTAAAAACATTTATCAACCTTGACATATATAGTAAAGATTGAGATTGTTACCGAAACGTCATACACTATTTATTTATCTGTATTTGGTCTTATTACCTTGTGTGTGTGAAGGTTTTTTCCATTCATCCACCTTTTAACTCTTTGATGTTAAACCTTTGGCAAATTAGTGTGGACATTAGATCATGTATATCTCTCCAACACTAAATTATACTAAAATTGAATTTTATAAATTGTCTCAGACCATGTTTCTATGTATTTGTATTGTATCCAAACTGTGCCATCTCAAACAACAGCGCCACTAAGGAAAAACAAGGGTTGTAAACCATCATTATAAATTGATAAATTCTAATAATCTACACGCATGACGCTAACTCATCTCATTGCCTTCAGTCCAATACATCGTGTCCTTCAAATACCCAATTTAACTTTAGTTCACAGAAAACATTCAAGCAACAATTAAAGAACATAACCCCGTAACACTAAGATATAAAATTAATAATAAAAGAGAGAGTTTAAACAACGATTAGTGTGGTTAAAAAGGAAAAAAAAATTGAAAAAGAGGTCCAGTGTGGCCGAATTGAAAGAGAAATAATCACAGAATAAAATATCTCATCATCATTTAGTAGAGAGGCCATTCCTTCCTTCCAATACAGTTAATGAAATCCCCCACTAAATGTAATTATTAGAGGTTTGCTCTTTTATAGAAAACTGGGGGGAAAAAATAAGCCGCCGTTTTTATTTTTCGACTCAAATTAAATTTTGTTATATTAAAACTGAAATAATTTAAGAATAATTAAATTTTATTTTTGTTTTTTCTCTCGTAGAATCATTGGTATCTCTTTTATTAGGTTTTGTTGTACTTAACGTTTAGATGGATTCAAACCGATTGCCTAGATCTTTTTTTTTTTTATTATTATAGCCTTTTTTTTTATTTCTAAAATATAATTTTTAATCAAATATGTTATTCCGATATTAATTAAATATTTTATATATGATATATATATTTAATTAAAAAGGCATATATTGGATCAAAATATCATTTATATGATTTATCATTTATATCATTCATATGATCCAATTAAGCCTTTTTAATTAAAGTTTTATTTATGGATTGCTCTATTTTCTCTATGTTCTAGCCATAGATACGGCCCAGTCACTTTACCAGCTAAATACTTCTTTGGTAGATTGTGAGGATTCCGTTGGATCCCGTGTGGATCTCATGGAATAAAGTCCGCCCTAGACTGACGAGGGCCATTAGCCCGAAACCATGGTCTCTAGGTGGACGCTTTTCAGTTTGTCAAAGTTGGTGTTGTGACTTTGTCAATAGATGGCGTCAGGTCTTGACGTTTATTTTGACGGGAGAAGCGCCCATTGCTTCTATGGATTTATTTCCTCCAGGCAAATTTTCCATCTATATATATATATACTCGTATGTTATAAAAAAAAATTTCTGCTGATTTTGGAATATTTTGAAATATACAGAATTATTAGCTGTTGCTTGATTTTGGTATCCATCAGTATTTTACGATATTGTTCTGCAGTTGTGGCAATAATTAAATAATATTAATATAAAATAGTTATCAGAAATAGCTTTAATTGAGCTAAAAGAATATATATATAAACATAATTTGATAAAAGTACTGCCTGTCTTAAGGCGTAAGAAAAAAAAAATGAAAAACTTATTTACATAATGCACAAAAGGTTTGAGCCGGCCATCGGGAAACAACAACAATGAGTTTTTATAGGGGAAGCATGACCTCTGGCGGTCGATTTAACAGAGTATTTGAATCTATGAAATATTATTTTGAATAAAATAATATTTTAATATAACATATATATACCCTGATTAGCACAATTTGGATTATATATTATAGATACAATAAAATAAACCTAACCCAAACAATTTAATAGTGTGTGATGTTTCGGCAACAGCATTGTCACCATCATCAGACAAAAGAATAAATCCTAATTTCTTTATCTGATGATGGTAACAATGCTGTTGACGAAACGTCGCTCACTATTAAATTATTAGATTAGGTCTTATTTTCTTGTATCTATAATATGTCGCGGAGATAAATAAATGTAAGGGCAAATTTGGGAATAATTAATTCATCATAAAGAGTATTTACCTTTTAGTTCTCCAATAAAATTATATACAAGAGGTATTTATAGGAAAAAAGAGTCAGATAATAATACAACTTATCGCATGGTAAAGATAATAATAATGAGCGTCGTCAGCCACCGTCCCGTTTTCCTTATTTGCAGATAAGATTCCGAGAAATCCTCACACCTCTGGTCCCCCCGGAGTCCAGGGATGATTGACAGGCGTCCCATGGAACTTCTTGTGACCGGAGATGCAGAGCTACTTGACTATATATACACAGTCTAGCCATAAATTCTGTTACAAACAATTTTATAAATTAAATGATTAAGAACAAAAACTAATGGAATATATAAATACATATTTTATTAGCCAATAGGACATAGATTTTAAATATATACAAGCATTCAAAATGTTCTCCCTTATTTTTGACACAAGATCTCAAACGTTCGGGCCACTGATCTATGGTGGCACGCACCTTTTCTAAGGGTATTTCTTTCATTGCTCTCACCAATGCTGATTTCAATTTATCCAAATTATGATATCTTTTATAGCACACCTTCTCCTCTAAATATGCCCACAAACTGTAATCAAGGGGGTTTAAATCAGGGCTTCCAGAGGGCCATTCATTGGCCTTTATGAACTCCGGAACATTCGGCTCCAACCATTGTTGAGTTGACTTAGCTTTGTGAGCAGGAGCTGAATCTTGTTGAAATATCCAATGTTCTCCATTAAACATTTTTGTGTTCAGAGGCTTTACTATTTGTTACAAGATGTCTTATTTATAGTTTTTAGCTGTATTTTTTACCCCTTTGGCACAGAAGTGGAGATTTGTTACACCTTGGTAGCTAACTCCTCACCAAACCATGACAGAAGAAGGATGGTGACTTTTTCAAGTCTTCTTACTTTCAAAGAAGCTTCTAGAGAGCTACGAGCATATATTCTATCATTCTGACGATTAATCTTTTCCTCGACAGTGAAATTTCTCGTCTGTAATAAGGATTCTCTCATGCCACCGACCATCATGCTGCGCCAACAACATTTTTGATCTAACCCTTCTAATATCTCTAAGAGCAGGGGTTATCGAATGACCTGTGCGTCGTTTGAAAGCTCTCAGTCCAAGGTCTTCGTTGATTATCCTTGAAACTATCTTGGAGCTAAATTTATCTGCTTTGCTAAGATCTTTTGTTTGTAGTGTGTATTTCGACGAATTCTTTCGCGAATGGCTTTTATAGCTGCTTGCGTTCGTTGCATGCAAGGTCGACCGGATCTTTCAAGGTCATCAATAGTACAAGCCTTGTTGAACCTTTCAATGATTCGATAAACAAATTGACGCAAAATATTCAAATTTTGTAAAAGTTTAAAAAGGGTGAAAGATTTTGGCCTACCTTGTGTAAGGCTATTACAACTATAAGGTTTTCTTTAATACCCAAACCCATTATCAAAAAACAAATATATTTCGATTTTTTTTCTGAGCACGTGTGCACGAGATATTCAAATAACAACAACTGTATTTTGAATACTTAACGCGGTCAAATTAATTTTTTATCACTGATTTGGTTTTGTAACAATAATTATGGCTAGACTAAGTATATATAAACCCATAAAGTTAATTCACTAACAGAGTTTTCAGTTGTAAAGTTTTAAGTGAGCTTCACCAAAGATACTGAACTATACATAAATATAGATTAAGGTATTTTATCTTTTACCTAAAATAAAATATACTGAAGGTAGAGCTTGCCTGGCCGGCATTCATATTTCTGTGAAAAATAGACAATGCTTTATTTTTATTTATTTATCTTGACGAAGTCAAAAGTTTTTGTCGAAACGTTGAGAAAATATAAAAACTCTAACTGCCCGAAGTGTCTATTTTTCACAGAAATAAAAGTTTTTTATTCTAGTTGGCCTTTTAATTTTGAATAAAAAAATAAAAATTTCGGAACTTATGGGCTACCCTGTATATAGCGATCTATTCCTCCAGAAATTTTGGTTACTTTATGTGTCACACTTATTTTTATTCTCCAAATATTAGTTTTTATATTTATTTTTAATATATATTCAATTTTCCAATAGTAGATATTTTGCTTTCAAATTTTACTTAATTTGTTTATCATCATTAAATTGCTTTGCTTTAAAGGAAAGGGGGTATAGAATTTTCTTTTGGTAAATATTTCGTGTTTCCATTTCGATACCTAATTACTTTTATTATAAAATTTTGTAAAAGTCTGATCCCATCAGCGAGTGCAAGTAACCAAACTCTGGCACATTTGTAAGTGCAAAAGTTGAACTGTTTTTAACATGTGTAGATATGTGGTGCATTTACAGTAAGAGCAGTCACCTACTTTTACCCACCATGATTATGATGGCCTGTACCACGTGTACTATATGGATAAGCAAAAAAAAAAAAGAATTATAAATCCAATATCATCATGCTATCTATTTAGATAATACACTAACAGAGTTGTAACAGTTGTAATATTTCAAGCAATCTCCTCCAAAGATACTGAACTATACATAGCGATCTATATACCAAAAATTTCGTAAATTTCTAACTATTGATAGGAGAATATTTTATTCATTCAATTTTCCAATCGTATAAATTTTCTTCAATTTTATTATATATATTTTTCATCACCAAATTGCTTTGTTTTTAAAATAAGTGAGTTTGTGTTATTAATTTAAATCATTTTTCATAGTAGAAATCTCGTGTTTCTGATTCAATTGTTAATTACTTTTCTGCTCATAATCAGAATTACTTCTCTGTAGAAAAATTCCTTGGAGATCTACTATGGATAACCAGGATATATCGGTGGTCGTATCTGCCCGAATGTATATACTTTGCTTAGAAAGTATTTTTATTTAACCTTACTTGAAATTTTGATTCTAAGAAATTAGAATACACCCATTGAAATTTTCAAGCCACTATCTATACTTTTAATATTTCTACACTAAATACAGATTCTCCCCGAGCAGAAATGTAGGTTTCATGCAGGTATAACAGTAATAGTAACAGTAATCAGCAATGTTATTTACAGTGTTGTTAAACCTCTGTAAACAACAATAACACTCTTTTATAAAGACATTTTGGTCTTATACAGATTCTCCCCGAGCAGAAATGTAGGTTACATGCAGGAATAACAGTATTAATAACAGTAATCAGCAATTTTATTTACAGTGTTGTTAAACCTCTGTAAACAACAATAACACTCTTTTATAAAGACATTTTGGTCTTATACAGATTCTCCCCGAGCAGAAATGTAGGTTACATGCAGGAATAACAGTATTAATAACAGTAATCAGCAATGTTATTTACAGTGTTGTTAAACCTCTGTAAACAACAACAACAATCTTCATAAAGATCTGTGTTCTTATACAGATTCTCCCCGAGCAGAAATGTAGGTTTCATGCAGGTATAACAGTAATAGTAACAGTAATCAGCAATGTTATTTACAGTGTTGTTAAACCTCTGTAAACAACAATAACACTCTTTTATAAAGACATTTTGGTCTTATACAGATTCTCCCCGAGCAGAAATGTAGGTTACATGCAGGAATAACAGTATTAATAACAGTAATCAGCAATTTTATTTACAGTGTTTTTAAATCTCTGTAAACAACAACAACAATCTTCATAAAGATCTGTGTTCTTATACAGATTCTCCCCGAGAGAAATGTAGGTTACATGCAGGAATAACAGTAATAGTAACAGTAATCAGCAATGTTATTTACAGTGTTGTTAAACCTCTGTAAACAACAATAACACTCTTTTATAAAGACATTTTGGTCTTATACAGATTCTCCCCGAGCAGAAATGTAGGTTACATGCAGGAATAACAGTATTAATAACAGTAATCAGCAATTTTATTTACAGTGTTTTTAAATCTCCGTAAACAACAACAACAATCTTTATAAAGATCTGTGTTCTTATACAGATTCTCCCCGAGAGAAATGTAGGTTACATGCAGGAATAACAGTAATAATAACAGTAATCAGCAATGTTATTTACAGTGTTGTTAAACCTCTGTAAACAACAATAACACTCTTTTATAAAGACATTTTGGTCTTATACAGATTCTCCCCGAGCAGAAATGTAGGTTACATGCAGGAATAACAGTATTAATAACAGTAATCAGCAATTTTATTTACAGTGTTTTTAAACTCCGTAAACAACAACAACAATCTTTATAAAGATCTGTGTTCTTATATAGATTCTCCCCGAGAGAAATGTAGGTTACATGCAGGAATAACAGTATTAATAACAGTAATCAGCAATTTTATTTACAGTGTTTTTAAATCTCCGTAAACAACAACAACAATCTTTATAAAGATCTGTGTTCTTATACAGATTATCCCCGAGAGAAATGTAGGTTACATGCAGGAATAACAGTATTAATAACAGTAATCAGCAATTTTATTTACAGTGTTTTTAAATCTCCGTAAACAACAACAACAATCTTTATAAAGATCTGTGTTCTTATACAGATTATCCCCGAGAGAAATGTAGGTTACATGCAGGAATAACAGTAATAGTAACAGTAATCAGCAATTTTATTCACAGTATTGTTAAATATAGGTATAAACACACTAGGGTTACTATAACATGTGTCAGATTTGGATTCCTCATAAGGTTTATATTTCACCCATATCCCCATCAACTATACATATAATGTATCACATGAGTATATATACCACATGTATACATATCTCCCAGCTCTATTAATTTCAATATCTTAATTCATTCATTTTTGTAAGCTTCTTCCTTGAAAAACATTTAGATTTTATTCTTTCCCTCGCGCCCACGAATGTCTTATTTATTTCCTGGAGGTTTGTTTCTGTATAATGTTTTGTATAATTTATGTAAATAACGCGGTACTGGCTACATCAGGGGTTGGCGAAACTTTATAATTCCATTAGAAGAACGGCAGACACTGTGTGAGGCTAATTGTATTGAGATTATTCAAATTAAGCCAGATCTTGAATTCCAATGTGAGTTGAAAAACATAGTTTTTACAAGATATTCTATCACTGTGTGGTAAGGTAACTTTTCCATCATCCTATCTCAATGTATTATATATATAAACCTCAAGTTGTGGGAGGATTATATCCATGCACATAAAGGGAAATATATATATATAAGGAAAAAGGCACATCCTGATCCTAAAAGTTGATGAGCACATTTGTAAGCGCAAAGTTGAACTGCTTTTCACATGTGTAGACATGTGGTGCACTTACAGTAAAAGCTGTTACCTACTTCTACCCACCATGATTATCATGACCTGTAACTGTACCTTGAATATTTGAGCCGTCGCTGTAAACCGAACGTATAGTATTAACGCCATTTCTACTATTAATTTGTAAATTTACATCATTTTGGCTTGAAGGTTCTTCCATATAGAGTATTATTATTATTGCCTTTGAATATTTAAACCATCGCTGTAAACTTAGCGTATATATTTAACACCATTTCTACTATTAAATTGTTTACTGACATTATTTTGGCGTGATATCTCTTCTATAACAAGTATTATTATCACCTATGAATATATTTTAACCGTCGCTGTAAACCTAACATATAAATTTAACACCATTTCTACTTCTTCAAATTATACTTCAGCCAGTAAATATTTTTAATTACCTCGACGTTTCAACAAAATTCTTTTGTCCTCGTCAGGAGCAAACAAAAATTTAAAAATTTGACAAAGCGTTAAAACTTATTCTACTATCCATTTCTACTATTAATTTGTATATTGACAGATATTTTCTCAGTTAAAAAGCCATTATGTGTAAGACGAAATTCTCAACAAACCATTTTAAGAGACAAAGGTCGCCTCTCTCTCCAGTTAAAATAGACGTCAAAACTAGACGCCATTTATCGGTCTCTAGGTGGACGCTTTTCAGTTTGCCAAAGCTGGTGTTGTGGCTTTGTCACCGACCCGAGACCGCTAGTTTGCGGTGACTGTCAATAGATGGCGTCTAGTTTTGACGTTTATTTTGACGGGAGAGACGACCTTTGTCTCTTTGGATCAATATCCTCCTGGCAAATATTTAATCAATAAACCATTTTAAAGTAGGATTGAGGAAGCTGTCTATATGAACTCGGGAGAGATCCTTAGAAAGTTCTGGAATCAATGGCCATATATGAGCTGGGGAGAGATTTAAATCTATTCCCTCAACAATTGAGTTAATAAAATATGCACCTATATGAAATGCAAATTGAACGCTGTCTGGAGATCTCGACAAATATGCCACGACCATAGATTAGAAGAAATGTTTGCTAAACATCTTCAGACGCTGCTCTTTTTAATATTTTATATCTCTTCCTCTCTTTTTTTCTATAATTTTATTATCTCTTGGGTTTTCTACTCTGCACAATTCTACTTCAGTGATGGTAGAGAGATTTTACATGGCAATTTTATAGATAAAAGAGAATAAAATTTAGAATGCAAAAAATGAAACTGGGTATATTTAGAGTCACGTTTTTTCTTTTATCGCTTCGAACTGTCTCATAAAACTGGTCATAGACACACACAGATTGTTGATTTATTCAAAAAAAGTCGGTAGACAAGTGGCTAAAAACTCTCGATTCCCGACAGCCAAGAACTGGGATCGAATCCCGCATTGTACACCTTTTTTTTTTGTTTAGAACCTGTTCATATTTCTCATATAAATAACATAAGCTAAGTTGCTCTTTTTGAGCGATACCTAATGAAGTTGTTTTGGAACAGGATGCTTTATTCAGGCACTTCAAAGTTAGTTTCAAATATTGCCTCATTTATATCGACCTAGTTTGAATAGCAAACAAAATATAACTTTCTAAGAAGATATAAAATCTAACAGAGAGGAGTTTCATTATTGAAAAGGTATAAGTTTGACAAGCGTTCGGACGACAAGATCCTTCAACAGGCTGAACACAAGCTTATATTCGTATTCGGTCTGTTGAAGAAAGTAATTGTCCGAAAGCTTGACAAGCTTATATCTTTTCAAACAAGGAACTCGTCGCTGTTAGCTTTTATATCTTCTTAGAAATGTTCTCCCTGACGATTCCCCTCCTATAGTGAAATAAAACATTACTTGTATCTTGTAATTCCTGAGGTGCTTTTTATGGATCAAACATTACGACAATGTGCAAATTCACAATATCAAGTTTCTCTTGTAGGAGGTAGAGATTATATTTTTGTATATTCCATATATATGTATATAGATGGAAATTTAGCCTCTCCCGTCAAAGTAGACATCAAAACTAGACGCTATCTATTGACCATAGCCGCAAGCTAGCGGCCTCTGGTCGGTGACAAAGCCACAACTACAGCTTTGGAAAACTGAGAAGCGTCCACCTAGAGACCATGGTTTCGGGCTAATGGCCCTCGTCAGTCTAGGGCGGACTTTATTCCATGAGATCCACACGGGATCCAATGGGATCCTTACAATCTGCCAGAGAGGTGTTTAGCTGGTAAAGTGTTTTGTAGTTTTGACATCTATTAGGACGGGAGAGGCGACCTTTTTCTGTTTGGATGAATATCCTACGGGCAAAATTTCAATTTATATTTTGACCATAGATTTGGCCCAGTCACTTTACCAGCTAAACACCTCTTTGGTAGATTGTGAGGATTCCATTAGATCCCGTGTGGATCTCATGGAATAAAGTCCGCCCTAGACTTATGAGAGACATTAGCCAGAAACCATGGTCTCTAGGTGGACGCTTTTCAGTTTGCCAAAGCTGGTGTTGTGGCTTTGGCAACGACCCGAGGCCACTAGCTTGCGGCGACGGTCAATAGATGGCGTCTAGTTTTGACGTCTATTTTGACCCCAGAGAGACGACCTTTGTCTTTAAATATATAAAAATAAATATATTCTAATTTACACAATATGTTAATATGACGGGAAAATACGTCAACAACTAAAACTGAGTAAAGATTACAACGTCTCAAATCGTTCAAACTAACAATAAGGATAAAAAAAACAGAGAGAGACAGGAAATAAATACTTGATAAACATCTCCCAACTCGGAAACAAAAAATAAATAGAAAGTTTGAAATTCAAACTCTTTTCAAAAACAAACCCACCGCAAAAGAAAAACCACATAAATAAATATTGTTACCTATTTACTTATAATTAGTGTTTGAACAAGATAATGGCTATAAAAAAACTATAACTTAATCTGTTTAGACTTTCTTTTTTAATATATAATTATATATAAATAGCGTTTTTCTGTCATTAATTGAAGCGGAAGAGAAGAAAGAAGCTGTCCATGTGGAAATAGAACCAACTGTCAATGTTGTGACACTTGGAGAAATGTGGAGAACTTTAGCTTTTTACGATTTGGTTAGTACAGGGGATCGGCAAATTTTCGAGTCGGAAGAGTCAAAATTTTCAATTTACAAAATTTTAAAGTTTTTAAAGAGCCACAACATTTTTTCTTGCCAATAATAAATAGTACTCGCATAAATAATATTTACGTTTGAAACTATCTCGATACAGAGGAAGATTAGCATGGCCCCTGCGCAAGGATGACACGCTAAATCGTGAAGCGTTCACATCCAAAGAACTAAAATCGTAACGATACAGAGAAAGATTAGCATGACCCCTGCGCAAGGATGACACGCTAAATCGTGAAGCGTTCACATCCAAAGAACTAAAATCGGAACGATACAGAGAAAGATTAGCATGGCCCCTGCGCAAGGATGACACACTAAATCGTGAAGCGTTCACATCCAAAGAACTAAAATCGGAACGATACAGAGAAGATTAGCATGGCCCCTGCGCAAGGATGACACGCTAAATCGTGAAGCGTTCACATCCAAAGAACTAAAATCGGAACGATACAGAGAAGATTAGCATGGCCCCTGCGCAAGGATGACACACTAAATCGTGAAGCGTTCACATCCAAAGAACTAAAATTGGAACGATACAGAGGAAGATTAGCATGGCCCCTGCGCAAGGATGACACGCTAAATCGTGAAGCGTTCACATCCAAAGAACTAAAATCGGAACGATACAGAGGAAGATTAGCATGGCCCCTGCGCAAGGATGACACGCAAAATCGTGAAGCGTTCACATCCAAAGAACTAAAATCGGAACGATACAGAGGAAGATTAGCATGGCCCCTGCGCAAGGATGACACGCTAAATCGTGAAGCGTTCACATCCAAAGAACTAAAATCGTAACGATACAGAGAAGATTAGCATGGCCCCTGCGCAAGGATGACACGCTAAATCGTGAAGCGTTCACATCCAAAAAACTAAAATTGGAACGATACAGAGAAGATTAGCATGGCCCCTGCGCAAGGATGACACGCTAAATCGTGAAGCGTTCACATCCAAAGAACTAAAATCGGAACGATACAGAGGAAGATTAGCATGGCGCCTGCGCAAGGATGACACGCAAAATCGTGAAGCGTTCACATCCAAAGAACTAAAATCGGAACGATACAGAGGAAGATTAGCATGACCCCTGCGCAAGGATGACACGCTAAATCGTGAAGCGTTCACATCCAAAGAACTAAAATCGTAACGATACAGAGAAGATTAGCATGGCCCCTGCGCAAGGATGACACGCTAAATCGTGAAGCGTTCACATCCAAAGAACTAAAATTGGAACGATACAGAGAAGATTAGCATGGCCCCTGCGCAAGGATGACACGCTAAATCGTGAAACGTTCACATCCAAAGAACTAAAATTGGAACGATACAGAGAAGATTAGCATGGCCCCTGCGCAAGGATGACACGCTAAATCGTGAAGCGTTCACATCCAAAGAACTAAAATTGGAACGATACAGAGAAGATTAGCATGGCCCCTGCGCAAGAATGACTCGCTAAATCGTGAAGCGTTCACATCCAAAGAATTAAAATTGGAACGATACAGAGAAGATTAGCATGGCCCCTGCGCAAGGATGACACGCTAAATCGTGAAGCGTTCACATCCAAAGAATTAAAATTGGAACGATACAGAGAAGATTAGCATGGCCACTGCGCAAGGATGACACGCAAAATCGTGAAGCGTTCACATCCAAAGAACTAAAATTGAAACGATACAGAGAAGATTAGCATGGCCCCTGCGCAAGGATGACACACTAAATCGTGAAGCGTTCACATCCAAAGAACTAAAATTGGAACGATACAGAGAAGATTAGCATGGCCCCTGCGCAAGGATGACACGCAAAATCGTGAAGCGTTAACATCCAAAGAGCCGCATGTGACTCGCTCGCCGCAGTTTGCCAACCCCTGAGATAGAATATGGTGTACGTCTCTATAACATAGATTTGTAATTGGAAAATAGCCAAATTGATTAATATAATGTCACGAAATAGTTATAGTTCATTAGGCGAACATATCTTTGATAAGACGTTTTCGGATAAATGAAATGTCTTCAGCTTTGACAAATTCGTAATGCTCCACAATCTGTGGTTTTGAGTTATGGTATTTATCAATCTTATTGGAATTCAAATTATTCGAATTCGCCCGAGAAATGATCGCTGTCAGGTGTTTAAATAAGTAAATTGTCTCAGAATAATCTGTGGTGGTCTACTCGGTTTATCATCATCAGTCACGTGACGTCAGCATTTAAATTGTAAATAATTTGTTCAGATACCTCTCAGTTTAAGATAGAAAATAATTGTAAATACTTTCCTTGTTAACTTTGTTTTGTGATTACTCTATGTTCTGGTCTCACTTATAATAGTGATATGGATCAACCTAACATTGACATGAAGCCAACTACCTAGGACAATGTAACAATTATGTGCAGTTATATATGTAGAAATTTATCCCGAGGAATCTGAAGAAAAAAATGCACTTCAACCTTTATAGAATCAATAGCCAGTATCCAGCCACTAGCCTCTTTCCAGTTAGTCTCGAGGACCACGCCATCACCATCTCCTCAGCAGCGAAGTACGCGATCTACGTATTCTTCGTAGATCGCGAAATACGTGGTGTCGCTGGAGACCCACTGGCGATTCTCCATCAAACTCTGCAGCGCTGTCACCATATTCATTTTACATAGTGTATATAATGCATATTATCTTTTTTAGATAGTACAGACTGTGCACTTTGAATGTATTGACAAGATGTCAATAAAATTATTTTAATTGTCTAATTGTCAATAGCCGCTATTCAGATAGCGAGAGTTTTCCCGGGTTTACAAATCTCTTATTTCCTATCTCTCGATGTGAGTTTTCTGAAGGTTGTTTATTCTTCTGAACATTTCTACATTCAGTAACCTGCTTCCTTTTTATATAAATCTAGCCGAATGACCCGGGCAACGCCCGGGTTTTACCCGATTAAATGTTTTTATTCAAATAATATTCGTTACTATTATAAATTGGCGCCGTGGATGTCACTCTTGTGAAACGTCCCGCTCCAAACTTTGTGTGTTTTTGAAATATCACAATAAAAATGTAAATGTTCACAACGATATTTGAAAATTGTATTTTTTAATTATTTTTATATGAAGATATTTCAAATTTGATATATACATAAAATGATAGCAAGTGATTTCTTGCCCCTACGCCGTCATTACGTCACTCAAGGTCACCGTCGCCCCACGTGGTCCATCCTTCCTCAACTTAACTTCTCGAAGTTACCGCAGTGAGGCGCTGGTTGCGAGTGAAATTGGAAAAATTTGTTGATAATTTGTTAATAACTTTAAGGATATTCGAGATAGAAGACTTTAAATTTTCCTTTTTTTTTTCCAGATTCAATTATATATACTGTTAAAATTTCAGTCAGATTAGTTACGTATTGTGGACATGTATAGCCGACAAACATACACACATACATATATACATACAAACATACATACATGCATACACTGACTTTTATATATATAGGGATTTGATTTTACTATTTCTATCATTATTCCCATATCAAATTACTGCCGCCGTTATCTATCCTCATTATTGGCCTAACCCATATTTCATTATCCAATTCTAATGTGTTGTCGGTCGACTCTGTATATATTGATCCGACTTGATCGCTCTGATTATTAGAACTCAGAGAAGCGATCTGATAAATCCAAGGTATTTCTCGAAAAATTTCAAAAGTAGATTTTGTTTATTATTATCCCTTGTATACATGGTACAGGCCATGATAATCATGATGGGTAGAAGATGTCGATTACTCTAGGTGCACCACATGTCTACCTACACATGTGAAATCAGTTCGACTTTTGCACTTACAAATGTGCCAGTGCCCTATTTGGTTACTTGCATTCGCTGGTATGGTTGGACTTTTGTAAAAATCAGGGGCCATTGGAACATTTTTTTAATTTAAAAAAGTGCCCAATGTGGAATTCGATCCTGGCTCGTAGTGGTCGCAAACCAATGGTTTAGACCATCCTTCCACCGACCCCCTCAAAGGTAGATACCGTCAGGAATTCTCAAGTACTCTCCTGCTGAAATATCAAACATTCTTAAAACAACTATGAGTTTATTTTTGACACAACTAAGGGATAAAACTACGATTCACGTAAAGGCTTCGCCAATTACGCGTCTTATATACGGAACAGAAGAATAGTTGAAGATTTTTAGAGTGTGTTCATTGTTCATTATATTTTCTATATACATATTATGAAAAAGGATTTCTGCTGCTGATTTTGGATAATTATTTAGATGATTTGATATAGAATTATTGCTAATTTGCTTGATACATGAATATGTTCGTTATATTTCAGTCGTGAACAGAATGATAAAAATAGTTTTGAATCACAATTTACTTCAATTATGTTGATGAAAATAACTAAGGAAGAATAACCCGATTTGAGGCGTAAAGAAGAAAATATTACATATTTACATATCTACAGAAAGAGCCGGCCTACGGGAAACGAAAATATCTTTATTTACGGAGCTGCTAACCAGAATGAATGATTTTGAGCCTCGATGGACGCATAAACGGAATATATACAAACAATTGTTGGAGGGGCCTGGGGATGGGTGGCCAGGGGATCATCGCCAGGTGAGGCCAGGAGAGCCGGGATGTAGAGGAGGGCCAACGGGAAACAACAACAATCAGTTTATATAAGAAAAAAGGCGTCATCTGGCGGTCGACCTAACAGAGTAGTTTGTTCTAGAATTTATAATTATAAAATAAAATATAATTTTTATATAACATACATATACTCTAACCTTCTTCACGTATTCCTTTATTTTCTCTATGTTCCGTATATAGAAAGTTTGTGGGAAAGCAGCATATATATCATATCAATAATGAAATAAGGAATCTCGGGAGGATCTATCTAAATAAAGGACCCTTCTGATGTCTATTTTGACATGAGAGGTATCTACTTTATTTTTCAGATGAAAGTCACAAAAGCCTGAAAATTATATAGAACTTTGCTTTGTTCAACTTGGCCTGACATGACAGAGTCTCTGACCAGGATATGTTTAGACAATAAGAGACTACAGTAATTGTGAAAGTGTCAACAACACAGAACTCGCTCACCGCAACACCAGGAAGTTTATTATATTCTGGCTGACTTGAGAAAGACTATTAAAAAGTAAGACCAGCTGTCCTTGTTCGAGAACCCATTCGAAATATAGAAGAAAATTTTGTGGAGGGAAATTTGATCGATAAAATCAAACTTTATCTCTCGTCAAAATATACGTTAAAGGGAAGATATCTGTAGTTAGCAGAGTCGGTCTAGAGCTGGCGCCTTGTTTTTGTGTTTATTTGGTCTATAAATATTCTCTTTCATTATTATATGGGTCAATCTCTTTCAGTAAAATTTCTTATATAAATTGTTCTTCGCATTTTCTATTTATATAGACTACACATGTTTTATTATGAGGTTGGTGTTTTATGACTTCTGTTATTATAGTTTTTCTATTTTTGATATTCCCTTTAGAGAGAATGGATGTGAACAAATCCTTCTATTTACAAAAGTGACGAAGTTTAAAGAATTCACCAATTCGTTCAGTCTTTGTATTTTTGGCTCTGCAAAACAGACAGGTGTGTTTGGTGATGGTCAAAATTCTGTGTGAAAGTATTTACGTAAGATAGAAGTATATAGTTTAGATATGAGGCTTTGACGGTTATTGAAACATGCTGTAGACAGGATCTACCAAATGGCCGATGACAAAGTAGATAATAAATATTGGCATTAATGAATTCTGCGCGCGCTCGGACCATTTGTTATTGATTAATTGGAGCTGAGTTGCTGACGTGGGCGGTCGGCGCCGACGGGGGCGTCTGGGGCTAAATACAGCTGCACTAGCTTCTTTTTTTAATTGAAGACCATGTGACCATATGGGTGAGTGCTGTGGGAACCCCAATCCTATGTAACATTTCAATAGGATTCTTGGGAAATTCAAGAAATGGCTATCTGATAGAGATTGGATTTTACCACCTCCAGCATCGTACTTATAGTCAACCGATTCCTCATAACTCTATATGAATAGGATTCCTATATTGAAACGTGGTCCGCATAGACCTTGGCTTTCTAACACTGTTCAACACTTGAAAGTTAAAGGTATTAAAGCACGAATGTTTTTTTACACATAAACCAAACTTCTACTGTCCTTACTGCGATGAACAAATATTAGGGAGGCCTTCATCACAGTAAAGATAGTAGAAGAAATTTAAACATCAAAGCACGAATGTTTCTTTTGAATATAAAATATATTTCTACTGTCCATACTGCGATGAAAAATATTTGGAGGGCCTTGCTCAACAGTGGTAAACTCTCTCAGCGGTTTCGCCAATTTAATACACCAGACCGCTTCATAGAGCTCTAATACTGTATTGGACGATTCTGCTTATATATGCTGCAATGAAGGATGAATTCTTAGAAATAGTATTCAAGAAAACTATGGACATAAGCTTTCAGGACAGTAGAATTACATATGAATATTTGAATCAAGCAATGCTCTCCGCAAACAATTAGTACTAGGCCAGTTAGGCATAAATTAATTATAAGGCGATTTTTTTTTATCTCAGTAAGGGCAGTAGAAATTTGTTTTATATTTAAAAGAAACATTCATGTGCTTTAAGGCTTATATTTCTTATATATATATAAAAGGCATCTCCTTTTCGTGCAACTGAAAGTTGCTGATGGCTTGCGCCATCTATCGGAATAAATATCAACTATTCTCGTTAATTTTTAATTATTCCAGAATTGGCCAAATACCCATTCTTGATTAATTAAGAAAAGCTAACCATGGACGCGGTTCGGGCTGTTGGCCCTCATCAGCGTGGTGCAAGCTGTACCTCAACGACCAAAATATTTGGTCATTAAGGCATCCTGAAAAATCATGAAACGGGTAGTTAAGGCCAGAATTGCGTGAGAACGCTACACAATGTAGCGGATTAGCGGCGCAAGCCATCAGCAAATTTCAGTTGCACGATAAGGAGAAGCCTTTTTCTTAATTTATGCACCTTATTCCAGTACAATATTATATTTGTACTATTTTTTCATATATATATATGCCACGCGTTATCGCCTTATAAAAAAAAAACAGAAGTTTGTTCTATGTATAAAAGAAACATTAGTGATTTGATTCTTTCATTTTTTATATATAGATGGCGCATTTTTTCTTTATAATTAACTTGAAAGTTAGCTCAGGTTTTAATGAAAAGAAATTTGTAGCTTATTGGGTGAGGAATATTTTGATTAGAAATTATACCGGCGATTTCAGTACGATGATTTCTTCTCAAATATGTAAATAGGTTGTTATAAGAATTATGTGTTAGAAATAAGAAACAATTGTGCTTTATAATACTTCCAATTCCTATATATAGATTGCGCGTTATCATCTTATAATTAATCATACCTAACTGGCCTTGTCTTTAGTGTTTGCGGAAGAGCATTGCTCGATGCAAATATGTATATGTAATTCTGCTGTCCTAAAAGCTTATGTCCATAGTTTTCTTGAATACTATTCTAAGATTCCACCCTTCAGTGTAGCATATATAAGCAGAATGGTTCAGTACAGTATTATAGCTCTAAGAGAAGCGGTCTGGTGGATTAAATTGGCGACCTCTGGGAGCACCACTGATGAGTCAAGCCCTTCCAATATATTATTTTCATCGAGGTAAGGACAGTAGAAGTTTGCTATGTGTTTTAAATAAAGAAAGATTCGTGATTTATAATGCTTCTTATAAGAAACAATGCTGTTTTTCATAGATAGATATTAAAATATTCTTTAGCTTTTATATACATATAAAATAAAAGGTTAATTTCCAATATTGATATATGTATTAGCGTGTTTTGTAAGTATTTAGATCGGCTGGTGTAGTAATATGTCTCTAGGTTTTATAAAAAGGAAGTTTCATTAAAAGTATATCAGCGAGTAATTATGTTTTGAATTGTCATTGCTTGTCCTTTGTATGACACATACTTCCAGAATTCAACTAAACTGGAGTTGTATGAAATTCAGCTGACAGCTGGCTCGTTTAGAAGATGTCGTTCGTTTCAGCAAAAACTTAACAGTTGAAACAATCGGGAGTTTGAGCATAAAAACATTTTACTGAGGTAGAGGGACGGAACATATTTCATTTATAAACACAAGGTAATAAGACCAAATCCAATTAAATAGTATGTGACATGTGACAACGCTGTTACTAAAACGTCATACACTATTTATTTATTTAGATTTGGTCTTATTACTTTGTGTTTATAATCTATAGTCCAAATTATACCTTATCATAATTCATTTAAATCGTAGTAAGGTATTTAATATTTTATTTACCTAGTATCATTTTTTCATGTATATATTTTGCTACTCTGTAAACTTCCTTCATTGCTTATCTTTTGTTTATCATTCAGAGTTTGTTCTTGCCATAAATAAATTGCTGTTTCATCCTGAAGTTTGTCTTTTCTAATTTTCCACGTTACCTCACTGGCTTAACAGTCGCCAAGATGGAACATCGAGCTCAAGACAGAGATGGCTGACGTCGTGTTTGGGATGTAATATGTACAGTACTACGTTCGATCGTGAATAAAATGATATTACTAATTTTCCACGTGGCAATATTGCATCACCGTTTTAAATAAGGAGTATTTGAAATTGATATTCAAGCGAATAATTTGAATGTTTAACACCTTTATTTGAACGAGAATATATTTGAGAATATATATTTGAAATGTCATATGATATAGATAAAGAAAAAATACCCTATTATAATTGAATATACAAATGAGATGATATAAAAGGTTCTAAATTTTTAATATTCAGTCCGCCTTCTTGGTTATATTTATGTGTGCTCGCCAAATTATTGGCAATTGGAATTATAAAATAGTTTTGTATAGTAATATTATCTTATTCGCAGTCGAACTTTGTGGCCCATTGAACATATTACATCCCAAACACGATGTGACGCCAGCCATCTCTGTCTCAAGCTCGATGTACCATCTCGGCGACTGTTAAGCCATTTCTTTATTTATAAAGAGTTTTATTTAATGATACTATAATTAGGTTATTACTAATTAGAGCCCAAATTTCATTTCGCAAACCGATTTAGGAATATACGAGGGGCATCCAATAAATAAGTTTCCCTATTTTTTAACAAATAAACCACATTATTTACAATTATGCAGTTATTTTATTTTCATTATACAACTCATAGACTACTTCTCTAAATAATCACCATTTCTGTTCAAACATTTTTGGTACCGTTGTAGCAATTTTTAGATACCACTGTTGTACCAAGCCGTGTCCTGTCTTCGTAGCCAGTGGTTCGTCTCCGCCTGCACTTCGTCATCATTCGCAAAGTGCTTGCCTCCAAGGTGCCACTTGAGTGCTGGATAAATATGGAAGTCGCTTGGGGCAAGTTCCGGAGAATGAGGCGGATGTGTGAAAATTTCCCATTTGAAGTTTCCCATAGCCATAACTTTGCCTGCAGAGATTGTGACCTTCGCCTTTTTTGGTGCACTTTCCTCAGACTTCTTCCATGCTTTGTCGTTTTGTTTCTGGAGTTGAATGATGCACCCAGCTTTCATCTCCAGTGACAATACGGGAAAACAGTTGATCTCCATCTCTTTGATGCATTTCCAGGAAAACTCGGGCTGCCTCCATCCGTTGTTGCGTGTGATTTTCCAAGAGCAATCTTGCGACCCATCTTGCGCAGACTTTGCGAAAATCCAAAACATCTGACATGATTGTTCCAATCGAAGAGCGTCTAATTTCGATTCCAGGAGGCAGTCGAATTATTATTTCGTCAATGGTGACGCGGCGATCTGCTTCCACCACATTCCGAACAGCAGCAACGGCTGCATTGTCCGTAGCAGTAACGGGGCTGCCGCTTCGCTCGTCATCATGCACGTTTTGCCATCCTTCTAAGAACCATGAACGCCATCGGCGAACCATTTGGATGCTCATACATTCTTCACCATATACTGACACTAAATTACGATGAATATTGATCGCAGTTTAATTTTTCGCCGTGAAAAAAAACGAATTACAGAACGGAGTTCGCAAGTGGACACGTTCACCAGTGGTAGCTCCATGGAAACTGAAGCGCTACGGACTTGCGCGTACGAGTTAGCGTGATTTTGACGGTCACCAGCTTCCAAAGCATCCTAGTGACCATTTCATCTATACTAACTAAATTTTACGTTTCGTTCGCAGAAAAAAAATAGGGAAACTTATTTATTGAATGGCCCTCGTATATATGGACCGCTTGATGCTTTGTAATTGATGAAGGGATTAGGAAAATGCTAAATTTGATAAAATTAAAATTTCGGCTAAAAAAGGTTTTATGTTCTTACGGTTTCGACGAAAATATTTTATCCTCGTTATGAAATATAAAAATAAAGCATTTGGCAAGGCAGTAAAATGATTCTATAATCATTTTAACCCCTTGCTAAATGCTTTATTCTTATTTTTCCTGACAAGGACAAAAGATTTTTGCCGAAACACGTTGAGAAAATATTTCTGGCCAAAGTGTCTTTTATTTAAGAAATAGGAATGCCGGCCAGGCCTACCTCTCTCTTCAAGAAAATGAAAAACGTTTTTTATATCAACCTCGAATTATTGAATAAATATTTGAAACTTGTAATTTACTTTATAATATCATACATTAGCGCGCTATCTGTTATGAGAATTCAAAACTAATATAGACACGTATGTTTCTTTTAAAAATTAAACAATTTTCTACTGCCCTTACCTTAATGCATTTTGTTTCTCACTACAGAACTTCTGTTAACTACAGTAAACATTGATGACCTATTTACATATAAACGTACGGTATTCGGAACAAGAAATTAAATAATTCAGTTTGATCCTTTCTCTCAGCAGACGACACTGGGTATTTAAAAAGCAAACGACACGGGTGCTAAGCCTATTCATGCATTCTTTATGGCGGGAGGGATCCAATTGTGTGTCTTCTGCTCAATCATTCACACCCACTTCCGTCCGTCCAACCTGGATTACTCCTTGGCTTTGCCTGCCCATTTGTCTCGAACACAATCCCGAAATTACCCAAATTCTTTCTACTGCCTTTCATTTATTGGATTCTTTGTTTTCCCAAATAAGACGGCGTGTGTGTAAGAACGGTAGAAATGACCATAGAGTTGTTTGGATTCAAGCCTTGTCGTCCTGGTGAACTGGAAAAAACCATCCGAATTATCTTCAAATTAAGTTAATTCGAAGCAAATTATTGGGGAATAAAGAGCGATCCTGATTATAAGGCATCAAAACCCCATCTATATATGAAATGAAGGAATTAAAGCCCGAATTAATCTTTTACACATAAAATATCAGCTTCTAATATCCTTACTGCATTAAAAAATATCTAATTAATTGGAAATAATTGACCCACCCACAATAACAAACATTCAAAAATAGAAAAAGATTGACAAAATGTTAAAATATATCAAAGACTAGTGGGTGTGCCCGGCTTCGCCCGGGTTTTACTCGAGTATGAGTTTTACCCATGAATATTTAATTAAATAAAAACATTTCTAGCAAACATTCTATCTCTACTGAATCTATTTTTATGAAGACAAATAAATATATGTCTGCTCGAATGAATCTTTTGCCGTCAGAATTACGTTCCTGCCTACTAAAAATGAACTGGCTTCGCCCGTGGTCTGCTTTATGGAATTTTCCCCGAAATAATTTTGTACCTGATAATCAAACATGATACAGAAATATTGTCATCATCATTTTTCGACAAAAAAAAACTATTTTTGTCAAGAAATATGTCAATTTTAATTTTTCTCGGCTATAATTTCGACAATAAATTCTTCCAGATTTTTCTCTTTTTCATGGTAAAATTTCAGCTAGATTAGGTACTTATTGAGGATTTGTATAGCCGACAAACATACATACTCTGACTTTTATATATATCAAAGATATAAGAAATGTAAAGTATTTTAGTTGACATTTCTTATGTAACAGATGACGCGCTAAGGCATCTTATTAATATATTGCCACGTGGAAAATTAGGAAAGACAAACTTCAGTATGACACAGCACTTTATTCAAGGTCAGAACAAAACTATCAATTATATTTAAAAAAAAAAAAAGATAAGCAATGATGAGAAGTTTACAGAGTAACAATATATAAACATGAGAGAAATAATACTCAGTTAATAAAATAAAAAAGTACTTTGCTACAATATCAAAGATATTAAATATCAAGAATTAGTAATAGATACTGAAGAAATATGTTAAAGAGGTGAAATGAAAACAAAATTATCTTACAACACAACACACAGTTATACTTTTCAACACTCGTATATATTATACATCAACTTACACCTCTGTGGTCTTCTTTATTGAGATTTTGTTTCTTAGATTTGTGAAAACTTGTAACAGCGAGGGTTGACATTGGCTGACATTCTACTGAACACTATTCGAAAAAGACGATAGAGCGTCGCCCACAGATGAGGCAAAAAAAAATATTATTATCCATTGTTGAAGTTTGAGATTGAATCAAGGAATAAAAGGATTATTTATTAAACAAAGTAACTTAAAACAAGATGTTAAAGTAGCAAAATTTTAAAGGCAAGTATATATAGGAAGGCGAGAGACAAAGACTATATATATTGACGTCGACCGCAGCGCCGCCGCGGCCGTTGATTGGTCGATCCCCCAATGCTCCACGCCAATTTTGATCGCTATTCCAACACTCCCTCTCGATCCAAAATGTTCAGTAGACCTCTTAAGTAGTGGAATTTGTTTCGTGGAAGAGGTTTAGTCATTATATCAGCTAGCTGTTCTGAGCTGCAAACATGATGCACTTTAAGTTCACCTTCTTCATGTTTGGATCTAATGAAGTGGTAGCGAACATCAATATGTTTCGTTCGTTTGTGGAATACTGGATTTTCAACAAGTTTTATTGCTGCTTGGTTGTCGAAATAAAGTTCAGTTTCTTTAGTAATATCACAGTCGATGCCCTGTAGAAGTCTTCTGATCCAAATCAATTCCTTAGCAGCACTGCAGGCAGCGATGTATTCACTTTCGGTGGTTGAAAGTGCGATAATTGGTTGTCGTTGGCTTGACCAAGACACAGTTCCTCCGTTCATCATGAAGGCATAACCAGTCGTACTTTTTCTGGAGTCAACATCACGAGCAAAATCACTATCAGAGTAGCCAACAAGTTGGTCTTGTCCAGTGAAGAGAATTCCCATGTGTGGAGTGCCTTTCAGATAACGGAAAATATTCTTCACTGTTGTACAATGTGCAGGTCCTGGATATTCTAGGAATTCACTCACTTGTGAAACTGCATAAGTGATATCTGGACGTGAAACACATGATGCAAACATAAGGGATCCAACAGCTTCTCTAAAAGGGAATTTAGGCATCTTTTCCTTTTGTTCTGGAGTAGGACAGTCCTGCTTTGTTAAGATGACAGAAGGATCCATAGGCACCGAAGCATGAATACAGTCAGCCATATTAAATTTACTCAAAATTTTGTCAATATATGATGACTGGTGAATGAAAATACTTGCCCTATCTTCTGACTGCTCTATTTGTAGCCCAACAAAAAAGTTAACACTTCCAGATGTAATATCAAATGCGTGTTCTAACTCATCCATTATAATAGCTATTGCCTCTTTATCTTTAGATAGAATAATTCCAACATCAACATAGAGAGCTAAGATAACATTTGAATCATTGTGTGTTCCAATGAAAATGCACGGGTCGGCGTCTGATGTTTTGAAATTATTGCTATACTAAAAATTGGTAAATTTCTTATTCCAATTTCTAGAAGATTGTCTCAGACCATACAGACTTTTATGTAATCTATAGCAGCTATTATCATCTCTCTTGTAGCCTTCTGGTTGTTCAAGATAAACAAGTTCCTCTAATTCGCCATTGAGAAAAGCTGTCTTTACATCGAATTGCTTAAGAAACATCCTTTCAGAAGCAGCGTGTGATAAAAGAATGCGTAACGAATCATACCTGACTACTGGGCTAAACGTATCGAAATAGTCAACATTTTTGATTTGAGAATAGCCTTTTGCAACTAATCTGGCTTTGAACTGTTGAATTGTACCATCGGACTCCGTTTTAATTTTATAAACCCATTTACAACCGATAGGTTTATGACCATCTGCCAAACGTTCTAAAGTCCATGTTTTATTTTCATTTAATGCATCAATCTCTTCATCCATGGCTAATTTCCATCTTTCTGAATCTGAACTTGTTATTGCATCTATATAGTTACTGGGTTCATCAGCGAGCGCAAAGTTACATTGGCTATTAGAAACTTTAGAGCGTGTTATCATAGGATGCGAACTGATATCGGATACTGGCAGCATTTCCTGCACAGGGACGTTTGTTGTTGCAACTGGTGATTCATCCGGAGCGCTGTTAATCTGAAATATTATTTCTTTCGGTTTGGTAGATTCTCTATCTGAATGTGGAGTAGCTTTCTCATCGAATGTGACATCTTTAGAAATTCTTATTTTTCTAGTTTTCCAATCCCATAATCTAAAATTTTTGCTTGTATTCTCATAACCTAAAAACATAAGTTTTATCGATTTATTATCCCACTTTTTACGGTTTTCTTTGGGAATATGCATATAAGCATTACAGCCAAATATTTTATAGTTAGCTACATTAGGCTTTGTGCCAAAGAAAAGTTCATAAGGTGTCGTTCCAGGGGTTTGCTTAGTCGCACTTCTATTTAGAATATAAGTTGCTGTGTTACATGCCTCAGCCCAAAAAAATCCTGGAAGATTTCGTGAATTTAGCATGGACCTGGCTGCTTCCACAATCGTACGATTGTCTCTTTCTATACGTCCTATCTGTTCGTGCACATAAGGTGCAGTGAACTCGTGAATTATCCCAAATCTTTTACATAAATCTGCAAAATTATCGCTTTTGAATTCTAGCGCATTATCAGTCCTAAGAACTTTTATCTTATTTCCAGTTTGAGTATAGATTAGAGTAGCATATTCTTTGAATATATCTAGCACATCTGATTTGTTTTTAATAAAATAAATATGGCGATAACCACTAAAGTAATCTTTAAATAAGCAGAAATACAGATATTTACTTAATGATTGAGTCTGTATTGGGCCACAAATATCAGCATAAATAAACTCACCTAGCTGGTAGTTTTTGCCATCTGAGGGATAGCACGACTTTCTATGGGCTTTTCCAAGTTGGCATCCTTCACAGAAGAAAAAATCTCCCTCTAAATCTTGAAGCTGCAGACCATCCACCAATCCTTTGGTCGCCATCTCTCGAAGTGTAGCAACTGGAAGATGCGCAAGTCTCTCGTGCCACAACTGAAGCTTGTTCTCGCTGGTGATGTATCCTTGTGATGATGACGTAACCTTGAAGAGCATCCTGTAGAGGCCGTCATGACGCACTCCTACGGCTTTTAGGTCATTATCCATGAAGATCTGTAGCTTGTCATGTTTGATAATGACGTTGAATCCTCTTCTTGTGGACGTAGAAAGGCTATACAAATTTTTCTTTAGTTGCGGCGAGTAGAGCACATTTCTTATGTACGTATTGTACCATCCACCGTCGACGTAGGCTTGAATCTCGATGTCTCCCATGCCTTCTGCAAGTAGTGTCGAGTTGTCTCCCAAGTAGATTGGATGATCACTGGTGAACGGCGTGTAGGTCTTGAACCACTCTCGTCGAAATGTCATGCTGCAGCTTGCACCGCTGTCAGCATACCAAATATCATTGGGCTCTACTTGATTATCGCACAAAATAAGTCCATAATCACTTGAACTTCCTTTTGAATCATGAAGATTTTTGGATTTATTTTTCTCATTAGCTAATCTTTTTCTACATTCGCGGCTCCAATGTCCAATTTTGTGACAATAGTGGCATTTAGTGTTCTTCTTGGCATCTTGAAAAGAACGTTGTGTATCTTTAGTCTTCGTTCGTGCTTGCCTGTGTAATAAGGCTTCATCTTGTTTAGAAGAACCGCTTTGTTGATTCCTTGTTTCTTCAATTAAAAGTCTTGCAGTTAAATTGTTAAGAGTTTGAGCTTTCGGATCTAACGATTCCCACGCTGCAACAAAGTAGCGCATACTCGAAGGCAAAGTATTTAAAATTTTTGCTACCTTTTGATCTTCCGTTATGGTTCCGCCCATTTGTGAAATTTGTGCAGAAATATTTTCAATTTTTGCTATGTAATCACTTATTGTTTCCGATGTCAATCGTGCATCGAAGAATTGTTGCCAAAGTAGGCCAATAGTAAATTCGGATTTTTGTTCATGAATAGCAAGTAATTTCTGCCACATTTGTGAAGCGGAAGTACAGTTCATCAGGGGCTGAAGAAACTTTAATTCGATTGCCTGTGATAATAACATCCTTGCCT
This sequence comes from Cordylochernes scorpioides, assembly GCA_030710605.1. NCBI lineage: Eukaryota > Metazoa > Arthropoda > Arachnida > Pseudoscorpiones > Chernetidae > Cordylochernes > Cordylochernes scorpioides. Next base: position 59,608,753 of record CP092881.1, on the reverse strand, counting down.
TAACGTCCTTTGATTTCCAATTCTGTAGTGAACTTTCAGAGTTACTGTCGGAGGAAACAACATTCGGCTTTATTTCTAAGCCTTCCAATAATTCTAGTAATTTTTGTTGTTCCAAAAGAAGCCTGAATTGGAATTTCCATAGTGAAAAGTTTTCACCATTAAAAACTTTAATCCTTGAAAGACAATCTTCGCTCATCTTCTTTGTCTTGGAATCGGCCAACGACAAAAAGAAACTAGGGTTATGGTTGGCGGTTGACGCCTAAACTTCGAGCAAAACAAAGGCTTACTCACTGCTGGCGGTTAATCCTTTTAGGCGCAGTGGAAGCGTGCTGGGCCCATAACCTGTTGAAGTTTGAGATTGAATCAAGGAATAAAAGGATTATTTATTAAACAAAGTAACTTAAAACAAGATGTTAAAGTAGCAAAATTTTAAAGGCAAGTATATATAGGAAGGCGAGAGACAAAGACTATATATATTGACGTCGACCGCAGCGCCACCGCGGCCGTTGATTGGTCGATCCCCCAATGCTCCACGCCAATTTTGATCGCTATTCCAACATCCATAATACACGTTGTGCAGGCCATGATGATCATGGTGTGTAGTTAGCGGCTGCTTTTACTGTAAGTGCACCACATATCTACACACGTGAAAAGCAGTTCGACTTTTGCACTTAAAAATGTGTCAGAGCCCGGTTTGGTTATGTGCACTCGCTTGTGGGGTTGGACTTCACAAGAGTTGGAGCATTTTTTTTTCAATTAGAAAAAGGTTCCCAATGCAGGATTGAATCCCGGGTCGTAGCGGTTAAAAACAACGGTTTAGACCATCCTTCCACCATTAAAAAGAAAAAGATTTATGTTATCCTTATTGTTACTTATCCTAAAGAAAGCATATCGATATCAGTATTTTCCCAACGAGTCAATAGATGATTGTAAATGGCTGGTAGGCTTGTTGTATTAGTGCAAGCATACAATCATTTTATTCGCGATCGAACATTGTGGCCCACTACAAATATTACATCCCAAACACGACGCCAGCCATCTCTGTATTGAGCTCGATGTACCATCTCGGCGACCGTTAAGCCTGTGAGTTCCTTTAATTGGTCTACTCAGCGTGTCGGCGGGTGTCCAGGTATGCGGTTAGTGCAAGACTCAGGGGCAATTGCATCGAATTATTTTATTTTTACTTAAATGCTAGTATGTCTAACCTTGGCAGTCCAAGATAGCAGTAAATCGCTGAAACATGGTGCAATCACTTTAGATGTGAAAGTACTGAAATACTCGAACTATACTACGAATGGAGCCTAACCTCTGAAGATAATGTTTTGTCTCTGTTCATTACGAATGCTTCTTCGTATTCTTTGTAGATCGATAAATACGTGGTGGGTGTCGCTGGAGACCCGCTGGTGATTCTCCACCAAACTCTGCAGCGGTGGTAGAGGCGCCATGTTTTTTGTACATAGTATCATGCATATATATATATAATAATATTTTTAAAATAGTGCAGACTGTGTGCACTTTTACATGTATTGACAAGATATCAATAAAATGATGTAAATTGTCAATTGTCTATACGAATGTCAAACAACGTACTAGAGACCATACCGACAAAGTTTGGATCAAATTTCAACCAAGGAACATTTCATTTTTCACATTTTAAATAAAATTGAAATTATTTTACAGATATTTTTTTTTTAAATAGAGTAATGGATGAATAGATCTTTAATTAAAAATGCATATATTTTCATCCAATATCTTCGTTTTTAATTAAAGTTCTATTTTTAAATATACAGTCTACTCTCGTTATAACGCCACCATCCGGATTTTGCAAAAAAGCGGCGTAAGGCGAGGGTGGCGTTGTATCGAACACGTTTAAAATGTGAAATTTAAAGATACAATAAATTATTTATAACAATTAATAATAACAATTTATACTCTAAGTCAATATATAGAGTGCAAAACCGGCAATAATTGATTAATATGATAAATAGAAAGCATTAATTTATAATTTATTCATAAAAAATATTTACATTTTCTTGAAGAAGTCTGTGATCACAACTTGTGTTTTCTCTCCCTCACTTATGCCATAGACACGGTGTAACAAATCCGCAGATAGATTGACGTCGTCAGATGTTGCTCTCTTGGAGTGCTCAAGAAACAACAATAGTGATACTGATACTAGACTCTTGGAATGGGTATTTAGATTAACTATGAACAGAAGCTTTGAGGTTAGTAGAATTTTACATACAATTATAAATATACTAGCCGAATGACCCGGGCAACGCCCGTGTTTTACCCGATTGAATGTTTTTATTCAAATACTATTTGTTACAAGTATCATATTAGTTACGTATTGTGGACGTGTATAGTTGACAAACATACATACGCTGACTTTTATATATATAGGGATAATAATATAAATGAGTTTTAAAAATTGTAAAAAAGAAAAAAAAATGCATCGGTCGGGAATCGAACCCAGGCCGCCCGCGTGGCAGGCGAGCATTCTACCACTGAACCACCGATGCTTATAAGAAATGGCCCTATTTGGGTATTTATTCCATTCACAAAAGCAAACGATGACAGAATTGTTGATGACTCTGATACTTGTATTTATAATTATGTTAGCATAATGAATTAGTCAGTATTCCCATGGTCTCCAGCGAAGAGGTGTGAATTGACTTTTTGAAAATATACATAATTATAAAGATAGAAGCTTCTATAGAAATAAATAAAATAAGCCAAAATAGCTCAGTTAGGAGAGCGTTAGACTGAATATCTAAAGGTCCCTGGTTCGATCCCGGGTTTCGGTATCTTTTTTTAATTTTTAAATTTCATCCGTGACAGAGGCCAGGAAAGACGGTCGTGACTATATTATTTATAAATATATAATATAATATATAATATTTCTATCGCAGTAAGAGGGCAGTAAAAATTCTATAACTTTCAAAAGAATCATACGCTTCTATAATAGTTTCCAATTTTCATATCAGATGGCGCGCAAATGCTTTTTATGTAATAAGGTGCTATCATTGGATAGCTCAGAATCTTGAATTCCAAGTTAAATGTTTTGTTCTCGTTTTTCACCAGTTTTTAGAATTATTTTATCCGATCGTTAATATGACCTTATCATAGACTTCTGAATATTTAATTCCATATTTTCCATCTGATTTTGTTTTCAAATAAATCATAAATTGCGTAAAACAGATGGCGCGTTAATTCATAATTACATATTAAGTCTAAATGAACTTTACTTGTTATTTGCGGAAGAGCAGCGCTCGAAGCATGTTTAGGAATTTATAAATATTTGTATTTCTACTGTACTTAAGCCTTTGTTCATAGTTGTTTAAAATCCTTTTTCCAATAGTTTATCTTCAGTTTTACTATAAAATAAAAACAGGAAAATACAAAAATTAAGCGGGATGGTAGATTAAACTGACAAAACCGCCAAGTAGATTCACAAATGATGAACCAGGCCCTCCCATCATTTTTATCATTGCGGTAGATATACTAGAAATTTAGTTGTTTTTAAAATGTTCATAGGCATCATAAATAGTTGAAATTTCCTACAAATGAATATATTGTATTATTTTTAGGTCCATACGATTTGTTAATTTGTTCCTTGATATGATTTGAGAAGTTTATGGATGGAAACATTTCTAGGAGAAGCTGACCTAAAATACGAAAGGCCCCTCCTCTCTCTCCCGTCAGCATAGATACAATAACTTTGCTATATATCTATTAACCATTCTATTCAATCTAGCAGACTCTGGTGAGCCTCAAGGTCACAATAACATCTTTGTAAAATTCAGAATGTCACCAGGAGACCATGGTTTGGTTTATGGCTCTCGGCAGTCTAGGGAGAGCTTTGATTTCTTGTTATCCGCAAGGGATGCGTAGAATTTATCCAAAGAGTTATTCAGCGCTCTCAAAGTGGTTAGTTAATTCTATGGGTGAGATAGCCTTTGTTTATAGTGGCGCTTCGCCTCCGTAGAAGCCCTATTCCACTCTTCTGGCACAACCAGAGCATCCAACTCGCTCTCGGCCGAGCTGATGGTCCAGGCCCTGCCAGGAACTGGTCTGCCGATGCTATGGACTCCGTCTCAAAGATCAAAGAGTCGGGGGAGAGGAAGACAAAGCCTCAATATCTGAGGAAACAAGTAAATTCGGACAGAGTCTCAAAGCAGACCCGCCTCCACCTCAATTCCCAACCGACTGGCCCATTGTTGGACCGTTGGAAACGAAATTTTTATAGCGTCCTAAAAATTCAATATATTAATATTTATATGAAATAAAAAATAATATGTACCTTTTTAAATTATATATTATCTGTTTGATATATATTTAAAATAATCTCCATCATTTTGAATTCAATATGAAATAGAATTTGGAACAATAAGAATATGACTAAATTTTTTACTTCAATAACCTCAAAAATAATAAAAGAAATATTATTCAAACATTTGTTATTTATATAAAATGCTTTGAAGCTTCGAATATGTATATTTTAAAATATATAAAATGATGAAATGCGGAAAAAAAATTGATCAAATTCAGACGTTTGCTCTCTCATTTTGCATTATCAAATATCAGTTGTCTTTCATACTTCACTATGAATATGCCTTATAGAGGAATACAAGTAAAATTTACTGTCTATTCTCGATTTGAGACTGAGCTATGGAACTCGAAATTTCTGTTCCTAAACACAGTTAGGTCTTATTCCAGTGATCACCATAATCCTCATATCGCTGATATACACTGGTCCGCAAAATTAAAGGAACAACATATTTTTTCATTTATCTCAAATTTTATTGAACATATATCAATGAAATTTTATAGACAAATTTATTATTCCATTATTGATTAGAATACCCGAAATCAAAGAATTCTAACCCATATTTTATGCAATTAGCCGCTCAAGCAATGATCTTCTTGCAGTCCGTGCATAAATATCTTGGATATTGTTGTTAATATGGGGTGTGATCGCCTTTAACTGATAGACAGGCTCTACATCGGTGACCCATACTAAGAATTAGGGAGTTTATCAGCTCCTGTGGAATCAACGCCCACTCTTGTGTTAAGGCTGTTTCTAGCTCATGAGTGTTTCTAGGAGGGGGTTGGAGGGATGAGATCCGCCGTCTTAGGTTGTCCCATACATGCTCAATGGGATTTAGGTCTGGGGATCGAGTTGGCCAATTCATCCGAGCAATTGCATGGTTTTGGAGAAAAGTGTTGACCACACCAGCCCTATGTGGACGGGCATTATCATACATTAGAAGAACGTTTTCTCCCATTTCCAATGCTTGAGGCATCACATATGCTGCCAAGATCTCGTCCCGATACCTCTGTCCAGTCAGGGTTCCTTGCCGAAAAATATGGAGTGCTGTGCGACCGCCCAAGAAGATTCCAGCCCAGACCATAAAACCTTGGCTTCTGTAGGGATCCCTTTCAACCATATTCCAGTAGAGTTGCAGCACAGTAGAACAGTGATTCGTTGCTTCATCCTTTTACTAGTTTTCATCTTTGTGAGCAAGTGTTCGGTCAGGAATGAGCTGAAAAAAATAATCCAGTTTCGTCTGCATTGTATATGTTGGTTGGGTCATATCCGGAGTTGGCCAGCATACTGTTCAAATTTGTAAGGTGTTCATCATTGATAACTGGAGAAATCGATGCGCCTTCCCCACAGAGCCGTCGTTGCGAAATATGGAATCTCCCTTTAAATCGCTGCAGCCACCCACTGCTGTACGTGAAATTTTTTGGTACGTCCAACTGCTCGCCAAGTTTTTTTGCCTTTTCTCTTAGGAGGTCATCAGTAATAATAATGAGTAATAATAATATTATTGGCACGCTTTTGGGTAAACCAGTTGAAGAGAGCGTCTTCCAAGTCACTAAATTTCCCGACTCTTTGTCTCTTTTAAGAACCAACAGTATAATTTTCCCACTTCTCAGCCTGAGTGAGAATATCACGGTCAGTTGTTCGTGGAAGTGAGAAACGCTCTCCAATCTCATTCTTCGACATTCTTGCCAACTGGCATATCTCCTTCTTTTCAATGGTGATCGACTCCAGTTTACACTTTTGGGAACTCATGATACGACAATAAGGTTGTTGTGTTGACGTTAGCAAAGGATGAAGCGACTGTGTATCTCCCAGGCACAAGCAGGAAAAGGGTCTGCTGGCTGTTCACACAATCTGTTGTGTCAACAGCAGGCAAAGTCCGGTGCCGCTGGCGGAAAAAAAAAGACAGGAAAAGGGAAGTGGGGGATGAGGGACGTTGTGAGCAGCGCTATAACGAGTGGTTTTTGCTACTTGGGATACTAAAAATCAGCGGCGGAAGGCGAAAAGCGAGGGAGTGGCGTTATATCGAGAAAAATACATTGATGTCGATTGGGACAAAACGAAAAAGCGGCGTAGGGCGAGGGTGGCGTTATATCGAGTGGCGTTATAACGAGAGTAGACTGTATAAATATAGGAAAGGGGTCTGGCTACTCAGTTCTTAGCCCTTTCAGATGTTTCGCCAGTTTAATCTACTTGAGGCTTCGACTATTGCATTCTTTCTCTTAATTATAGAGCCACCCTTCAGAGCTCTATTCTGGTTATAGAGGTTCGGTGGAAGGATGGTCTAAACTTTTGGTGTTCGGCCGCTACGTCCCAAGATTGAATCCCGCATTGGGCACTTTTTTTCTAAATAAAAAAAAATGCTCCAATGGCCCCCGATTCTTGCAAAAGTTAAACCCCACCAGCGAGTGCAAGTAACCAAACGGGGCACTAGCACATTTGTAAATGCAAAGTCGAACTGATTTTCTCATATGTAGACATGTGGTGCACTTACATTAAAAGCAGTCGCCAACTTCTACCCACCATGATTATCATGGCCTGTACCACGTGTACTAGGGATAATAAAAACAAATTCTAGTTATGATATATTTAGCGAAGTCTTAGAAATTTGTTGTTTTTAAGAGAATATGACAAATTGATGCCATATTTCTTTAAATTTGATGCTAAGTAGACGGTATACCAGCGTGCTTTAAACCAAACCTTATAAACTGATTGTAACCTATACCACTATCTGATACTTATATTACATTGTGGTTACTACAATGTCCTCCATAATTAATTTTATTATGATACATTTGCGCGCCATCTGTTATGAAAATTCGAAACTATTATAGACGCGTATGATTCTTTTAAAAAAATAATCAATGTACACTGCCCTTACTGTAATGTAATGAGGGCCTGGCTCATCAGTGGTGAACCCTCCAAGCGGTTTCGCTAGTTTAAATGGTAGATTAAACTGGCAAAACCACTGGGAGGGTTCACCACTGATTAGAAAGGCCCTCCCATTAATTTCCACATTGCAGTAAGGGAAGTGTAAATTGCTAATTTTTAAAAGAATCAAACGCCTTTATATTAATAGTTTCGAATTAATTTTGTAATTCTAAAAATAACAAAACTCGATCTTCTTTTCGCTATCTTCAAATTCTGATTAATGGATACGACCCACCACAACTTTGGGGAATTTGAAAATGCCAATCTGATCAGAATGGCAGATTTCACAAAACTCCTATTGTAAAATGTTACCACAAATTGTAACTCCACTGAATTAAATGTTTTATAACTTGTTAAAACTGTGGTTCTGTGACATTGCAAACTACACAGAAAATATCAAGGCTTATTGATTAATAGGTACATAATTTTGACTATAGATTAGAAATATAAGATAACAGGACCACATCTAAATAAATAAGATCAAATAATTTTATCTGAAGATGGCAACAACGCTGTTACCGGCATGTCACATATAGTTTATTTATTTAGATGTGTTCTTGTTATTTTATGTATCAAAACAATTAATTTTTTTCCATTTTTAAAAAGGGAAGGTTTCCATTTTTGCATAAATTTACAAGAATTGAGCAATACGTATTGTCATTTTGAATATTTTCCACAATCTCTTTCTGTCTCCCGCGGTGGGCGTCACCAATGACGAATTGTATAAATTTACATATATATATATATGTATGCCTTTTCTTGATTTATCAAAAATTGGGTTGGCCAAATATCAGGGAACAGGCTAAATCAAAGAATAGTTGATTTCTGTTCCACCAGATGGCGCTCTGCCTACTGAAAATCACATGTGCTCCTGGTCAGGATATGCCTTTTTTATTTTTAATATATATATATATATATATATATGTATATTTATCAATTATTTTATATAATTTTCATCTATTTATTCATATATTTATCATTATTTATTCAAATTTATATTTAACCATATATAACCTTATATGAACATTGAAATAAAGTAGTTTCAATCTATCTCTGGCGAATATGTGGATCCTTCTAATGAAGCAAGGAAGAGGACAGACAGAGAGATCCGCTAGGGAAATGGGGTATTCGTGTTCTGGAGACGCCATAAAACGGGATCATCTCTGTCGCCTTCAAGACGTGCCGGATTTCCCTAGATTTTTATGTCGGAATTTACAGTCGGAGAATAATAAAGAAAACTTCTATTTGCCATGACACCACTCTATGTTGGATTAGTCTATACACCGCGTGCCGCTGTGTCTAAGATACAGATAGGATGAGCGATATATTTCTATAAACATACTGTAGCTATCTCTCATAGAATTGAAGAGATTGTATATGCCATATTTCTGTAGTGTATATGCCAAATGTTTTTCTTATTACTTGGCGAATAATATTATTATACGGCGAATACACTATAATACATAACGCAATTACTTCATACATAATACAAAGACATTATACATAACGGCAAATAATATTGGTATTTCAATTATTTACAAGTGTTTACGAACCTTTGGGACAACCTTGTATTTTTTATTATAAATTGTGCTAAATGTTGAATAAGGGGGGAGGGAGCAGTATCCAGATTAAGATATCCTTGGCTGATGCAATTTTCTGCTCCTCTTTCATAAGGTCATTAACTTTAAACAGGTGTCCACAATGGTTCCTTCCGGGATCGACAACTGTGAACCCATCGTTCGTTTTGCACGTTTTCAACCCGACGCACATCTTCTTTTCTTTTATTATCCCTAGTACACATGGTACAGGCCATGGTAATCATGGTGGGTAGACTACCTTTACTGTAAGTGCACTACATGTCTACAAATGTGAAATTCTGTCCGACTTTGCACTTACAAATATGCTAGAGCCCCTCTGGTTACTTGCACTCGCTGGTGATTTTGGACTTTTCAAAAATTGGGGGCCAAGGAGCATTTTTTAATCAGAAAAAAAGTGTCAAATGCGGGATTCGATACCGGGTCGTAGAGGTCGAAAACCAACGGTTTAGACCACCCTTCCACCAACCCCCACCTTACATCCTTTAATAAACCACAACGGAGATTTGCCATCCTGGCTGCAATAGCTCTGTCTAGAACATATTCCGTGGAAAGTTATCCTTTTTTTTTGTACATTCTAAATATTGAAGTCGCTTGATAATATATCAAAAATATGCTTATTTTTAAGCGAATCTAATATAAATAATCAATTTGTATTGAAATTTAATAACATATTAAAATTCTTTAAATATATCTATGATTTTCTCTTTCGGTTAAAAAGCTAAACTGTGTATATTTGTATTTATTTCATTGGTTGTTCCTAGGTAAGATGTAAAATCAACATGCTCTTATGTCCTTTCTTTTCTTTTCTTCTTCAAACTTCTACTCAAACCTTGTAATTCACCAATTGTTTATGTAAAATAGTTCTCTGAATTTAGTGTTGTTGTTTGATGCAAGCATCCCTTGTGGGGATATCACGACTTATTTGATGATAATAAATGAGAGTCATACTTTTTCCCCGCTCTCAAAAAACAACTTGCGGGACAGGATTGGAGTCAGACTAAGAAGTGCAAGAAGTATTCGTTAGTTGGCTTCGCGACGCGGCATTAAAAAGCTGGTTTCCAGAATGCAAAAAGTGATTGATCATCAAGGCGACTATGTTGAAAAATAGCCAAATGTTCAACCTTTCCAACAATGAACGCAAAGTTGTAAATAAATTACATTTTCCATGAAAAACAAAATAGGAGACCTTACTTTTCAATACACCCTCGTATATCTAAATTGATATAATTGTTGAAAATTAATACTTCTA